>SSNP01000017.1:5821123-5882335 GCA_006937955.1 Pachypanchax playfairii | reverse complement strand
GGGGGGGGGGGGGGGGGGGGGTGTTATGTGTTAAAATAAAATGTGTGTGTTTCCTGCAGGTTTTCTTGAGAAAAACAGAGACACTTTATACGGAGACATCATCCAACTGGTTCACTCCTCTAAAAACAAGTTCATCAAACAAATCTTCCAGGCGGATGTTGCTATGGTAACAGGCACCGTAATACACTAACACAAACCTGTGCTGCGCTGATATTGTGAATGAACCACACAACACGCTTCATTCAGACTGTTTTCTTTGTTTCAGTGTTGAGCATCTCGCTGCACGTGTGCGTCAGAGTTCTTCCTGTTTTATTACTGCTACATTCTGTTGAAAATTAATCTGACAAAAATTAAACATCTAGGAATCAGATAGTAAGAAAATAAAAGCATTCTGAGAACCCAAAACAAAAAAGCTTTAACACTTACTGTATCTTCCTCTGACCAGTCTTCTTTCAATTAGAAACACATTTCTATAATCCTCTATCTTTTCTTAATATTGTATGAGCTAATTTAGAAAATTAACTCAAATTAGCATAAGAGAATCTGTCGAAGAATTTGTCATGTAATTGTCAACAGATAATTTTGAAGGCAATACCTTACACAGTAAGCATCACATTTGGTTTTATCATCCAGACGTTTACAATGAAATTTCAATGCAAATTTAACAGCAACAAACAGTCAAGTGCAAGAGGTGTTCGGGGTTCAGTCCTCCATCTGTTTTCTTCTTTCTCTGCTGTTTTTGCTCCCGTTTCTCTGTGATCTATTTCTGAGTAACATTACTGTCTTTTCTGTTCTTCCCTCTTCTTGTACTGTGTGAAAACTGGTTTGTGTGCTGCTTCTTGACAGTTTCTGTGTGGTTTTGCTCCTGGTGCTACAACACCTTTGAAGGTAAAAATTTGAAAAATACAACTCCAAGAATGTACTAATTTTATTTGTGCAACAATATACTAAATGTTAATTGTTCCTTTTTATATTTCAGTTGTGAACTTTAGCTTCTTATTAATTTGTATGTCATGTATTGTATGTCATTAGTTTTAACCGTTTTAATGCTGTATTAATATTAAAAGTTGCCTCTTTTTAAATTATTTTTCTAAACATTTTTGTTCAAAGGAGAAAATGCCTGTAAATTAAAAACACATGGGTACTTTCTGACATCTAGTGACCAGAAAGAGAAACGACAAAAAAGTAACCTCATAATTCTTAATAATCGCACAAAAATAGATCAGATTTAATCATTTTAAATATTAGGGTTAAAGTGGCACTGTTTTGGTTAACAACATACTAAAGGCAGGTAAATTTTAAATAAGTTTTTTGTCCTGATTCATCGCTCTGTTTTGGAACCCATTTATTATTATGTGTCTAACATTTTATAAATTTTACTCTCTTTATTTATTGGTTACGTTAATAAGAAATGTAAATATCTACCATTTATCATATTTTTATTTTCATATTTCATTACTTTTTGAAAATGGGACTTTATTTGTGTTGAAAGCATAAGAAAGGAAACAGCTATGACAAGAAAACATAATTTTATAGTGACCACTAGAGGGGAGCTCATAGGTCTGAAACCATACTTTAAACTAAATCAACAAAATTAAGGACACTCATTGGGAATTCATATTCATTTCATATTTAGTTACATACTGTGGCCACATGAGTGCAGTGCTCTTGCAGTTACATAATGTGACCAATAAGGCAGTTTTCTTGCAGTTACTCACTATGACCTCTAGAGGGCACAGTACTGGACGGCAGTGCTGTTGCAGTTACACACTGTGGCCACTGGAGGCAGCATAAATGTCTCTAAAACCATACTTCAAACTAAATTAAAAAAAAATAAGGACACTCATAGTGAATTCATATTCATTTCATATTTAGTAATTAACTTTATAATAATTTAGTTTCACTAGAATGTACTTGTGTGTTGAAAATTGTTTTTGACACTGTGTTACAATGAACAGTTTACCCATAAACAGCATTGTTGTTACAACAGGCACTCACTGTGACCACTGGACAGTAGTGTTGTTGAAGTAACATACTGTGGCCACTGGAGGGCAGTGTTCTTGTAGTTACATACTGTGGCCACTGGAGAGCAGTGTTCTTGTAGTTACATAATGTGGCCACTGGAGGGCAGTGTTTTTATAGTTACATACTGTGGCCAATAGGGCAGTTTTCTTCCAGTTACTCACTATGACAACTAGAGGGCAGTTTACTGGATTGCAGTGCTGCTGCAGTTACACACTATGACCACTGGAGGCCTGCGTTATTGCAGTGATATACAGTAACCACTAGAGGGCATTGTGCAGTGTCGTTGCAGTTACACATTGTGACCACTGGAGGGCAGCATAAAGGTCTGAAACCATACTTCAAACTAAACCAACTAAATTAAGGTCACTCATCACGAATATATATTCGTTTCATATTTAATTATGAACTTCACAATAAATTAGTTTCACTAGAATTTACTTGTATGTTGAAAACTGTTTTTGACACTGTTACAATGAACAGTTTACTCAAACAGTGTTGATGTTACAACAGGGTTTTTTCAGGTGGCACTGTGACCACTGGACAGCAGTCTTGTTGAAGTAACATACTGTGGCCACTGGAGGGCAGTGTTCTTGTAGTTACATACTGTGGCCACTGGAGAACAGTGTTCTTGTAGTTACATAATGTGGCCACTGGAGGGCAGTGTTTTTATAGTTACATACTGTGGCCAATAGGGCAGTTTTCTTCCAGTTACTCACTATGANCTAGGGGGCATTGTGCAGTGTCGTTGCAGTTACACATTGTGACCACTGGAGGGCAGCATAAAGGTCTGAAACCATACTTCAAACTAAACCAACTAAATTAAGGTCACTCATCACGAATATATATTCGTTTCATATTTAATTATGAACTTCACAATAAATTAGTTTCACTAGAATTTACTTGTATGTTGAAAACTGTTTTTGACACTGTTACAATGAACAGTTTACTCAAACAGTGTTGATGTTACAACAGTGTTTTTTCAGGTGGCACTGTGACCACTGGACAGCAGTCTTGTTGCAGTAACAGACTGTGGCCGCTAGAGGGCAATGTTCTAGTAGTTACATACTGCGACGACTGGGGAAGTGTTGTTCCAGTTACTCACTATGACCACTAGAGGGCATTGTGCTGGAGGGCAGTGTTGTTGCAGTTACACATTGTGACCACTGGAGGGCAGCATAAAAGTCTGAAACCATACTTCAAACTAAACCAACTAAATTAAGGTCACTCATCACGAATATATATTCGTTTCATATTTAATTATGAACTTCACAATAAATTAGTTTCACTAGAATTTACTTGTATGTTGAAAACTGTTTTTGACACTGTTACAATGAACAGTTTACTCAAACAGTGTTGATGTTACAACAGGGTTTTTTCAGGTGGCACTGTGACCACTGGACAGCAGTCTTGTTGAAGTAACATACTGTGGCCACTGGAGGGCAGTGTTCTTGTAGTTACATACTGTGGCCACTGGAGAACAGTGTTCTTGTAGTTACATAATGTGGCCACTGGAGGGCAGTGTTTTTATAGTTACATACTGTGGCCAATAGGGCAGTTTTCTTCCAGTTACTCACTATGACAACTAGAGGGCAGTTTACTGGATTGCAGTGCTGCTGCAGTTACACACTATGACCACTGGAGGCCTGCGTTATTGCAGTGATATACAGTAACCACTAGAGGGCATTGTGCAGTGTTGTTGCAGTTACACATTGTGACCACTGGAGGGCAGCATAAAGGTCTGAAACCATACTTCAAACTAAACCAACTAAATTAAGGTCACTCATCACGAATATATATTCGTTTCATATTTAATTATGAACTTCACAATAAATTAGTTTCACTAGAATTTACTTGTATGTTGAAAACTGTTTTTGACACTGTTACAATGAACAGTTTACTCAAACAGTGTTGATGTTACAACAGTGTTTTTTCAGGTGGCACTGTGACCACTGGACAGCAGTCTTGTTGCAGTAACAGACTGTGGCCGCTAGAGGGCAATGTTCTAGTAGTTACATACTGCGACGACTGGGGAAGTGTTGTTCCAGTTACTCACTATGACCACTAGAGGGCATTGTGCTGGAGGGCAGTGTTGTTGCAGTTACACATTGTGACCACTGGAGGGCAGCATAAAAGTCTGAAACCATACTTCAAACTAAACCAACTAAATTAAGGTCACTCATCACGAATATATATTCGTTTCATATTTAATTATGAACTTCACAATAAATTAGTTTCACTAGAATTTACTTGTATGTTGAAAACTGTTTTTGACACTGTTACAATGAACAGTTTACTCAAACAGTGTTGATGTTACAACAGTGTTTTTTCAGGTGGCACTGTGACCACTGGACAGCAGTCTTGTTGCAGTAACAGACTGTGGCCGCTAGAGGGCAATGTTCTAGTAGTTACACACTGCGACGACTGGGGAAGTGTTGTTCCAGTTACGCACTATGACCACTAGAGGGCATTGTGCTGGAGGGCAGGGTTGTTGCAGTTACACATTGCGACCACTGGAGGGCAGCATAAAAGTCTGAAACCATACTTCAAACTAAACCAACTAAATTAAGGTCACTCATCACGAATATATATTCATTTCATATTAAGTTATGAACTTCACAATAAATTAGTTTCACTAGAATTTACTTGTATGTTGAAAACTGTTTTTGACACTGTGTTACAATGAACAGTTTACCCATAAACATCGTTGTTGCAACAGTGTTGCTGCAGTTACAGACTGTGACCACTGGAGGGCAGTGCATATACATTACATCAAACAGCGAGTAAGTAAAGTAACTGTGTTTAGTGCGGTTCAGGCATAAACTTTCAAACATTTTCGTATTTTGAAGCATGGTACGGTTTATTAAATGAATCATCTTTAAAAACGTTTTATCAACCAGTGACATGAAAAATTATTAAGAACGTGACCTGACATTGTAGTTTTACCAGCGTTCGCGCGATCCCCAAGATTACCCTGGGGGACATTACAGAGCTAACGTTAGCTAGCATTTTTAAAACTTAACTAATTGTCATAAAACTGCTAATAGACAAATGACGTTTTGTTTTTATTTGATGTCCGTAGTGCCATAAAATATGAAAGTGAATTGAATTTCTAAAATATGTTTTTGCTGTTTCAGTTATTCCACATTTTCTTTGAAATTACATTTAAAGTACAACATCTAAATATAATTACTAGTTTAAGTTAAAGACGATCTAGTTTTTTTTTTATTTCCAGAGAAAATCATTACAATAGAAGCTATAGTAAGTAAATGTTCCCCTTTTTACTTGTTTTTGTAAATGTTGCCAAATCTATCAGTGAAAGTTGATTGATTGCAGTCTCATCACTTTAACAACTCTGGTCTGGTGCCATTTATAGTTTTTGTTTGTAAGTACAATGTCAGCTAGAAATTTTTTATAAACAAGTTTTCAAATATATCTGACAAAGGAAACATTTTGTGTTTCAGCTCAGGAAGAACAAAAAGAATCTGCCCCTGACTGTTTTCTCTCTCATTTGTTTTCATGTGACTGTGTGAGTTTAGGGGGCAGAAACCAGGAAACGCTCTCCCACTCTGAGCAGTCAGTTTAAAAGATCTCTGGAGCTGCTGATGAGAACTCTGAGTGTCTGTCAACCTTTCTTTGTTCGCTGCATCAAACCCAATGAGTTCAAGAAACCCATGGTGAGTCTCTACTTTTGTTTCTGTAACTTTATTTCATGTGGATAGTAACTTTACAGATTAATAAAGCTCTTGCTCATCAAGTTTAATGCTTAAAAAGCAGAACTTCTTTAGTTAAGCTAATAACTAGTATTTTGTCTGCAGCTGTTTGACAGGGAGCTGTGTGTCCGTCAGCTGAGGTATTCTGGTATGATGGAGACAATTCGTATACGGCGTGCTGGATATCCCATCCGCTACACATTTGTGGAGTTTGTTGACCGCTACAGAGTGCTGATGCCGGGAGTCAAACCAGCATACAAACAGGTAGAGCAAGTGTGTGGGGACATTTTATACCAGACAAACCGGGATCCATTCTTTATTTGCTTCTGAGAAGCCAAACTTTCTTCTATTGTTTTAAATTGGTCTCCAGATTTTTTGATAAATATTTCCATTTATTCTTTCACTTTTGGTCAAAAGAATATAAAAAAGAAAGCAATTACCAAAAACAAGTATAAGTTTTCATGATTTTTTTTTCAGAATATTTGATATTATTTTTTTGTTTTATCTGTCTTTGTTTTGGGTTTATTCCTCCCTCGACTACAGACATTAAAATAATATATTGTTCGTTTAAAGAACTTAAACAATTTGTGTTTGTGTTTCTATAAAGTGAAGGTGTTTCCAGTTTGAATGAGTTGTGAAAATTAAGATAATAACAATAAAATTTATAATTGCAGATAAAATGAAAGTTTCTGTTTTTGCCATTCTAATTTATTCTTCTGTGTTCCAGCAGTTGTTAACCAAGTTAAATCTTTCAGTCAGTTTTCTTTCTTTCTGTTTCATTAAATATCTGGACACTGACATGTTTGTTTGTTTATTCACTAATCTTAAGGATTACTTTATTTATAGTATAAACACTTTGTTGTCTTCCCCTCCAGGAGGACCTGAGGGGAACCTGTCAGAGGATCGCTGAGGCCGTGCTTGGCAGAGACGATGACTGGCAGATGGGAAAAACCAAGATCTTCCTCAAGGTGCTCCTTCTTTTAAGTAGTTATTTTACAGAAGTTAAATGACACATTATAGAACCACAATACAGCAAGTAAGACAAACTGTCTTCATAAACCAGAACATTTAATTTCGGTATCATTTATTGTTTTCATTTTTACCAACACCCAGTCCCAAGTTTTAAAGTTCATTCTCTTGAAGATATTTATGTCATTGCATCTAGTATATTCTCATTATGATAAAATTAATAGTTTTTTTACATTTTATTTCCCACCACATTAATAAATCTTTGAAATGATGTTGACTTTGTACAATAGAAAACATTCTGCATCATCTTTTTATGCATTGAGCGGCAGTTGCTTGATTAATTTGTTTTATATAAATGTTAGTTATGATAATGCAGCTAATCGTAACACAGTTACGAGGTTGTTTGTCCTGAAACTGTCCCGTCATTTCCAGTCACATGTCTCTTCACAGGAAGGGGTGTGTGTTTTATTTCCTGTTTGTTGTGTGTTTTTCTCACCTGCGTTGCACGTTTAAATTTGGTTTTCCACCTAGTGAACGCAGATATTTTCTTGAGGTCAGAGGTCACTAGTAAAGCATGACTGTAAGGTGGTCACCATGGTAACCCCCTGGGGTTAACAGATGGTGTTGATTCAGGCTCATTGGTTTATTTTGTTTCATCTGTTTTTGTAAAACTATGTTGTTTAACTTCTGATGAAGCGATTGCAGATTTATGTCAGTGATGAAGAGCACAGAGGTGCTCGAGTTTATGCCTGTTTAAAAATATTTCTTTGTTCTTCAGGGTTGGACAGTAAGAATGAAACTTTTATTCAACTTTTTAATTTATTTGATTTTTATCTAAAGGTTATTTTAATCTTTTTTTCTGCTGACATGTTGAAGAATTCAGGTTGTTTAGGATGTGTCATGTGACCTTGTCTAACTCATTTTAGGTGTTTTTGGGGTGTCAGTGTTCAGAAACGTGATGCTGATGTTCGTAAGTGTTACTGAAGATTTCTAGCAGATTTTTTCTCTCTTGATATGAAAAAAGCAACTTATTAAAGAATCAAGCTGATTTAATTACACCAGATTTTATTTACTGTTTTATCTGGCCTTCACCGCTCAGCTGGACAGGAAGTTCAGCAGGACAGAGAAAGTGGAGCTGTTGAAAGCAGGAAGTGAACTTCCTGCACAGGAAGTTAAAGTCAGCTGGATGGAGACTTACTGAGAAAATAACCACTGCTTTAATATGTTTATGTTGTCCATCACTTTTCCTTTAAAGTGGTGTTGATAACGTTTTCCTGACATCAAAATAACAAAACTGTCTTTATTTTAGATGATTTGTGAAGACTGTTATTTAGATTTTTACCGTCTGAGTTTATCTGTTTTAGTTTGAAGTTTAGTTCAAATGTTTGTCTTCAGGAAGTGATCTTTCTTCCCAAGTATCATTATATTCATGTTATCTCTAAATAATTTCCATCAACCTCAGTTTATTACAAATGTTTTAATCTAGAACCCTCAAAACACCTTTTCTACATCTCATAACTCAGCTGAGCGTGTCAATAAACAGGTTAGAGCATCAAAATAAAATAATTTCTAAAGATTTGCATCATATTTGATGAGAACAGACAGTATTTGATTCTGATACAGTCACATTTTGCTTCTACAATAATTGATCTTTTTTTTGTTGATACCTGGTTTTTGGTCAATAAAAACTGTGATACACATTTTGACATTTCTGCTGCTTCAGATTCAACAGATGGTTCATCATGAAACTTTAAACAATTCATGTGTTGATTCTTTTACCTGCGAATGATCCGACTGGTCTGTTATGATGCTCTTTGTGAGACGTCAGACTGTGTTTGTTTTCTTTCTGCTTGTTTAGGATCATCATGACATGCTGCTGGAGATAGAGCGAGACAAGGCCATCACAGACAAGGTCATCCTCATCCAGAAGGTGGTTCGAGGTTTTAAGGACAGGTGCGCTCTTAAAATCTGGTTCACTCATTTTGTGTATTATTATTAAACTCAAACTGTTTTTCTGATTTTATCTTCAAACTTTAAAACATTCAAACAGTTTTATTCAGTGTTCTATTTCTTTGTATCAGATCTAACTTCCTGAAGATGAGGAAGTCAGCTATGTTGATCCAGAAGACGTGGCGAGGGTATCAGTGTCGGAAGAATTATGGAGCTGTGAGAGCATCAGAGTTTTACACCCACATGTCATACAGATGATAAGCACATTAAGTTTGAGAGGTTTAAATCGACATCATCCAACTGGCGTTTGTAACCATGAATGTTTCTTCTTCTTTTGTGTCGCCTCTTCAGATGCGAGCAGGTTTCTCTCGCCTCCAGGCTCTGGTTCGTTCCAGGAAGTTGTGTGCATCGTATCACGTGGCTCGTCAGCGAATCACAGGCTTTCAGGGTCGCTGCCGAGGCTTTTTGGTGCGTCGGGCATTCAGACACCGGCTTTGGGCTGTGATCACCATCCAGGCCTACACCAGAGGCATGATCGCTCGCCGTCTGTACAAGAGACTAAAGGGAGAGGTAAACACTGAGGGCAGTGGGAGCTCATCCATTATGGAAAAAACTTTAAATGAAACAGAAATTTAACAGATGACTCTTGTTCTTCGTGCTCTCAGTACCGCAGGAGACTGGAGGCTGAGAAAATGCGTCTGGCTGAAGAAACCAAGCTGAGGAACCAGATGTCTGCAAAGAGAGCGAAGGCCGAGGCTGAACGCAAACACCAGGTAACAAAATCTGAGCAAGAACAAACACTTTGAACTCGTGTTCAGGAGGTTTTTAATAGATTGTTTCTCAGAAAAAAAATGAGCCTGTTTTTTTTTTTTTTTTTTACATCTGAGGTTCCTCAGAAGTGAGTAAGCAGTAAAATACAAACTCAGCTTTTGGTTTCTGTATATTTTCATCCATTTAGTATTTGTAAATACCGTACTGAATACAAAAACTGATCAGGCATGTTTCTGTTTTCTTTATGTGTTTATTTTGTTTTTTGTAGGAGCGTCTGGCTCAGCTGGCAAAAGAGGATGCTGAGCGGGAGAAGAAGGAGAAGGAGGAAGCTCGGAAAAAGAAGGAGATGGTTGAACAGATGGAGAAGGCCCGGATGGAGCCTGTCAACGACTCCGACATGGTGGATAAGATGTTCGGCTTTCTGGGGACGACAAGTTCTTTACCGGGTCAGGAAGGACAAGCACCAAGTGGTTTTGAGGTGACTTGACCACCAGTTTCCTCCTACATGATAAAATGAAGACCCAGATGGTTTCGAATCATGGATCGGTGTAGAAATGTTTGTATGAAGTCTTCTGTATATTCCTTTTAAATGCAACAAAACTTGGACTAAAGTCTGTGATTAAGTTCAGAAAAACGTCTTTAAAACTCCTGAAGAAAATCTGTTTTTTTTTTAGTTTCTGGGTTTTTGTTCAGTAGTAGAGACTGATGTTCCGTCCTCTCTGCAGGATCTGGAACACACTCACCATGAGCTGATGGAGGAAGACCTGGACGAAGGTCTTCCTCTTCCTGCAGATGATGAAGAGGAGGACTTATCAGAGTACAAGTTTGCTAAGTTTGGGGCAACGTACTTTCAGGGCAACACCACACACACTTACGTTCGAAGACCTCTGAAACAGCCGCTGCTGTTCCACGAGGATGAAGGAGATCAGCTGGTTGGTTTCCATTCATTTGAAAATTCTACCTGTAAAGATGTTTGTCAGACTTAAGTTCATGTTCCTGTTTAAAATCAGTTTAAAAGGATCTTTACTAAAAAGAAAATGAGAAATTAAAGCTGCCAAACGTATATCGATAAACCTGATGAGGCTGTTGCTCTTTTATTGCTTCTGCTGTTGGGTCGTTGTGTTGTATTTGACACATTTGGCTTGTTTGTCAAAGTTTTACTTGATATTAAAACACTTTAAGTTGTTACTAGGATTCAAATGTTTAAGGTCTGACTTGCATTCAAACTTTTAACAGATCAAGTTTTTATATTTGTAGCGAAAATCAAAACTTTTAATTTGACTTTACTTGATAAACTTTTTCAAGATTTCATCCGTTTTTTGTCTCAGGCTGCTTTGGCTGTGTGGATCACAATTTTGAGGTTTATGGGAGATCTGCCAGAGCCAAAGTACCACACAGCCATCAGCGACGGAAGTGAGAAGATCCCCGTCATGACCAAAATCTATGAGACGCTGGGGAAGAAGACCTACAAGCGGGAGCTGCAGGCGCTGCAGGAGGAGAGGGAGGTGAGGAGAGAGGTGGTGATGAAGAGGTCAATGTTAATAAAATAACTTGAGCTGCTTTAAAGTTGCTGCTGTTTCTGATCAGCATTAATTCCAGCAGGATGGGATCTACTATGTGTTTGGGTTTAGTTTTGATCATTTGTCCACACCTTTCCTTGCTCTGCCTCTAGACGCCTCACTCTGACAGCCACAAGAAAAACAGCGTTCGACACAAACTGGTTTCCCTCACGTTGAAGAAAAAATCCAAGATCACTGAGGAGGTGAGAGACAAACCGAGAGAAATGATGTATTTCTCTCCAATTTGTTGCACAACTTAAAGTTAGACTGTGATGCATTCAGGTCACAAAGCGCCTCAACGATGGCGAGTACAGTCTTCATGGTAACAGTATGTTAGAAGATCGGCCGACATCCAACCTGGAAAAACTTCACTTCATCATTGGCAACGGGATCCTAAGGCCTGGACTGAGGTAAACAAACCAGGTGTTGGGATGATGTTCTGTATCAGAATGATTGTTTATGCAGTTTAACATCTGCTTTAAATGTGTTTCTGTTGTGCATGAAAAAAAAGTTCTGTATGTGTGTGTTTATTTGTGTATTAGGGATGAGATCTACTGTCAGATCTCTAAGCAGCTGAGTCAGAACCCGTCCAAGAGTTCTCATGCTCGCGGCTGGATCCTCATCTCTTTGTGTGTCGGCTGCTTCGCTCCATCAGATAAATTTGTTAAGGTCGGTATGTTGGCGAGTTCTGATGAAAACACACTCTTTACATGACAGCAGTCATATTTACTTGTTTTACTTGTAACCTGATAATCATAATTAACACATGACTGTTTGTACAGACACATTTTATTTATATTTGGGTTTTATTATCCTCGGTTTGTTCTTTATAGAACTGGCATCTTGTTTTGGTTTTTTTTGTAGTACCTGAGAAACTTCATTAGAAGCGGGCCGCCGGGTTACGCTCCATACTGTGAAGAGAGGCTGAGGAGAACGTTCGTCAACGGAACGAGAACACAACCTCCATCTTGGTTGGAGCTGCAGGTACAAACACATTAATCTGATCAGTTTGACTGAAACATAATGCTCTTTATTCAGATTTTAAAACCTTTATTTCTTTATTTATAATGTTTGTTTTATCCCTTATTTTATATTCTTTTATTGTTGAAATACTGCAGTTATTAACAGGAAGGGGTTGGGAATGTGTATTATGTATGTTTGTGTTGTATCTTATAAAAAACACTTTTCTTTAAGTTTGATTTCAGCACTTTGTTTGTAAAACTTCAGACTTTCAGCTGGAAATGATTTAACTTTAGATTTAAAAATCAACAGGCGACCAAGTCGAAGAAGCCCGTCATGCTTCCGGTGACGTTCATGGACGGCACCACAAAAACGCTGCTGACAGACTCGGCCACCACGGCTAAAGAGCTCTGCAGCGCCTTGTCTGACAAGGTCAATTTGAAGGACTGCTTTGGGTTTTCACTGTACATCGCACTGTTTGATAAGGTAGGACACACTCAACTCTAACCCTCTGCTTTACAGTTGATAGTCTTGAGGTGAGCGTTAACTGAAAATAATTTGTTATAAAAAATGATGTAAATAATGCACATTGCCTGGTTACACACAAGCTCTTTAAATAACTTTAACCCTGTTTGAAACAAGATTCAAACTGTTTCAGAAAGAAGAGAAAAACTGAGATTTAATCAAATCAAATTTATGTAAAACAATTGCTGTTGACCAAAGTGCAGCACATGACCAACCTTATTGTGATTTGCTCCACCTTCAGGTCTCCTCTTTAGGCAGTGGGAACGATCATGTGATGGACGCGGTGTCACAGTGTGAGCAGTATGCGAAGGAGCAGGGAGCTCAGGAGAGGAACGCCCCCTGGAGGCTGTTCTTCAGGAAGGAAATATTCACACCATGGCACAATCCTGTAGAAGACCAGGTCGCCACCAACCTCATCTACCAACAAATAGTCAGAGGCGTCAAGTTCGGAGAATATCGCTGTGACAGGGTGACTTGTTTTTCCTTCCATTTTATTTTTTAATGGAATCGTTTTATAGATTATGAAAGTTCCGGTACAAGTAGCAGATCTTAGAGGACAAATGCTAAAAGATTTCAAATATAAAACCCTCATATGCAGGACTGTGAAGCATTCTGCACTTTACAGAACAGTAAAAGGTTTTGTTGGACAAAATAAAGGTCTTTATGTTGCTTTGAGTTCTTTGTCTATTTGAAAACATGTGTCTGTCTCCCTGCGTCTCCAGGATGATCTGGCTGAACTGGCGTCGCAGCAGTACTACATTGATTATGGCTCAGAGATCCTTCTGGAACGCCTGCTGAGCCTCATCCCGTCCTACATCCCTGACAGAGAGATCAGCACCTCCAAGACGGTGGAGAAATGGGCTCATTTCATCATGGCTGCACACAAAAAGGTGCTCAGAGTCGTCGGCTGTTTTCAAATTGTCTCAGTCCAGTACAGCCCCCCCCCCCTCCGCCCAAATAGACAGCTAGAATATTGGGCCAATTACATCTGCTTCAGGGTCCACTCACTGTATCTGCTGGATACATGTTTTTTTTCCACAAATGACTGAGTTACATTATTAAATATCTGGTACTAAACATGACATCATCCTCTGGAGTTTGTAAGTTCTAATCGAATTACTGCTAAATCCTGAAAACAGCTTCGGTATGGTGGATCTTATTGGATACTGATACTACACTAGATGTACAATGGCAGCGAGACACTTGATCTTTTCTTCATTCTATCTGTGAACCAGCTGTTGGTCTTTTCAGGGCATCTACACCCAGAAGAGGTTCGACCCTCAGAAGGTAAAGCAGGAAGTGGTGGACTTCGCTCGCCACAAATGGCCGCTGCTGTTCTCTCGTTTCTATGAAGCCTTAAAGTTCTCAGGTGAGAATATTTTATATATCAACTGATTTACATGTACGTGAAGCTGATTTCAGTGCCAAATGAAAAATGCAATGAAAGCGTAAATACATAAACGTCTCTTTCAAGTATTACGTGATGTGTGACTGTAAAAAGTTACTGAGTTTAAACAAGTTTGACTCAATAATTCAATCAAATTAGCCTCTCATTTAATCCTATTAATGATCCTTCAGTGATTCTTTACACCATAAGCACAATTTATTGCCCATTAAAATACAATTTAAGAAAAATAGACATTTTCTTTATGAAAACACAGAATCTTAACAAAGAAAGTAAAAATAATCCCGAAATTTAACCAGTATGTTTGTTTGTAGTATTGAACTGGAACCAATAAAACAGTCTGTGTTTGTTTTGTAATTATTCTATTTCTTTACTTGTTTTTGTCTCTCAGGTCCCAGTCTGCCTAAAAATGAACTGATTGTTGCTGTAAACTGGACCGGAGTTTATTTTGTTGATGAGCAGGAGCAGGTTCTCCTAGAACTCTCCTTCCCAGAAATCACTGCAGTTTCCAGCAGCAGGTGATCCATTTTAGGAAAATATAATCACATTAAAATTTTGTCTTTAACTTTTTCTTGGTGGATTGAATATTTTTGTTTTTTTAATCATAATGTTAAAAATCCAGTTTAAACCATAATGAAACAGCAGTCTCAGATGAAATTCCTCCTTATTTTACTGATTTATAACATTAGTTTGTTGGTTTTTTTATCAGAGGAGGGAAGCTGCAAGGACAGAGTTTCACTTTGGCGACCATCAAAGGTGAAGAATACACCTTCACCTCCAACAACGCAGAAGACATCCGCGACTTGGTGGTGACTTTCCTTGAAGGTCTGAGACAAAGGTCAAAGTTCGTAGTTGCTCTGCAGGACAACTCCATCCCTGGTATGTCCCGAGGAACATGATTAAAAAGCAAAAACAAACCTACTGCATGGATGTTAAACTATTCATGGAAGTTATTCTGACATCTGTGTGGAAACTCAAACGCCTCCTATTTAATTTTATTCAGGTTCTGTCCCGAGGTCTCATAATTTAAGATTCACTTTAACGATAATCATTTTCCTCATAAATATACTCAGATCTTGTTTTAGTGCCTGACATACTTGGCAGCATTAATGTTTAGTTGGACTGAAAATAATATTTTTTTATTTAGAAATAAATTGTGATTTAGGAAAATGAGATTTCCTTCTTGTTTATAAATGATCATCAAACTGTATTTGTATTTGATTTGATTATGTTACTGATGCTTGAGCACATTAAATCCAACACCTTTACATTAATGTCCAAAAAAAAATAAAAAAAATAAATAAACACCCAAACACACAGTGTTGCCGTAGCAACCCTCTCCAGCCTCCCACTGTGTGTTTGTCTTCCCTCAGCTGGAGAGGAGTCGACATTCCTGAGCTTTCAGAAGGGGGACCTGATCCTATTGGACCAGGACATCGGAGAGCAGGTCCTCAACTCCGGTTGGGCACATGGCGTTAATGAACGAACCAATCAGAGAGGAGATTTCCCAGCTGACTGTGTTTATGTCCTGCCCTCCATGACTCGACCTCAGCCAGACATAGTGGTGAGGAGAAAACAGAAAATACATCTTAATTATTCCATTGGTGCTTTAATGTCCTTAATCTTTGTGGGGGCGGAGGGGGGTTCATTTTCACAGTAAATTGTAAATTATTTTAGAATCTTCAAATTAAAATGAACAAAATTATTTTGTAGTTTTTGACCAAGAAAACAAAAAATTATTCTCTTTTTTGGATTGTAAATCATTTGAGAACAAGAATCAGTAAAACAGAAACAAGTGAATGTTTTTTCTTGTCTGTAACCAGGCGATGGTTACCATGACACCAGACCAGCGACAGTCAGTGCGTATTTCACAGATCACCCTGCCGGAGACGGAGGACAGACTGAAACCTTACACTCTGGAGGAGTTCTCTTATGACTACTTCAGGTACAAAATCTAAAAACATCAAAAATCCTGAACATAAACCTAAACAACAATAACACAACCTCAAAGTTTGGATTAATATTCAGTCTCAAGATTTACATCATGTGGAGACTTCCTCTATCACACACACTTGATGTAAAACTGTTTTATTTATTATGTATTATTATTATCATTATTTATTACCTTAATACAGAGTTTATACATCTTTTGTACATTTTGATTACGTCTTGCCTGTTGAACCATCATGTCAGTCATGCTTCCTGCATTTTCCAGACCACCTCCCAAACACACACTGAGCAGAGTGATGGTCACAAAGAATCGTGGGAAAGACAAGTTGTGGAGCTGCACCAGAGAGCCGCTCAAGCAGCCGCTGCTGAAGAAGGTCGTTAACCACGAAGAGATGTCTCAGGAAGCCTGCATGGCCTTCATCGATATCCTTATTCCCAAACTGCTTTCCCCAGAATCCTTAAGGCTGAATAGAAAGATTCAATCCACACATTTAGACACTGTTTCTCATTTACAACCTCAAATTAAAAAAAAATAAGGCTGGAAGAGTTCAGACTGATAAAAACATGTAGAACTGAGTTCCTTGGCCTTGTGTTGCAGACTAATCTGGACCACAACAAGCTGCTGCAGTTGAAGTGCGTAAAGTCGTTCAGGTTCGATAGTTCCATCTTTGTCTTAGTTAAAAAACTGGTTTTGATCTCTGAACTAATTTGCTTTTGGGATTTTAAGTTGGTGTCAAAAATGACACCCAGACTTCTCACAGACACATTACAGTAAGAGCTGAAGCATCCTGATAGTGAGATGCTGTAAAATTTACATTAAAACAGAACCTAAAGATTTAAAAATCGCATATTTTCATCTCAGTATAACATAGACTGAGATATTTTATATTTTCTCCGAAAATATTAACTCATTTTGAACTTGATGGCACCAACACGAGTTGGATCGAGTGATGTTTACCATCATGCAGCATCTCCTCAGCTGCTGGAGTTTAGTTTGATTGTTTGTCCGGTTGTTTGATTCCTTGACACTTGAGTCCACCGATAATGAAGTACATGGGCGATTACCCGTCCAGACGGACACGCGCCGTCAACGAGCTGACAGATCAGATCTTTGAAGGATCTCTGAAGGATGAACCACTAAAAGACGAGATCTACTGTCAGATCATCAAGCAGCTCACTGACAACCACGTCAAGTGTGTAAACTGAGAACACTAAACTTTGTGTAAAGCTAATTTACTGAGGAATGATGCAACACAAACCAAATGAATGTTATTCTGTATTTACATTCTGTATATGAGTAGAACGTTGTCCATCTCATGTCAGTTGTGTTCTCATGCAGGTACAGTGAAGAAAAAGGCTGGGAGCTGCTGTGGTTGTGTACCGGTCTGTTCCCACCCAGTAACGTGTTGCTGCCACACATCCAGCGTTTCCTGCAGTCTAAGAAACACCACCCGCTCGCTGGAGACTGCATGCAGCGGCTGCATAAAGCTCTACGGTAAAACTTTCATTTCACATATCAGTGAATCAGGTTTTAATACTTAACTCTTGATTACTTTGTGGCATTCTGAATCTGACTTTTTAATTAAAACATAAGCATTACAATTTAAAATCCAGTCATAAAAGAATAATTATAAAAATATCTAAATAATAAAATTATAGTTTAAAACTGACTAGTTTAAAAGCAGACTTTGTCTCTGCAGCGCCCCCTGGTGTTTCATATATTTCACACGTTTAACAAACTTTAACTGTTCACAGTTTCTCAGAATCACCAGCTACTTGTAATGTGAATAGTTTCAAAATAAAATCTGTACTTGTACTTTACAGTTGATTTCAGCAAGTTTTCATTAAAATGTTTGTACTTTTCCCTTCCATCACGATGTTGCAGTATCATAAAACTGGAGGATTTATATTTTCAAAACAATCATGTCTTTTATAAAGATAATTGTATATCCAGTATCATTATGTTTTTAGTTCACAGCAATAATAAGCAGCATTTTTTTTTTTACCTTTATTGCAGTAACGGATCCAGGAAGTATCCTCCCCATGTGGTGGAAGTGGAGGCCATCCAACACAAAACTGCACAAATCTTTCATAAAGTTTATTTCCCTGATGATACAGACGAGGTGACACAAGCACACTCTGGCATTTAAATGATGAAGGATAATTTAAAAGTCTTTTATTCTGAAAGGTTTTAGTGTCAAACCTGCAGGCGTTCGAGGTGGATTCCAGCACCAAGGCGAAGGATTTCTGCTTGAACATCTCTACCAGACTGCTGCTCAAATCTCCTGAAGGTTTCAGCCTCTTCGTCAAGATCTCAGACAAGGTCCGAGGTTAAAGGTCACGTTAGGAGTGAAACATCTGTCAGTGCTTTTCAAACTGGTTGTGATGTTAGAATAAGATGAGGATTTTATTTCATTAGAATGGTCTCTTACAGGATTAAAACACATCAATCTGAGCACTTGTTTTTTTTTCTGCATAAAGAGGCTTGAGCCAAAAGTCTCATATGAAACTGATATTTGAACTATTAATTTCTCCCAGTTAGATGTTGTCTGTTCTCTGCAGGTGATCAGTGTACCTGAGGGAGATTTCTTCTTTGACTTTGTCAGACATTTGACAGATTGGATCAAGAAATCTCGACCTGCTAAAGAAGGTTGTCACAGTGTTTTCAGTTTATATTTGAGCTTAAAAAATCAAAAATCACTGACGTTTATTTTACCTTCTTCACTCAAACCGGCAGGAATCATTTCCTTTCTGACGTATCAGGTGTTCTTCATGAAGAAGTTGTGGACCACCACCGTTCCAGGGAAGGATTCATTTGCTGACTCTATTTTTCACTATTACCAGGTTGAGCTCATCACAAGTTTAATCAGAAATCTTACTTTGAAATTAGTTTTAATAAACAGCTGCTGTACACCTGCCTTTCTGTCTTCTTTCAGGAACTACCAAAATATTTGCGTGGCTACCACAAGTGTTCAAGAGAAGAAGTCTTTCAGCTTGCGGCGCTCATTTATCGGGTCAAGTTTGAGGATGACAAATCTCAATTTCCTACAATTCCCAAGATGCTTCGGGAGCTGGTTCCCCAGGACCTCATTCGCCAGATGTCATCAGATGACTGGAAAAGAGTAAATATTTAAAACCAGTACAATCACTCAATGCTTGAAGTTTTCCTCCTTTAAAAAATTAAGACTTTTCTTTGAAGCCACAAACATCTCAAACTGATGTTTACGAACTCTCTGATTCCAGTCTGTAATTGCGTACTTCAACAAGCAGGCCGGTAAATCCCGGGAAGAAGCCAAACTAATGTTCCTGAAGATCATCTACAAGTGGCCCACATTTGGCTCCGCCTTCTTTGAAGTTAAGGTAAGCACACCTGAACATGTCCTGTCTGTAGCTCTCATAGGATTATTTTACAATCCCACACGTCACTGAAGAACGTCCCTCCCACTCAGCGAGGAGAAGCAGGAAGAAACGAACAGCAGCTTTTTAAATATATTCTAGGAAAGATAAAAACTGTTAAAGCACTGGATCTGCAGCAAATTAAGATTTTCACATTTCTGCAGTGAACGATGCAGAGAAACTTTTCTAAACGTAAGATTAAACTTTTTTAATATTTTTAGCAAACCACTGATCCAAACTACCCAGAGATCCTGCTGATCGCCATCAACAAGCACGGAGTCAGTCTCATTGACCCAAAGACGAAGGTTTGTTTCATGTTTGATGAGCAGAAACAGTAAGTCTCATGATTTCTGCTTGTCTGAGTTTCCTGTTCTCCAGTAAAATCTCATTCATTTTCCCTTCGTATTTTTGCAGGATATCTTGACAACACACCCCTTTACTAAGATCTCCAACTGGAGCAGTGGGAACACGTACTTCCATGTGACGATCGGTAACCTGGTCAGAGGAAGTAAACTGCTGTGTGAGACTTCTCTGGTGGGTGTTAACAAGCTGATGAATCATGAATGAATCAGGATTTTACACATCTGATGGTTTCTTTTTTTCCTTCAGGGCTACAAGATGGATGACCTTTTGACCTCTTACATCAGTCAGATGCTGACCAACATGAACAGGCAGCGGTCTGGGCGGGGCCAAGGCAAGTGAACTTCTTACTGGCAGGAGGCCGCTGAGCTCATCCGCCTTCTGCGTCCTATTGGTCAGCACTGCAGCTGGGGGCGGACCTTCGCTCACCAGCTGTGGTGGATGAGCCGCAGTCCTTCTGCTGGTTCAGCAGGATCAGATCTCACCGGAGCGAGTTCGACTGTGAGCAGCGACGATCCTGGTGAAGGTCCCAGTAACTATTACAACTACAGCTACGATGAAGATGAGCCATCCAGTGAGGATGACTACCTCTGACCCCTCCGAACGCTTCCTCTGTGATTCAAACCAGAGTTGAATCATCTCCATCAGCTGTAGGAAACTCCACACTTCATCTGCTCACTTAAATCAGCTGATTATCAGGAATCACCTTCACACTCTGCCAGAAACACCGACAACATGGTCAGCGGTCAGTTTCTGATGCTTTTCCACACGTTTAGGAAAACAAATGACCACTCATCCTCTCATACTGTACTTATGATAGTAAAACAGGTAAGAGTGTGAAATCATTTAACATGTACCACAGCGAACCCCAGAGAGTTTTAATTTTTCCATTTGTGGAAACAAGAGCTTCAGCGTTTGTGATCATTTAATCTCGTTTCTCTTTTGAGTGAATCTGAAAATATTCTCAAAGTTGAAAAGCCACATTTTTTAAGTTGTAAAATAAGTTTCCCACAGAATTTAAAGTCAAACAACAACAAGCTTCCATTTCCATTATTTTGCTGAACTTTAGGTGCTGTATCTTTTCACTAGATTCACATTTTGTTTAAAACCTTTTTTCTCTTGATCCCAGAGTGTAACAGAAGAAGGTTCTCAAGATCTGAATGTATTTATTTAAAACTCTGCAGCTGTTTAACAGAAAATTTAATCTTGTTTTGCTTCACACGGATTCTGTTCAGGGACATTTCCTGAAGTTTGTTTCTGCAGAGATCACATGACCCGCCTGACTCTAAGAAGCAGCTGCTGAACTCTGAAAATCTAGTGGTGAGTTCATTTTACACGCTTCACTTATACAAACAGGATTATTGATTTACATACATATTACATGCTGATTAAGAGTCGATTTGGACAGAAACTGCATTTATTCCTCAGTCCCCCCCAAAAAAAAAAAATCATCAAAAGTCCCACCTTCTCTCTGTCTTCCAGTATGTTGAATCCAAATTAGCAGACTTTTATTCTGATATCTCAAAAATCTTTCCAGATGTGAAAGGATGATGTAATGTTTTAAACCGTTGAAGTTCCTGCTGTTATATGGATCAAAAGATGGAAACTTCCTCTGTAGTTTTAAAAATGATCAACATCATCATGGTTCTAATTACAGATTAGATATTTAATTAGATCATTTTCAACAAAAAAAAAAACATTTAGTGATTTGTAGCAGAAAATTTCTTCTGTTTTGTTAAATTTCCATCCTCACTCCGATTTCTGCCTTTATATTTTTAAAACGTTTAATTTTTGTGTCTGTTTATCCATGAATTAAACCATGGGTTTATGTTTTAATAGTGCCAATGAAAAATATTTGTAACACACTGATGTGTCATGAATTTGGGGTCTTACCGGTTTTTTCTTCTTTTTTAAAGATGTTAGCTTTCACTTGTCATGTTTTTGTATAAAACATTAAATATAACTGTTGATGTGACATGAATAACTTCCATATAAATGTAAGAGTTAGAACATTAATGTTTATCTGTAGCAACATTTTATTCCTGCACTTCATTTCATCTGTCAGTTTTTAAAGTCATTAAACTCTTTACATTTAAACACTTCAGTCATAAAACACAGACAATGTTTCTGCAGTGATTTAATACCAGACAGAAGCTCTGAAATTCAAAACTGTAAAAAAATAAAATGACCTTTTTAACAGAACAAAGTGTAAAATTGTTCAGAGACAAACTGATGGAAAAAACTTATTCCAAACACCAATTAATGTTTTATTTTCTAATTCTGAAAGGTAATTTTAGGAATGTTGTGTTTAAGCTGAGACATCTGCTTGTTTACATGAACAGAACCAGTGTTAAACCAGACTCCTCCACCAACCTGATAAATATTCAGTAAAAACTAACTAGAGGAAGTATTCCAACATGATATCCGTCTCACAATGCGTGTACATTTTGTTTTGAAACGTTTCTAACAGTAAAATAATCAGACAGTATCTGAACATTCTCTGAATGTCAAAGAGTCTCATAACCTCAATTCAGCAAAGAAAACTCAGATCCTGCGATCAGATCAGTCTTATTTTATTAATGAGGTATGTCATAAAATCTCTGGCACAACACAAGAGTCCACAAGTAAAAATAATGTGGGTTTTTTTTCTATAGTTTTGGAACATTTGTACTTTTGCTCCTGCATACCAACATCCCAGCTGTTTACTCAAAGCTGTTGCAGCTTTTATCACAAGTTTTTGTTTTGATCCTGTTCTGCAGGGATGAGCTTCTCCGTGTGGTCCAACCTGGACCCGACCGCTAGGTCAAATAAACTATCAGTCTGTAAGAGGCCACTACGGTCAAGACTGAAAATGATCAAACTCCCATTCAAACACACACAGGAACACATGGATGGATCGTTTCAGTTGTTTTGACTGATGTAACCAGCTCAGTTTCACCGCCTGTTAGACGAATGTAAAACCATCAACTCAAACGCCGTGGCTCTGCTGATCAGCAAGTACTCCAAATACAAACAACTGTTTTCACAAAGTTCCAACAGCTTACAAACACAAAAACATTGTTTCAGTCTAAACCGCCCTCGTCATTCACACACAAATCTACCAAACCAGCAACATCCTGCAGCAGCGTATCCTTAAAACATCATGGATCCAGAGACGACCGCGTCACTGCTGCACATGGAAAACCTCGTGATGTTCACCAAGAAAAAGTGCTGAAGAAAAGGCAAAACACTGTTTTCTCTAAACATTTATAGTTTGTTGGCTTTGATTTGAACTCGCTTGCATTCGCTTCGATAAAAGAACATGCAGCGCAGCATGCAAAGGTCACTTGCATGTGAAAACAAAAACTGCTGAATATTTATCTCTTATATTTAGACTCCGATTTAAACAATCTGTCGACTTACTAACATGTTCAGTTGTAGATAAATATGTCTGTTTGCTGACAGAGAAAATAAAGTAACAAACATTCTCTGAAAAACGGACCAGATGATAAAGTAACTCATATCTGCCCTGATAAGATTCACCTCCTCTCCGTCTGCTGTTGCAGATGTTTATCTGAACACCAGGATCATTTCTGCAAAAAAAAAAAAAACTAAGATTCTACAGATGCATGAGTCTGAACTGTTACCTGGTTTCTATAAAACCAAAGATGGATAAATCCAACACCTGCTTCTCCGCTGCACAGACATCAGACTCGCTCGCTAAAAATGAACGGCCTCACGGTGGAAAACATCATATTAAATAGAATAAATATGGCTGTGCAGTCGAGACTGTAGCTTAAATGCTTAACCTACTAAAAATATCAGCTACAATATTCTCAACAGGAATAGAAAAATACCACAAACTAAGAGCTCACAACTAATTCAAAAGACGGCACATTACAGAACATCAGATAAGTTGCATTTTCTTAAAATCATCAGTCTGACTAAAGTGTGTTTTCTAGATCAAAGCAGCAGGTTTTAACTTCTTACTCGAGGTGCTTGTGAGTTTCTTTTGTGTATTTTATTTTGAAATGTGAATAAATGGATTCAGATGTTTTTTTAATGGCACTTACTGCAGTGGTTCAGCTTTTTCTCCACCGTCATACAAAAATCTGGCACCGACACTTTGGATTTCAGATCTAAAATACATGAAACAGAACAACGAAGCACAGACTGCATATATAGTAACATGTCTGGAAAACACATGTAAAGCTCATTTATCTGTAAAAAAAAAAAAAAAAAGCGTTTCTTAAAATAATCTTATAGCAGCTGATTCTATAATTGGCACAGATTTACTGTAAAACTTAAAAACCTCCAGCCGAAACAATCCGTGTGCTTCTGAGAAGCACGACCTCGGTTATCGATACATTCACTGTAAGACGAACATAAAATCTGACTTGAGTCTTCTAAAGTTTACATTCGTTCTGTCAGTCCAGTTCTGCTAACTTTCAGAACACAGACGCTTCCTGCTCTTTGTTCCTGTTGGATGAAAATCTTCTCTACTGAACTAACCTAATGCAGTGTGAGAATCCAACATTCTCGTTAAGCCCGCCCTCTTTTTAACACTCTTCTTAATGTGTTTTGTCCTCAAGTTTACGTTTAACTGGATATTGTATGCACATCTGGAGCATAGAGGAATCAAATAGTTTGTGTGACATGACTTGGGGTTATATTTTCCAGTCGTATGTTTTTTACTGCAGATCATCTCATTGATCCCAAAAGGATCAAACTGGAATAAACTCCAGGAATTGTTGGACACTGTAGGTCAGGGACTGAAATCTAGACCACATGCTGTATATGGAAACCTTTCTGTTGTTGTGAGGAACTTTAGAAGGATTTGTTGGATCAGGCTAACTCAGTTTATGTTTCTCATTATTATCTAGAATATAAAAGTAAAGCATAGTGGGTCTCCTTCATGGTTTCAAATTCATCCACACAGCTGACAAGAAAAACTATAACTTGTGTATAACATGTTACACTATTATTCACTAACCAGATGTCTCCAGCTGTGCTGTTGCAGCTCTCCCAAAAATGAGAAATATTCCTCATTACTTCTCTGAAACATCTGGTTTTCAGTAACTGGGAATAAGAGATGAAAAGTCACTGATGTGTCACCACAGCAGAACAAATCTGATGCGTTCTGTTTCCTGCTTCGTTAAACTCAGCTGGTGGTGCTGAGCAGAAGAAAAGTTCAGTCTGAGTCATGTCCTCTGTCCCAGGTGTTTCAGGGTCATAAAACAGATGGCGGTTTGAATCCGCCCCATGGCGGATAACTGAAAGATGATTGGCTCTTGGATTTTAAAAAAACCCACAGGATAAGAAGAAGAAAGTTGAAGTTTCTTAACTTAAGCTTTATGCTTTATGATCCTTTTGAATCGACATCCCCAAAAATCTTCTAAATCTAAATTCCATCTTTTTTGTGGATAAAAGTTGTCTGGTTTCACTTTAGTGGGCTACAAAGTTATCAGCTCTGATCAAATGATTTTACTCAAACTTCTGATTCTCTACAAACTGTCTTTCATCCTGTTTCTTGTCTCGCCCACCTGCTGTTACTCCTCAGTGATGGTGGGCAGGTGAGGGGTACTGGGTGAACTGGGCGTGCTCCGAAGGTCGGGTCGAACATTGACACTGGAGATGGACCAGACGTCGCTCAACTCTGCACACAGAGGAAGAATTCAAACAGTTAGTTTATGAACTCAGATCCCCAAAAGCATTGTGGTTATTACAGAGGAGACAGCGGAGGACATATTTGATTTCATTACTTGTTACTGATATAAAAGATCCTTCTTTGTTAAATAAAATGTGATTATTAGGTGATCAGACCAGGTGATCTAACGTAGATCTAACGAGAATTAAAAAACCCAACTCTCTTTAATCTCTGTAGAAACCTGCTGTTCTGTAGAAACAGTCCTTACAGGAGAAAATTGATCCCCCCGCAGACCTTCACGCAGCGATTTGAAACTTTTTTTACAAAAGCACTTAGATAAGATGATAAATATTTGTAGCTGGAGTTTGAAGCATTGAGTTTGTGTTTGGTATACGAGCTGCTGTTTTCTGCGTTACGCACTGCGGTGGGAGCAGATGAGTTTCCTGTCTTGTCTGGTTTAATGAGTTTTGTGACTGAGTGAAAAACATCAGTCAGAACTCAAGTGAAATGAACATCCAACTTTCGGTATTTCATCGTCTTGATTAATGAAGGTCAGCATTAGACTTACATCGTGCAAACAGGAAGCGAGCGCGGGAGTTTACAGCACAGAAAAACACAGAAACTCGTGCAGCACAAACACAGTAAATGAGCCGTACAGTGTTCCTGATGGGATGACAGGGCATGCAGGGAGTCAAGGGTTGAAGACCAAGGGGAGTGAGACATGCGCTGCAGTGGCGTCAGAGAGGAGAGGATTCCAACGAACACAGATGACATCTGAAGAGTCTGACACACACACACGTGCAGCAGGAGACCACAACATGCAGAAACAATATTAAAAACATTTTTGTGTTGAATGTGACAGAGTGAGGCTGATCAGGCGGATCAGCTGGTCTTTCTGTTGTAACATCAGCATGACTGTATAAAACTTACTAGATATTTACCTCTGAGGTGCCAGAATTTGTCTTTTTGAAGAGATTTTAAGTTAATAGTTTATTGGGGGGGACTTTTCACTTATTTGCAGTTTAGTTTTTGTACCTCAACATTTTCTGAGAAAGGCTTTTGTTCTATTTTTAATCTTAAATAAAAAAAAAAAAAACTTTCAACCATAAAAAGGCAACTAAACTCTGAATAAAAACACACAAAATGCTGAAAGGTTTTACCTGTTCACTATTATTTAGTTTTAAAGTTTTTATAATAGATGGAATTTTAATGTTTATATTGAACTTTTTTCCAATTTCAAATGAACCTGCTGTGGAAACACGTTATGAAACAAAACAGAGGAGAGAAAAAACATTTTCATACCGGTCCTGAATTTGCTGTATGGTCCATTTTCATGAGTCTGACTGCTGCTGGACCAGAAGGGAAGGCCTCTCTCTCTCCACCTGATGCGCACACACACACACGGAGCAGATAATCAGATCAGAGCAGCAGAGCACAACCAAGTGTGTTTCTGTGTTATCGTGACCCCTTTGATGTGTGCACGGGGAATGACATGAGTCTGAACACGTGAGAAGGTTCAGGTGAGAGCAGAATAAAAACAGCAGAAGAAGTACACAAGAGGGGCTGGTGATAAAAGATCGGTGTCAAAATGAGAGAATATAACATGAAACATGTTCGAAAGTATTTAACATTTATTGATAATTTTTATATCCTTCTAAACCCTTCGAGTCAAAACGTTCAGAATTATTTTAAAAAGAATCTGAAATAGAAATTGAGTCTGAATAAATAAGTGAATATCAGCCTGAAAGCTACAAGTCACATGACATTTTCTTCCTTGATGCCGTTGTATCTGACATATTAAAAATCATTTGTCTTCACATCATACGGACACAGTGACATCCAAGATCACATTTTAAAAATAAAACCTGATCAACAACCAGAAAACACACATTAACAGATCATTAAAACTATACTGTTTGTGTTTCTTACCAGTGGAACATGAAAATTGCAACGATAAGGAAGGCAGACACAAAATCTGTCACGATCCACATCAGACTGTATTCCTCTGGAGTCTGAAAAACAGTGTGGATTTTTTTCTTATCAGAAAATAAATCATCAGATTTGTTTGTTCAGAAATAAAAGCGATGAACAAGAACAACTTAATGAAGAGGATCTGCACTCAAACAATGTGTAGGTGGCAACAGTGTCACGTTAGCAAAGGGTAAAAATCTTCAAACACCCACAGTTACAAGTGAAGAGATGATCAGCCTGATGCAGGATGATCAACAACCCCACTCAGCCTCACTGGAGAGGCAGCTGAGATGATTTACATGTAGATTAAAGTCTGTATTTACTGGAACATTCTAAGCTTTATGTAATGTTCTGACGCCATGTTTAATGCTGGTCTAAGTTTGTTAAATCAGAACTTTATTAACTAAAAGATTTAAGACGTGGAAACACGAGGAAAATAAGAGCGATCCATTTTACCACTTTATAATAAGACTTTTGAAATGATCCAGCTAGCTTTGATTTGTATTTATTTCATACAGAGTTCATTTCTGTTTGGGTTAGTGAGCAGACAATCTATGTTTAATCCAATGGTTAAAAAAAATAAACAGAAGATTTTGGAATCATTGTGTCTGAAAAGAGAAGATCTGAATCTGCTCACCATGAGGAAGAGCGGCTTGTTGATGCTGGACAGAATGTGGATGGAGTTGGTAGTTACAGACTGGGCTCCAGCACACCAAGCCAGAGTATAAAGCCACGGCTGGCTGATCACATACAGGTTAGTACTGATGTTCACCAACTGGTATTTACTGCGCAGAGGGACGAGACGGGAAAGGGGCAGAAAATATAGTGCTATTACATCTCAGACATGTAACCACAACCTGATCGGTCTCACTAAAAACAAATGAAAAGTGAAATTAAGATCTATAATTTTAAAACCAGTTTGTTTGAACTGAAAGCAGTAGTTTGGTGTTTGTTGATGAATCAGTGTTAAAACTGCCACTTGATGTGAGTCACTGAACCGTTTTTCTCACTTTTGTTTGAATTGATCTCCTGAAGCTTCTGTTTATACATTTATACGTTCTGCTTCTCTCATTCAGATTAAGAGTCTTTCTTGTCTTGGTCTCACCCATTTTTTTTTTTTCATTCATTCTTCTTATATACCTCACAGAGTCTTTCCCTCTTGCCCTTTAGTTCCTCTCTTTGTTCTCTCACTTCTCAGCTTATCCTTCTACAAATAACAACATGGATAGACTCAGACATGGTGACCATCTGTGTCACGAGTTACGTAACAACAAGCCCAGCCAGACAGACATGACCACTTCAAAGGTTCAAAGTAAAATTTTTTTTTTTCTCACAGGATTATTTGTTCCATCACTATTCCCATGTTTCCCATGAATGTCAGCCATTGTCTGCTTGCTGACGGTGTTCACGGATTTCACATGGATGTGTGAGTAAGTGAAGTCCACAGTCCCCCCCATTATATACTTATCTTGTTTATTTTTCCTGAAAAAAAACTGGCCAGTGGAAATTCTGATAAACTGATAACTTTGAAAATCTACCAGCTACACTGGCTGGTAATCAAAGCAGTTTATTTAGCCCTGTCTGTAATTATGAAAAAGTTACTCTAACAAGGTTTGTTTCCTGTCATTTGGTATGAACAGCATACCTGATCTGTTGTTGTGACATGGTGCTGTAGTGTAAGTTCAGCCTTGTGATATGATCGTCCATTAGCTCCTGGATTGATGCTTTTTGTCCAGAGGTCTGCTGCAGCTCCGAGTCCACATCATGGACCAGCTCCCGATCTTCAGACGGAAGCCACAGCACCTACACACAAAAACAAGCATATAACACACAGGCATCAGGTAAACACAATAATAAAAGCACAAATGGATAATAACTGTTGAAATAGAAAACCTTTTAAATTAAACAGCTGTGCTGTGTTTCTGTAAATTATCTGACATAAAACACAATAACTGTCAAATTCAGGTGGAACTGAATTATTTTCATGTTTCCATCTTGTAAAGTACCTGTGAGGAGTTAATGTGGGCCTGTACGACCTGTAAAGTTGTGTTAATGTATGATTGACTATATGGATGTCCATATGGTGGCCTGCGCAGGTCAAACAGCACTAGTTTGCCACTTTGGGCCGCTACTTCCAAAAACTGGACCAGTGAAGGAACAGACTGGTTTTGGGCCTGGTAGCGGTCCGCCTCAGACAGAGATGACGCGGTACCAAACGGATCCCTCTGTAACAAACAAAGAAATGGAATAAGATTGAGATTTATTAAAGGCCATTGAGTATTTATCTCAGTGGTATAGTGAGAGTTAACGTGTTTTAGTCGCACCGATAAGAACCATTTGCCAGCGTTCAGCTGTTGTAACTCCGCCCAGGTAAACATGGAGGCATCCAGGTGTGTTCGATTTGGAAAAACCTCAGCAACATCTGTGGTCCTTCTCAGAGTGGAATCGTGCATCAGGAAGGGAACGCCATCGTAACTACAGACAGTCATGAAAACATTAAGAGTGAACGTGAGGCGATATAGTAAGGGAGTGGGGGGGGACGTAAGATAGAAGAAAAGGATAAACTCCTGATCTGAACACTAGCCATCAAATTAGTCTGGCTCTGATAAAACATCAAATTCATACAAGAGCAATCAGGCAAACTGAGAGACTGATGTCATGATTATAATCAATATTTATGGATTGCTTTGATAGCCAAATCACACAGCAGCTGACAAGCATCATGCTGACCACCCACTCACTTCGTTCTGACACATTGCTCACCACCTGCACATGGGTCACCCTGAGTTTAGATTAAATTAACCTTTTAACGCTGAGTCAGGCTCTTAATCCTCCTGTTTTCAGGCTGTCAAACAATGAGTTGTGGGATAAGACGAAGCTAAGGGCTAACTGGATTAGCCTGGCAGCAATCACCACAGCACTGAGTCGCACGCAAACTTCAGGTGTGTATGTTTAACATCAAGCCACATGCTCAGCTCTGACTTCAGTAGCGAGAAGACAGGCTGTGATTTTAACGTTTGTCCTTATGATGATCCCTAATCATGAGAACTTTAATTGAAATTATTTCCTCCTGAAGTCTGAGTTGGTAAATACAATAAAAGACTAAATAATAAACTCAAATGCAAAAAAAAAAAAATCCTTCTACTTTGCAGCTAATCATCAAAGTCCCATATTATTTTTCTGTAATGATGTAACAGCCTGTTGAATGCGTCCTGATCAATTACAGTCCAAATAAATCCAAATTAAAATTAAAAAAAAAACTGTAATACCTGATGGTGACATCAGTCTCCAGTCCTTCTCCTCCAGCTTCAACCGCCTTTTCAAATGACATCACCGTATTCTCTGGAGCGAGCTGCAAATTAAAAACACATTACTAACAAAATCCATCCAGAATACAGAAGTATAAAGAAAGAAATATTTATACTAATATTTATACGAATGTGTTTTTGTACTTCATGCTGTTGTTTTGTCAGCAACTGTCTACTTTGTTTTTTACTTTTGTGTGACCTACTACAATAAAAGTTCCTCTTTTCACCAGCTAATAGTGACCCCCCCCCCAAAAAAAATTTGAAATCTTCTGCAGAAAGTTTTGGCTGGATAGATCAAAATATTTACCATTGTCAATGAACCAGAGTTTGAATCAGAATAAAAAAGAACCCGATGGACAATTTGAATATCAGAGAGAAGATCCCACCTGCTGTAGTTTTTCTTTTTTTCTTTGTCATTTGATATATTGAAACCTGTGAATTCCTGATCAGCTCTGTGGTCTTACCATCGGAGCTCCTCTGTGTCCAATGAGTCTCGGTGCAGGTCCAAGTGTCCCAGCTTCTTTAATGCAGGGCGAGTACATTCCCAGAGGAACCAGGTAGAGAGAGAACAGCACGGATAGGAAGAGACCCAGAACTGCAACCTGACGCACTAAATAACAAAAAACAAACAAAAAAAAAAATGATTCAATACACAGAAAAAATCAATTTGAATAAAAACCAGAGCATTTCAGAATCAGGTTACTTTGGTCCTTATTAGTTGTAAATGTATCAGCTGCATTAACTGCTTATTTTAAGGTAAAAGAAGTGAAAAGCAGTCAGCATTCAGATTTGAACATTTGCCTTTTAAAATTTGGATAGAAAATTTGAAAGTAAAAGTTAAGGTAACTGTAATACACAAATCTAATAAGAAAATTTGCTCCATTTACAAATCTTGGAATCCTAAAGCCCATTCAGTCAGATGAAAATTGCTTTAGGTGATTCTCCTCATCTCCAAGTCAGCAGAAGTAACACAGAAGAGAGGCTCCTCTCTGTTTTATTGATAATGTCAAGATGTTCTGCCATGTTTAACAAGACTTCTTCCAGAGAGTCTTAGCACAGATGCAACAGGGTTTAAATATCGTTCTCCTGATTGGATAACAAACCTCCAAAACCATCACCCAACTGATAAGACCAAATCGGAGCTACAGATACCTTCAAAAAATTAGGTTTGAATTTAATTTTTATAATGACTTGTGTTTTCCTGCGTTTAATCCTTCTTTATACCCATGTGTATCTCCAAACAGTGAAACGCAAGCAATCTATAATAAAACTTTATGATTCCACTCTGTAGTCTCCCAGTTTCACTTGCATGGAAACCCACACTGTGACTCAGCATTACTGTCTCCTAAAACACCATGGGAACAAGGAACAGTACCCATGGAGACCAGATGAGAGATTAAGAGACCTGGATGTCAGCTCATTCTAAGAGCAAGTCAGACACAATAAGTGACAGAAAAATTGAAAAGAAAAAGAGCAGCAGAGGACGGAGAGATGAAAAACATCAAATGAGTCGTGCAGCAGAGCTGGAATTCAGAAAAGATTCATTTCCTTTGTGATCTTCCTTCCATAGCAGCTTCTTATTAACACAACTGAACCTTAAATAGTTACAAACCTCCAGCCAACAAGTCCAAGTTGATTTAATTGATCTATTCTTTTTCTTCTTATTTAAAACATTTTGTTTTATGAATTGAAATTTAAGCATAATATCTGTTTTGTTTAGATTTCATACAGACTTGTGTAACAGCATAAATGTTGAAATATGTCAGCTTTCCTTTCAGTTACAATCCCACAATACGAAGGTAACCTCATCCGTCTGCTTACCTTTCTTGTTCATACGAAAGAAATGCAAAGCGACGGGCCAGGACAGAATCGCCATTAGTGAGACTGCAGCCACGTGGAGAAAAGGTGCTGTCACCTAAGAGTAAAAGAAAATATTTAACAACTTCAAATGTTTTATAGATCATAAACAGGACGAACAAAACTAATTTTGTTGTTTGATGTTTTGTTTTGGTTGCTCTGACCTGCAGGGAGAGGAGGAGAGTCTTCCACTCTTTGCTCCAGAGGTCAGACAGGATTCCAGTGGCTGTGACGGAGAACACCAGGGTCACCACGATGCCAGTCTAACCCAAACACAGGAAGGAGAGAAACTGTAACTTGTAGGTGAACAGTAAAACAAATCGTATTTATTATTTTTTTTGTGTCTGAGCGTTTACCTTATGGCTCCAGTGAAGGTACAACCTCTGACCCTCAGACAGCAGACACACCGCCAGCACCTGAACAACATCCAGACACAGCTGTAAAAAACTGCTGTTTCAAAAAACTGTTTCACACATTCAAATGTTCCAGATCAGACCAGTTGTAAATCACACTTTTATAATAACCATAACTTAATTTAATTAAATAACTAATTTGTTTGTGTCCAAATAATTTTAGACCTTCCTAAAAAAACTAATTAAATTAACACTCAAATATAAGAGAGTATGTGGGTCACGCCCATGAATAACATGACAAATCTGCTCTGCCAATACCAAACAGTCTATTCAGTTGTTGACTTATTTACTGTTTATCAGATTGAATGATCGAAGTCTGAAGAAACAAGATAGAGAAGATTCAACAAACAGGAAGTGTGTGGAAGAACCACACACAAACCTGGCACCTCCTCTGGTGTTGGTCATCACTTGGTCACACACTGCGGTGGCATGGCATCCCACTCATCACAAGTCAAACCATGTGGTTGGTCACTCAGATACAAACAGCACATCCAAGCTGATCCTGCAGGTGTTGGTGGAGATAAGTTCTGGTCTGCAAGCAGACCATCCCAACTTCTCCTCTCCCAAAGTCTGGAGGTAGTCCAAACATGGTCTGCTTGGAGGAGACATCATCTGACACTGTGGCAGGAACCACACTTACAGGTGCTGCTAATCAGGCACCTGATTGTCAGGATCAGGTGTACCAGAAGTGCTAAACTAGAACCAATAAGCTGTTTGGCATTTACAGAGAAGATTTCTCGAGTTTTTCAAGGGAAGAACCCATAAATTCATTTTTCTTTCAGTTTTGTCTCTAGTTAAATGTTAAATTAAAAGGACTTTCCAATATTGGATTTATTGCTGAAAGCATTAAATAATGTATGTGTTTATTTTGCAACTGAAAAAAGTCACACTTGTCACATTTTCTCAGTGAGCTGCTGAAGCAGATTGACTTCATCTGGGTCCATTTGTGTGTTATATAATAAGTCTTACATAACATTTGGCACCTCAGACAAGCTCTTTCAGTAAATGTCATGAACTGCTGGGAGGCCAAGGGGTACTGTGAATTGCATCTTATGAAACATATTAGTTCAAGTATTTTGGTTTAGTAAGAGGAAAAAAAACATAAAATTCAGCCACAGTCCAAAGTAACGACCAACACGGGCCCAGAACAAGTTGAAACGCTCAGAATGATCTGCTATCGGTCAGTTCTTTGGATCTGTTTTTTCCAAAATCAAAAAACATTCACTGGTACCTAAATGTACCTAAATGTAAATCAGCAAATCCCAAACAGTTAGAGGGAGATCTTTAAATTCATGAACGAGGTAGATAACTTGCTTTGTCCTGCTGTTTTGAGTCAATATACCATATTAAGGAAATAGTTGATGTTTTATCAGTGTGCGTACCAGTAACAGGGCGATGTATGTGAAGAGACCAGCAGCAACAACCAGCAGGACCAGAGACCAGGGAAACCAGAAACCAAGAGTCCCAAAGTTGAACCTGAACAGGTACAAACACCAACAGCAAAGCAAAAGAGTTGTTGAACACAGTTTACTTCATAATGTGAAAGAAGTTTAAATGTTGAAATTGTTTATACATTCAGGGAGACTGGAAAGTCCACATCAAAAGCAAGACATTAATACAGTAAGTATTACTGTTATGTTTGTCATTTACCTGAGGTTTTTATCTAAATTGTGTTTATGAATATCAGAATGTGTTTTGTGAGACCCACCAGTCAAAGTCATTGTAGTCATTCTGGGCTTCACTCCAGAAATAAAGAAAAACAAAACTCAAGAAGAAGGTGAGGATGAGGAGGCCGAAACTACCACATTCCACCTGGAAAACACAAACGGGATTCTTCTGTTAAACAAGTTAAAACATCATTTAATGTGACACCTTTAAATGTTTTTAGTTCATTAAGTTTACAGTGTTTTCTGTTTAAAAGATGTTTCCTGTTGACTGTATCTAAAGTACAAACTGAGGAATAAACTCTGACACTGTCTGGTAGACTGAGAGGAAGTACTATATCTAGTACACTTCATAGTGAATATGAGTAAGTACTAGTTTTGATTATCGCTTACAAAGTACATATGCAGATATTTTTCCATACAGAAAGCTGTTAGCAGTCATTGGAGTCAGCAGAGTGAACTGAGAAGAACATGCTGGGGAATCAATACTCACTGCACAATCAGCAAACCAACCAAACTCAACACTCTGTTAATAGATGGTGCTGCGTCTGGATGTTTACCTTGCTGCAGCAGCACTCTCCTGGCTGCGCCCGGGCTCTTTGGTATCGTCTCCACTGGCAGCCATAAAGGCCAGCCAGGCAGGAGACAAAAGGCTGGTGTTCATACCTGATGCAGATAAAAAGTAAACATTAATAACAGAAATAAAAAATTAGGATGATAAAAAAACTGAATTTCACCTAATGTTTCAAATTAAAGGACATGAGCAAAGTTTGTTTTATTTAAGAAAACAATTTAAAATGAACACAACAAATAATTAAATAATTTAAAAAACACAGGGTATATATTAAAATTGCTTCCATAAATGCACCTTAAACTGTGACGAGTTTGGGGTAAAACAACATCTTAAAAGACTTCAACTCATCACATTACAATATGGTGAATACTTGTGTTTGTTGGGGCTGTAACAACTCATATTACCATCAGCACTTCCGTCACCATGAGCGCAAGATTCCTTCTGAAATAAATTATTGGTTGAAAAACATCTATCTGGTTCACTTTATTTTAAAGCTAACAGATGATGGCCAGACAATCACCCAAAACATAAATTCTCTATTACAAAACAGCTTCCAGAATCAAATTCAAAATCCAAAGCTTAGTAATAAATAACTTGTTAAAAGCCATTCACATCCAGCCGTTATTTTATATATCCACTTGTTCCTATTAAGGGCCGTGGGGGAGTTGGTGCTGGTCTCCAGCAAAGCATTAATAACATTCCCCAAAATCAGATTATTGTCCAGTATTATTCACACAATAGAAGGAATTTGTCTTGGATAAAGTTGTGTGGAGAATAAAACAAAAGTAAGAATAACAAACATAAGAAACCAGCAATATTTACATAACCAAACCATTTGCGCAATAGTGCAAAGTCTGTGCCTTTCTCAAAAAAGTGTAAGGTGCAAAGGAGTCAGTGAGACAGGTGTGGGGGAGGGACTTAGCATGTGGGGACCCTTTTTAAAGATATGACTAAATACAAGTCCCTCTATACAGTCCGCTTCATTTTTCAACATCTATTTTATTTGTTCCTAATCTTTGATATAATTTGTGACCTAAAAGACGTTTATCATCAATGACCTGCTGATGCCACAAAACTGTTTTGGAGAGAAAATAAGCAGAGTGACACCATAAAAGATATTTCATCACAGAACTTTCTGGAAGCATTAGGAATCACAGGCATGGCTATGGTGTGAGCCCAGACCGCAAACAGGAAGGTCAAATTCAAAACATTTCTAATGAAAATCAAACTTGATAAACATAAATGCAGGCATGGGACACAACATGGCATGGAAAACCTGCATGATATACTGTGGAGGTTGAGCGCAGACATGAAAAACAGGTACATGATTACAGATAAGAGGCAGCGTAGTGAAAAAAGAACTACAGCTAAGACAAAATGAAAATACTAGATAGAAAGAAAAAAATTACAAGATATGTGCTGAAACTTAAACTGAAATTACATGGAAATACATAAATATCAGAAACAAGACAATGACTGAGAAAAACAAGAAGAACTCTGACAGTAAGATAAATACGAAACATCTAACAGAACCAGAAAGACTAGAATCAGAGGGAAATAAAGGAAAACTATCAAATCAAATCAAACGAAAACAACAATTCAGACCTCAACTCCCTGCTACACCCACCCCCATCTCCCACCACCATAAATGCTATCTAGATCTCAAAATTAAAAACTTAATAAATAAACAACTGAATTAATAATTAACTGAACAACCGGCTTGACAACACTGTGAGGAAACCATGTATGCATGGGGTCCGTCCACAACCACAACTATGACTAAATAAGAATTACATGAAACTACAACTCAGAAAATAAAGGACAAAAACTAATGAGAAAGACTTTGAAAGAACTGAAGAGCTACAGAAGAGAGAAAATGCACGACTAAATAAGATTCATCATTTTAACAATAACTAAAAGTGTTTATACACTAAAGTATACAAACCACAAGCAAAAAAACAAAAACCACAAGCAAACCTGGCAATACAACCTGAGCATTATACAAAACAAAAATAAAAGGAATGTGACAGAAAGCCTTTCTTTTAAACACAATGAGTGGAGGTAGATGATGTCATTTAAAATGCTTAAAAACATTTGTGACCATTGTGTGTTACTTGAATGTAAAGTGTAAAATATAGATATATATTTTTTAAATATAAGATCGATACACGTTTCTTTGGCTGTTTAATAACTGTTATGTAATGGTTGATGTCTCAAGAGCTTTGGAAAATACCATTAACCTCACCTCATAATTACTTCATCAGCTTACACATCAATCGATGTTACCTCAGTGTCTAACTGATGTCACAGGAACATTTTATTAGTTACTGAAAAGAATCGACTGGTTGAAATGACCGACTGATGCTGATGTTTGCTGTTCTGTACCTTTGCAGCAGCTGCCGCCGCACCACCTTTAACTTCCCCAGCTTCAGTCTGGTGATGGGCATACACTCACCCACGGCCCAGCATCACAGTGGCAGAGAGGGGAGGAGACAGGAAGCCAAGAATGAGGACAGGGGCAGGACAGATTGGGGTGGTGGCTGGTACCAAGGAAAGGACTCTTCAACACTCTGTCTTCACCTGGACAGAAAGTTTGAATCAGTTTATCATATTAGCAAGAAACTGATGCAGAAGAGGTGGATGGTTGATAAAAGAATGACATGAGTCGACCCCAAACACAATGACCATCTTTTACTGCTGTATAAAGGCAGCTGTGATTCATAGCTGCACACTGATTTTACAAGTAACAAAAGGTTACACTGAAGGTCCAACAAACACCACAAAATTGATGATGTCACTAAAATCCTGCTATACATAGTCTTCAATAAACCTTTATATTCAATTTGAAAAAAAAAATACTCTAGTGTTCATTAGTTGGAACTAAATGTCAGTACTCTTATTGTAAATCAATTAAATGTAATAACTTTATGCAGCATAATAAGTCTTCAGCTGTATTATAAAACCAATCACATTTTATTTAATACACATTCTTCTAATCACACATCTTCAGTTAATTTCAGCACAGAATATTTTTGTCTTTCTCTCTGTGAAGCTGGCAGGCCCCTTCAAACAGACAAGTTTTCACAAAGCTGCCATGGCAACTGTGACATCAGACCTGTTATTACTGCTGTGAAAGGCTGAAGGGAGACGGGGTCAGTGAGAAAGAACCAGATGGAGTAACAAAGTAGAAGCTTGAGAAAAAAATACAAGGCGTCGTCAAAGCTGTTATTCACTGAACAAAAGGAAACATCATATTTCACGGGGAAAAAGAATTCTCTGTTCACGCACTTGTGGGTTTTTATTTTGAGAATTTAACATTTCTCAAGTGTTTCTATAGTTGAAGGCATACAAATAATTTTGTTACCCACCAAGAGGGGACATGTGTTTCAGTCAATTCTAGCTACTGACCAATCAAATCCCCTTTTTGAGATTTACATTCAGGCTGCACGTTGGCGCAGTTGATAGCAGTCAGCCGGGACCTATCTGCATGCACGGGCTTTATCCAGGGACTCCTGTTTCTTCCCACAGATAAAAATCTGCATGTCAGGTGAAGTGGTTACTATAAATTAGGTCTTTGGTGTGAGTGGGTGAATGATTGTTGGTCTCAGTGTGGTGTTGTGATGAACTGATCACCTGTTAGGGTAAGAGGCAGGGTCCACCTCTTGTCTTGGTGTGTGTGTGTGCTACTAGCACACCTTCTGATTCAGTTTTTATATGGAAAGTTTGTCAATCTGCTTTGATCCAATAAGGCTCATATTTCAATAGGTTCATTGTAAATAAACATGACACATTGGTTCTTTAATATTAAGAAATTTGTGTCATGGTCAGTTTAATTTTAAATCCATCTGCTTTATGATACAAAAGAAAAACAATATTAAACTTGGCTTCTATGATCTAAGAAATCAAGATTAGAAAATTAAAGCGGCCATTTCACACAAATTTTACACTGTGGTTATTTCTGAAGTATCAACCTGTAATATGAAACATTTTATATAAAAAAAAATTAGGAAACACTGATTTACAGACCTTTTAATCTATCTGCGTCAAGATTCATCAGGCTTCGGGCTGCAACTCATTAATATTCATTATGCTAATTTGCTGGACTCAGATTGGATAACAAATTAGCCTATGAGAGCAAAGTATACTGTTTCCTGCCCCGCTGCGCATAGCAATAGAACACGTAGTCTCATCCTGTTTGTTACATCTTATGCTAAAGCTTTTAGCCAGCAGCATGCTAGGCTTGTTCTCAACTGCGGGAGCCGATGAACACTAACGAGCAAAGGAGCTGTGACGAAACAAATATAGGCCGTTCGAACTCGGGTTCTATTTCTATCTGACCGCCAGAGGGCGGTGCTTAGCACCTGGATATCTACGCGTGCGCAGCACAGGGGTTCGAGTTCATATACCAACAAAGTCACGCCATTGGACGTGACCTGGTTGACGTCATGGTAGCTGGTTGCGTGTTCGTTGTTATTTCACAGTGTATGTGGAAACAAATATTCTTGTTAATCCATCTCCACTCTTCCACTTCATTCAGTTTTGATATTGACTGTGTTCCTGAAACCAAACTGCAAGACTAGAACTCAACTCATCATCCATCCAGTTATTTTCCACTTGGGTTTGATGCAGCAAAGTTAAGGAAAATGTGATAATGACATAATGCAGCAGCACTGCTGGATTCATTAGTGATCAGAAGATGACCAATAACAATCATGACATCAGGAATTCACATCTCTAACATGAAGCTCCATAGTTTAACTGATGGGAGGAACTCCAGTAATACGAAGAGCAGATGATAAATTTAATCTCCTTATATTGTGAGTGAGGAGCTGTAACCACTGAACCTCTGCAGTGCCTCAGGTAAAAAGTGATGCAAGTGAAAATCACTGTTTGACAGGGTTTTAGAAAGGCAGCAATGCTCTGATTCCACAACAGGAGGTGAGCTGGAAACCTTAGTGCTTCTTCTCAAGTGACTTTAAAAGGCTGCATATCACTTAACACACAGTGATAAAGAGCACAGAAGCTACAAACACAACACAAGAGCGGGTGTGTTCATTTTGAAAATGAAAATTACTGGCGGTGTTATTTATATGTATCTTTGTCTGATGTGTCGTCATAGAGGTAAGATTATAATTACAAGAATAATCTTCTAAGTATTTATGAAATTTAAGTTTTCTGCAGGACAGAAATTAAAGGAAGGTTATTCATAATTCCACCATGACTGAAGATGGTCTGGATCATATTAAAATCTCCAAATATTATCATGTCTTCCACTCTTCACTTTTTAGATTTTGTCTCAGTCATCATCCTATCTCCAAATGACTACTGTTACTGTTGAGTTATTGCTGTTGAAAAACATTGGAGCAGAATGTAAAACACTAATAAAACTATTAATCATTGTCAGGAAAAATAAACATTCCTCACAGCACTTGACAGAGTGTGAATAATGATGTTGGATAAGAATCTACCTCTAATGAACAAAAAAAAATGTTTTTCACAACTGCTCCACTTTTCTAAATCCTTGCTCTACTTTTTCAGAAGGGTAGTTTGCTGATAGAGAGAACAAAGTCTATATTTCTCCTCTGCTGACACCAAATACTCCATATATAATCCATATTTAGGTCAACTACAAAAGACACATTCACCACAGAAGTAAGCCAATAGATCCATTTGATTTTGTAAGTTGAAGACTCTTTACTGTAACAGGTTTAACAGCTAAGACTTCCAAAGATCACAGTCATATTTTACACAATAAGCAAAAGTGCATGAAGAATAACCAGTATCAAGAGTACTGGGGATTAAAGTAATCTTTTTATTCTGTCCTAATGAGTTTTGTGAGTTTTAAACTTGACCAAGTCTATAGGAACCAGAACTACAGTAAGTGTGACCTGTGTAGATATTTAATTTTAAAAGAAGCATCGTTCTGGCCTCAAGCAGTAAAATAGGCAGTTAAAAAGTACAACTGGCCAACATCTGGTATAAAGGTTGAAAAAAAAAAAGATTAGCAGATGAATTTTTTCATGTGTTTCCACTCAGGTTAAATTTTTTTGTCCAAGGCAACATGTCTCCTGAAAACAGTTATGGGGAAGTGAAGGTAACTGAGAAGAAGTAAGAGTAGCAGTCCATGATATCTGACAAGTCTGCTGACTGATGTGTATCTCTGCCAGGAATAAAACTATAACCTAACAGAATGCAGCGTAACTGGAAATAAGACACTTATTCACACAGACCATTGTCTTTTTTTCAGGGAGCCTGGAGGTGAAGACAAATAAAGTCTGGTTCTTATCCACAATATTAATCTGTTGTTTCTTTTCAGTTGTGACTGACATGTTTATTAAATATATCAGAACAAATTAGCGATTTGATTTCCAGTGAAACTATTCTATTAGCTAAATTTAAAAAGAAAAATTTCACCTCAAACAATGATTTCCAGATTTGCAAAGAGAAGATGGCCTTAACTGAGAAGCTTACAGTTACACTTTAATTTTTATTATACCTTGAATACTTACATGTTTTTAAATTATATATTAAAGTCTGATACCAGTTACAGAAACCTGAGTGTGTACAGAAATAGAGTAAAAATTTCAATGTCAGCTGTGTTTGAGACAATCCGATCACAGCCATCTTGCACAACATATCTCCAAACATCCTCTTCCGTTAAAAGGGGCACAAGCTTGTACTACTATAAAGTTTAGAAAGTACCTTTTAAATCTGTCAATTAATCACTGTGTGAAGATGTAAATAAATATGTGCCAAGGTTAGATTAAACTTTTATGGTCCCTTTGGGGAAATAGAGATTTGGGACAGTAAAGCAGGTCAGAGCTGAGAACAAGTATTCTGTGGAAGACGAAACAGCCAGTGGTTCCACTGTAGACGAGCCAAAGTTTAAATAATCACACACACCAAAGTGCAGCTATGTTTGTTGGAAGCAGATCCTGGAGCTAGATGCAAGATGAAATGAGGAGCAGGATGGAAGGGAAGAAAAAAAGCTGAATCTTGAACACAGATCTAGAAACAAAATGTGCCGTTCATGCTTGTTTTAGTGTGAATTTGTTCAGAGTGCTGCACGGTGGCGCAGTTGGTAGAGCTGTTGCCTTTCAGCAAGAAGGTCCTGGGTTGGGGCCTTTCTGCATGGAGTTTGCATGTTCTCCCCGTGCATGCGTGGGTTTTCTCCGGGGACTCCGGCTTCCTCCCACAGTCCAAAAAACATGTAAGAAGTTAATTGGCAACTCTAAATTGCTTATGTATATGTATGTATTCTCCTGTGTGATCTTGGCTGAGCAACGTGCACCAGGTACACTGTGACCCTTGGCAGCCTGGAGAGTGAAGGTCAAGCTGTTCTCTGTATCTTCATGTAATTTCCCCCCGTGGGACAATAAAGTATTTTCAATTCAATTCAAACTGTCCTTAGGTGTGAGTGTGTGTGTGAAGGGTTGTTTGTCTGTGTGTGGCCCTGTGATGGACTGGCGACCTGTCCAGGGTGTCCCCTGCCTCTCGCCCGAAGCTGCTGGAGATCGGCACCAGCCCCCTGCGACCCTGAAAAGGAAGAAGCAGGTTTGGAAAATGGATGGATGGTGTTTAGAGTGATCTTGTCCATTTTTCTGTGAGAAAGCAGAAATAAAGAATTTACATAATCTATAATTGGTTTTACATCTTATTTGTTATCTTTAATAACGATGGATCGTGTTTTTAAAGTAATTTCTAACCTTTGCTTAAAATTGGACAGTAATCATCAGCAAAAAATGTAAAAATACTGAGAAATCCATTGATCTGAATTATGGTTTTACGCCATTAAAATGTTCTTCAAGCTCTTAAATTTATGAACTATTTTTGGGAATCTCTAAATTCTGACTCAGTGACAAAAACAGTGTACTATTTATTTAGGATTATAACTTTATGCCATCTTTATCATGCTAGATTTATCACAGAAATGCATTTCCCTGCATAAATGAATCAGAAGCTTAAGCTACTGAATTTTTGAAGAATTGTGAGCCGAAAATGTGGAAATTATTTTGTGACGAGCCTGCTTGAAGAGCAGAACCAAGTGAGACTCAGTGAAACAAAGGACCACACTGAAGAAGTTCTATAGCAGTATAAAATATTTTGTCTGTAGTTCGGCTGAAAAACTCGACTCTAAAGTTATTAATTACAGGTGGTGCAGAGGAGTTTATCAGCACCCTCAGCTGACATACTCACGTACAAACAACATTTTGCAGTTTTAGCTCTGTCTGGTTGACATTACCTAACGGCTTCACTTTGACAGTGAAGACAGAGACTGTTTCAGCAAACATGTTAAATCAGTGCCAGCCCCAGTTTGCCACATTGTGCTTAGTCAGATACAACAGTACCTTTTACATGCTCTTCTGTTGATGAATGACATTTGTGAGTCAATGTCACACACCCAAAGAAGAATGATACAGACCCATAGAAGGATGGATAGAAAGCAGAAGAGACTGCATACATAAAACAATACAGCTCTCTGTGTTCAGACCACTCAGCTCTCTGCTGTTCACTCATTGTCCAAACACACCACACCAACAACTCAAACCAGGCCAACAATGGAGTCAACATTTTATTTAACTGACACTTTTAACAGGAAAAATAACTTTTTTAACTACTCAAACTCTGTTCAGATTTAAATTATTAATAATAAAGAGTGTATTCAAGCCAGGAAACAACAAATCCAAACATTAAAAGTAACTTTCAGTTGCTGAACCATTCTATCCTGATGTGGAGAAAATTACTGCAGTTTCAACAATAATCATTCAAAGGGTTCATTACAATAATACTGTTGTAGATTATTGGTTGTAGAAGCCTATTAGGAAGCAGTAATTTAACTCAACTGGTCACAGAAATCTTCTTCTCTTCACACTCTCAGAAAGTCTCTGTAAACTGACTTCCCTCCAACAAAGTCTCATTTCCTTATAAAGGATTTTCACAATCAACTTCCATCAGCAAAAGTGCTGTAAACTAACACATGACAGACGTTACAAATAAATAGTCCAGCATTTTTGATAAACTACAACTCATTCAAGGTTGTGGAAAAATGACCCAACAGAGATATTGATAGTTTATCATCACAGCTAATCAACAGCCTGAATGAAAAAGGAAATTACTTATGATGTTTTAATTGCTTTTAAAGCTCGAGGCAAATTTAATTCACAGTAATAAAACAAGTCTGATTAAGTTCTACTAAATATTCAGATAATACAGCATGCTACAGCCCCACATTACCATAATAAACAATTCACTGAGGAAATCTGATCCTAAAAACTGTTGGGTTTCAAAGGATTCACTAGATTTTTTAGAGAAAACAATGAAAAACCAAACAAACACAAATACCTTCTTAAGTTAAAACTAAGTGGATAAAGTGGATAAATCTGTTTTAATAAAGTTTAGTGTTGAAGGGATTGATTTAAGGTGACACTCAGATTTATCTGCTGGGTTGTAGAAACAATAAAATGGTTAGAAACTTATCACATCTTGATATTACTCAAATCAATATACTGTACTTCCAAATCCTCTATTATAAAACATTTTACCAAATCAACTGCAGACAGTTCACCACAAACAATACCAACATGTCAGCTATGGATTAAATGTAAACATTTAATGTTGACATTCAAAACTAGTGATAAAACAGCAATAATGAGTCATTTGGTATATGACACCAAAATATACAGATGTAAAGGGTTATAAAAGGTAAAACTCTCAAAAATCCACAAAAGCTGTAGATATAAACCTTAGGTCAGATATTTGTACTTTTTTAACAGTATCTTTAATACAAAAAATAAAGTCCCATTAATTACAGAAAAAAAATCACATTTTGCCTGTGAAGACTTTCATTCAATCTTTCTCATCTTTTAACTTTTCCCTGCACAGAAGAAATATCATTTAAAGACCCACTAAAATCTGGATTTTAATGAAAAAACTAAGTACTATAGGTAACCGGTTCCGTACTGACTGGACTGAGTGAGCATCTAATCTAACATGAGGCTGTTAAAATCGATAGAGCGTAGCATTTTTATAAACATTTTAACGTTTCTCTATGGAGAGATGACTCTTTGCTAAATGAATACGTGTCGCCAAGGGAAAACCCAGGCATATTAATCGTCTTTAAATAGTCGAAACTAAGTCCGGATCTACTAGGAAACGACCAAAAACCGGACAATGTGTTTCTCATCGCGGTGTTGGAGCTGGTACCGGAGTCCAACAGAGCGTCCATCCACTACAAATCAAGATAGTATTTTCTTACCGGGTTTGTCTGCCGGCTGACCGTCCGTTCGAACCGTCTCGTTTGGAGCTACGAACCGTTAATTTCATAGCAGTGTTCTGAGTCACGAGCGGCGTCCCGCAGTGAGGCAGTGCAGCTCCGCGCGCGCGCAGCCCGGTCAGAGATGGAGAACTGCAGGCACGAGGCAGCAGCGAGGGGCTCCGACCAACCTGTTGCTGACGTCACCGCAGTCCGTTCGGTAGCGTCTGACAGAACTCGGAACGTGATGAATCCTTTTTGTGTCCCGTTTTAACAAAGACAGGAACTTCTTTGGAACATCTTCAAAAAACGTTCTTCACGCAGTTCTATAAAAAGACAATACATTTTATTTACAGTTTAATAAACCAGAACATAATAAAATAAACTCATCAGATCATTCAATCAGGCGCATACAACCTCCAAATGTCATTAAATGTCTTAAGACATTGTGTAATTTAACAAAAATTAACTAAGAATATTAGGATTGTTTAAAAGAGTAAGTACACCTTTACTGCTTGAGGCGGTTAAATAACATATAATATATACCAAAATATGTATGAGTACTTTTATTTTAAAGCAGTCTTTGCATGTCCTGGTGTAGAACATAGACCCAATATTCATGTCAGAAAACCTAACTCAGAAAAACAACTACAATAAAAACAGAAATGATTATTTAAAACTCCAGTTCAAACTCTACAGGTCTCAGTCAGCAGGTTAAAGGTCATGACAGGAAAATCTAAAAAAGCCTAAACAAGTTTGGCTTGTTTGGAAGGGTTACTGGAGAAAAAATTATTTTAAACAAACAACGAGACTTCTGGAACAATGTCCTTTGGACAGATGTGCCCAAAGTGGAAATGTTTACCAATAATGCACAGCACATTGGAAGAAACCCAAACAGCATATCATCCTAAACATCTTGCATCTCCTAAACATCTGTAGGCATGGTGGTGGGGGCCTGATGGTTTGGGCCTGTTTTCCAGTTACTTAATACAGACAGTATGTCAGTATTTAAATGTTTCTTATTTTATCTTCAGTTCTACTGATAAAACTATCTGTTCAGCTCAGCATGAAAAGAAAACAACAGAAAACATTGTGTTTCATGCTGATGATGATTTATTATGTCTCTGTTTTACATAGACGAAATGCTGTGCTGTGATAATCAGTCAGGAGCACGAAACAGAAGAGTGACTTTCTGCTGAGCTTCCAAATGCTGGAAAATGTCAGGCTACATATGGTATTACATAACAACAAACAGGCATGTCCTGATCTGAATTTAAATCATTCACATAAACTCGACTCATCTGTAACACTCAGATCTTATTTGAAAGAAGGAAAAAGCAGCAGCAGCAGAGACTTATAGGCAGGTGAAAGAGTGTTTTTAAAATTAAGATACAATTTAAATCAAAATGTTGGTGTGTAAAACTTTGATGAATATCCATCCTGTAAACAAACCCCATAAATAAATAAATTTATGTTAAATGTTAAATATGTTAAAATAAATCCAAAATCTGAGTGAGATATATTTACTTTTATTTTTGTTATATATTTAGAACATTATGGAATCAAATCAGTGAACAGAGAAACAGTCAGTGCTTTAGAGTTTAAATGACTGACATTAAAACAAAAACCAATGAATCAGGCTCTTTAAAATCCATCAAGTCAACTCAAGAACTTTTCTCAGCCAAAAAAACACACAGTAGGACCAACATTAATCAGGAAAGGGTGACGCATTTAAGATGTAAATTATTACATCAGTATATATGTGTGTAAATATAGTGAAAACTTTAAAATGAGATCATATAAAGAAAGCAACATTCAACATGCGGTAGATCATAAAAATCAGTCACGAGGCAGAAGAGGAAATAAAACCCAAGGTTATGAAGTTTTTTAATGTCAAGATAAAAAAACAGGAAATCTGGATTTTCCTGATCAAGCTTGAGCTGCAGGAGAAGTTTGTGCTTTATGAAAGAAAGAACAGGTGCAGCCTCCACATGGATGTTTCAGGTGAAAGTTTTGTTCACTGCAGTTTCCAAATTAAATTATGAAACCTTGAATGTTTGCCGCCTCTTTGAATACCAGACTGAACCACTCAGAGCTCCCCATCAGCTGACTGGGTGAAATAAACACAAGTTCTGATGAATTTACGCTGGATAAATAAAGGCTGGAGTGACAGACAGCAAGTTCGACTCAGTGTATGGATCCACCTACAGACAGCAACACTAACAGAACCAGTACATTACTCTGTCTCTGCTTATGTAACGCCTACGTGGAGCGTTGCCATGGAAACACGGAGCACCTTTAATCATAATGCATTAAATCTGGTAAATAAGGCAAGGGTCGCCACGGTAACATTACAATGGCAGCAAGTACGAAGGAGACACTTCCCACACAGACAGGAAATGGCTTATATTAGGCTATGAAGGACATCTGTTCCCTTAGTAATGGACACAGAAGGAGACAAATCATCTTCACCTTCACCTGATCTCCAAAAGGTTCAGAGAATATCCTCAGATGCCATTTAAAACAGTTAAATAACAGAGAAATGAAGAGTCCTGCATGCTAATCATAATAATTGTATATAAATCTGACTTTCTGAGTAAAAATAACGTTATTTGAGAAAAACCTGCTGCAGTTTAAATTCAATCTGTTTAAATCTGATTAAAATCCTTTATGGTCTGAATTATGTCACAGAGCTGCAGAAATGAAACTACTGTCTGCATTGTATTCTTTATTGTATCGTTTACAGTTTACACATAAAATAAACAAGTAAATGTTCAAAATCTTAATATAGCTTCTGTCTTTTTTAAAGTCAAAAGGATTTTAAAACAGTTGAATAAAGTTCTGTAAACGTATAAAACAGAACAATTAATAAATCATCAATAAAAATGGATTTAACTGAAAAAAATGTAACTGGTAGAGATGTTGGACTGAACCAGAACAAAAAAAAATCCCTAAAGAAAAGTGTTAAAGAAGTTGAATTAAAAAGTGAGTTCAGTCTAGTAAAGTGATGACAAGGGACTAAAAATATGTTCTGAATCTGTTTAACCTGAATCCTAGAAAGGCCCGAAAGCAGCAGTGTGAAGGTTTATACTGATAAAATTTGTTTCAAATGATTTCATTTACAATATGTTGTCAAGATCGTTAAAGATCGATTGAATTCAGGTGTGTTGGGAACTGTGATTGGGAAAATACAAATCTAAAGGAAGACAGCTTAATCATAAATAGCTTAATCCTGAGAACTCTTCGTTGGTAAAAAGGTTGACAGTTTGTTTCATTCCAAGTTTAAACACAGTCCAAAGGGACCCAAAGTAAACAGGTGGCAGAAAGGATTTACTGGGCTCTTTTGTTTAGGTTTGAGGACTTTAAGTCCTTTTAAAACAGTCCAGTAGTGACAGAACAGAAGCATGTGTTTTCAGAGAAATCTGCTCTAATTAACTAATTCCAGATTAACAAATTAAATTTCACCTACATCTATTTCAACGCAAGAATAGTTTCAAATGATGTTGCTGCTTTAAAGTCAGAATCATGCAGAAAACAATTTCATCCAACCAGAAGGAAGTTTTCCTGCTTTGACACTCAGTTTACGGTCAGCAGGGGCCAAACTTAACGTCCTTCAGTGAAAAATTAATTTTGGATCATTTTTATTAAAACTGACATTCAAGTAAAATTATGAAATCATTGTAAAGTCAGAGTGACACTCTGTCACTGCCTTTTCTGTAATTCTCTGGACAAACTTCTGTCTTCTTTCTGATCTATCCATGTCACACTGACTTGAAACATTTAATAAACAAACATCATGCTTGGCACTGTTTTGGATTAAAACTTGCCTTTGATTGATTTGTTTGATTTTAAACCTTTCTATTAACACAAAATTATGCTTAGTGACGACACAAAAACATTGTTTCTTTTGAGCAATCAATGGATTAGTTTCCTGCTTCCAGTTTAAAAATAAAAGCACGAGTCACATGAACAGATGTACTAATGAAAATTGTCCCTTAGTGACTGCACCAATGTTATTTGTGTTGTGGGGACATATTCAAACAGTGAGGACGCAGCTTCTCTTTGGGGACACAAACCAAGTCCCCAGACTATTAGTGTCTGCTCAGCATTGGGTAACTCTTCAGGAAACCAACCAAAACAAATGTGATGTGGCGTCTGAGGTGTTAGGAACGTGATGTCCGTGGGAGAGGAGCAGGAGTTTTCTGCAGTGCTCTTCCTCTGCAGTGGAGATGGTTATGTAACATGGAGAGTTGAGGAGGAGGGAGGGGGACTCGCTGCACCACCGAGGGATCTCAGTCCGCATGCCCACACACCACAACTAACACACTGATTAATCAATATTCTACACACTCACACATAAAAAAATGATCATTTGTCTCACATTGTTGCTTTTTAATGACATAATCACTCACTAAAGATTTTCATTTGCTCTCATTTATACATCACTGACAGCTTCTAACACGATAATCAGCCACAGCTAACACTTGTATTTAATAAATGTCTTTACAAAAACCCTGATTCTGCCTGAGGAAACCAGATGAAACAGAAATTACTTTACACTTTTGTTAAAATTGTTAAACCTTTAATCAAGCTTGAAAATTTAATTTCCTAAAATTATTGTCCTTCAGCCTCTCCAGTAATTATACCTTCTCATCCTTTTATTATTTTCTCACATTTTATCGTGTTTCCTTTTTGTAAACCAAACTCATTTTGTTTCCATCTTTAAAACCCTCCTCCTTCTTCAGCCTCTTTTATCTCTCATATCACTTTTGACTCTGCAGTTTGTCCTTGATGTGTTACCTTATCACGCCTCGTCTCACTGCCCAACTATGAACTATCACAGAAGAAGAAATTTATTTCAGAGAAACATCAGGTCAAGGTCATGCTGCTAAAATGTGAGGAAGAAGAATGTTACAGTTTCCTAAAGAAAAGGAAAAGAGTAAAGTTTGAATTTCATTGATTTTTTTTTCACCTGTTCACCAAAGTTTTTATTAAACCAACACCAGTAGAAATAATAATGGGTAACGAAGAATGTTTCAAGCATGTTTTATCTTAGTTCTTTACAGATACTACAAATCGACATAATAGCTTTCCAATCTAAAGTGACATGATCAATAAATTATATATTTACATCAGTCATGTGCACGTGTAAAGAATCACTTTTTTCAAGATGTTCTGCATGTTGTTCAGATCTGAACACTGTGTTCAGAGCCAGCAGGCCTGAGTTCAGTCAGCTGAAACATTAATGGAAGTTCAACATTATGCAACAACCTGGACTGAATCCACTGCACAGCCACTGGGGGTTTAACACTGATTCACACATGGCAGTAAACCCTCACCTAAAACTCATTACCCGTTAGTCTGAAGATGAAAGCAAGTGAACAGAGTTTATCTTTTAACTACATGGAAAAGGAGGTGAGATCTAATTTCATATGCGATGGACAGGCGAGACACTGGATGACCGTCGGAACAAGACAGATCTAATTTGTTTCTTGCATGATTTAAAAACAGCATTTTACATAATTAATTTTGAAAAGCTTTGAAGATTCGAGAAATAAGGTTACATGAATAAATCCTCATTATTTACCACCAAAAAGCCCCAATCCAAATCTGCATGGAGGTTTCAAAGGTTTCTCTGAATAATCTGTTACATGATTACATGGATTATCAGAATCTTACGTTACACAATACATGGTAATTTTGTAAAATGTATTATTTCTGAAGCACTAAGAAGACTTAATGTGTTTTTTTTTAAAGTGTGAGTTAAGTTTGTGCGTTTCCAGTCCAAACCAGAATATTAACACTATAAAGTTCTTTCTCTGAAACAGAAACAGAAGAAGTGTTTGTTGATGGAGAAATCAGATCCATCCAGCAGAAGCTTCCAGAAATGAAAAGAGACCAGAACTTCAGTTTTTGTACCGTTTTATTTATTTTTCAATTGTTTCAAAGATCAAAATGACTTATATAAAACAGATAGATTATGGCTCTGATACCCTAAAGAGTGAAGACTTCATTTGACCTGTTTGTTCTGCAGACCTGAAACTGGACCGAGTCTGAATCCCCTTCGAGCTGCTGTGGGAACACACTCCAGAGGTTTGTGCTCACTTCAAACAGTAAAATCTGTCTTTCTCTCAGAGAATTTGACACTCAGAATTTGGACTAAAGAGGCTGAATGTTGTGATCATCACAGTCAGTGTTTGGATGATTGTTCTTCAGTTTCCAAGTTGAAAGTAGCAAGATCCCAATCATTGCTGATAAAATGTATTTAATAATTATCTGGTACCTTTATTCACATTTTGAAAGCCTGGACATTCTAATTAATCTAACAGAAGTAAACAAAAGCACATTGTATTGGAACAACAAAAAAATATTTTTTTAATTTTCTATCTCTTTACTCACCCACTGAGTTTCTGTACCTTAAAAAAGTCTTAGTGATTCATCTGATCTCGTCCACAAAGGAGAACAAACATCTGCTGCATGTGCTGAACATTTCTCTCATTTTAAAAGTGAGATTTCACTGAAGTGTGAGATTATTTAAAGAACCGTTTGTGTGATTATCACGACTCACACCAGATGAATCTGATTGTTTAGTGTTTCATTATGTGATTAAAGTGTTTCAGAGAAAAGCCAATGAAAAGCTACAACAGCCCTTTAAAAGCACTCGAGCTCTGTGGGGATTCAGACACACAAATAACAAAGCTGCAGCATTATCAGGCAATCAGAAGTTCATCAGCTCTCAAGTTCTGTTCAGCAGCAAAGTAAACCAATGAAAAACATGTGCCTTGCTCATAGACACGATCAGCAGACACTGTTCACTCTGGAAGTTGCACAAAAACTAAAATGAAAGAATTAAGTTTATTTTTCCTCATTTCAGAAAGCTCATGAATTCTCCAGTTTTAGTGCTTGTTTGATCATTTTGGGTTCTGGTTGCACTTCCTGTTTGATAGTAAACAAACACTGTTGCCGTCTGACTAGTTCTAAAAGGAGTCTTACATCTTAAAAATGGATTAAGGCCAGAAGTGACATCTCTGAATCAGTGTTTGAAAATGTTTGGTGGCTGTTAAATGACAAGTTTATTTTCGCTGATGCTCTGATGCAAATCGAACATCTTGGAACCTGTAGCTCTTACCAGATTTAAAACCTGTCATTTTAAAAGTTTTTTTTACTGCTTTGCTGTACAACAGATAAAACTGATATCTAAATAAAAAAAGTGGGAAACTCTAATATCGATCATTGGTAAAAAATACAGTCTGTAAACAAAAATTGAAAGGTTTGTTTCTTCTTGCATGAAATATACACCTTCTGTTCAGAGTTGACCCGAGAATCGTACCTTCCTCCAGGCTGAAAAACATCGTACCATTTCTTTGTCTCATTCTTCTGAAAATAGGATTAAGATATGATCTATTGTACACAAGCGTCCTTCATGAATCATCACTACACTCAGTTATTATTTTGTTTTTTCTCTATTACCCACATATCATATTAAAAAAGGTTGTTCTCATGCACATTCTCTTCTTCACAGTCCAACAAGCCCACCAATGTTGACGACCCAGAACCACAGATGGAGCGAGTTTGGATGAACGAGTTATGGATCAACTTAAAATCGGATTTCTGATGAGAAACAGATTCAAACAGATGAGACAATAAAACTGAAGTTTAAACCAATCAATGGGAGTTTCCTACTTTCTGTAAACAACCTGAGCTGTAGAAACTTTTTTTGTCTCACTGAAGAGAAATTCTGTTAAAAAAGGCTGAAATATTACCAACAAACTCAGAGCAGTTCAAATACAATTACATAAGTACTTGGACTGTTGAAGCAGAATAAAAAACATGCAGTATTCAGAGCTGCATTTATATGTGACCTAATAAACAGTCATTTAAATCCACCAGATGTAAAACAATTAGCTGTCTACAATTCAGTTTTGCTTATTCATCTAAAAAATTAAGTTCCTGTTTGTTTATCAATATTTAACGAGATCAGTGACAAAAAACGTCAAACTTTTAATGGCTAATAAACTCAATGATGATACACAAGATCCTCTTTAGATCACACTATTATGAATGTTACTCTAACATTAACGCTATGAAGGAGAACGTTACTCTAACATTAATGCTATGAAGGAGAACGTTACTCTAACATTAATGCTATGAAGGAGAACGTTACTCTAACATTAACGCTATGAAGGAGAACGTTACTCTAACATTAACGCTATGGAGGAGAACGTTACTCTAACATTAACGCTATGAAGGAGAACGTTACTCTAACATTAACGCTATGGAGGAGAACGTTACTCTAACATTAACGCTATGGAGGAGAACGTTACTCTAACATTAACGCTATGAAGGAGAACGTTACTCTAACATTAACGCTATGGAGGAGAACGTTACTCTAACATTAACACCATGAAGGAGAACGTTACTCTAACATTAACGCTGTGGAGGAGAACGTTACTCTAACATTAACGCTATGAAGAATTGATTTGTAAATCAGTGTGTTGTCTTCAGTCCACTCTGAGTTTGTTGGTAAGATGTTTTCAGCTGCTCCACATATGAAATGTTACAGAAACGAGAAGCTACAATAGGAGAGTGATAACAGCTACTTTCATAAAGTTATCTTCTAACAATGAAGAGCTTCTAACAGCAGGAAGGAAAAACCCATCAGTGGACTTCTTACAGATTGGTCCAAGTACCAGTTCTGATCTGAATGACAAACAACCCATACAGTTGAGAAAAACATCCTTTTTAATTACCAAACTCTGTCCATCCATGGCTCTGTGCCCACAGTGTTTCCTCCAAAATAATCTGTATACATGTGAAACTGACAGCTCACTCTGAAGACACAACCAAACGTTTACTGCTCCACAAAACCTACAGAGGAAAAAACTACAATCAACAGATAGAGTCCAAACATCCTGCTGTAACAAACACACACAAGAAGGAAAGGTGATTAAAATCATGAAACACAAATTAAAAAACTACAAAGGTTTTCAACAAGCAGCTAACAGACGCCTACAGTCAGAGGGTGATGGCTGACTGTTGAGGGCCAAATTAAAAACAAACAAACAAATAACCGTCATGTGTCTTTAGTCTCTGTCGAGACTCTTTCACGGTGACGTCTTCATGTTCATTATGATAACAGCCATCATTATCCATCCTTCCATCCTCCTGTAAAGTATTGAAAAAGAAGTTGGAAGAAGCCCCGCCCTTTCTTTGTACCTGTGAGGTGGGCGGGTGGGTGACTGTGCCTTCAGAGCTCAAGGTAAAGGTGACGGGTGAAGGAAAAATCGCAGCAAGTTACAAAACACTAAAAAAAGAAGGGAGAAAAAACCGAACACATTCGAAGGGTTTCGTCCTCCAATCAGCAGCCGTCACCTCCTCACGAGAGGAACACCGGGAGACAGAACGAGTGCAAAGTGAGCTAACGGTTGTTCTTAGCTGCCTCTTTAGCCGCCAGAATGAGAGGAGTCAGACTGGAAAGAGGCTTAGCTATCTTCAGAAACTGATGCTGCGACAGGAAGAAGAGGGATGAAGAGCAATTCAGGGAGGGGAAGATGATGGAAGAAGTAAGGGTAAGGAGTGAGAGGAAATAACAAGGGAGGGAAAAAAAGGATGTTTCAGTACAAGTTCAGTGAGTTTCACAGAATATAAACCACCAAATTTTAAACTTCATACTTTATACTGATCTGTTTATACTAAAAGGGTGTTTAAACATCAAGTATTAAATCATTTCTACTTAGTTTTTGTTGCTGTTTTGATTTTAAATAAGAACAATTAGTCCACGTCCATTGTCAACATTTAATTAATAGTAATTTTTTCACCCTTAAATTGAACTGCTTCCATAACATTAAATAGTTTATTTGACATGAATAAATAGTGTGAATGTATTTAGGAAGATCATGTCAAAAGGTTGCTCATTTTTGTTTCTTCTTTTTTTTCCCATTAAAAACAAAATTTGAATCTCAGGCTTGCAAACACTGTTTAAACAGTGGAGCGTTCTCTTCTTGTTCCTTTTCTATTAATCTTTTCTTTTTTATTTCTTTATTTATTCAATGAGGCTGATATCCAAGTAAAAGTAGCAACTTAAAAACAGTATTAATTTACTATTTTTCAGAAACGTTTTAAACAAAGCTGTGACCTTGTGAGGACACGAAAGTTAGAAGTTCTTGAATAGCTTGAAAACTAAAACTACTTGAAATAATGATATTTTTATGTTCCTGGTCTAATCACCTGAGCTGTTGCATTTGCAGTTAGTTTTGTTTTTCTTAATAAATATGGAGAGAAAAACATCCGCTGTCGTACCTGCAGCAGCTCTTTAGCAGACCCTCTCTTCTCTACGTCCATCTCCAGACATCGGTTCAGAAAATCTCTGAATATGGTTGACAGTTTCTCTGGGTTCTGCAGTTCTGGTGTTCCATTGGTTGCTATGAGATACAGCGCCTAGAAGACACACAAGCAACATTTTCTTTTACAAGCCATTAAGAAGGAAATTCCAGGCTAACAGCCAAAGGGCCTCTCCTTTGCTGCCATCTAGTGGTTGCTTTGAGAATGACTGATTGTTTTGGCTAATGACATCATCCCATCAAATTGTTAACTTTGAATAACTTTACCAACGATAACTTTAAAGTTCGTGTCAGTATTTCTTGTGTTTGTGAATCAAATATTTAGCCAGTTTTGAGTCATTAACACACTCCAGCTCCTAAAAGAGTCTGAAAGATTCCGATGAATTGTATCTTACACAGTAATCTTTGTGAAGCTTTAATTCTTAGCTGCCTGATTAGATATTTAGTTACATTCACTTTCCCACCTGTTGGAGATTTAGTGTTATTAAAACATTTAAGTCAACTGCTGCAGCAAACCTGATTAAAGAACATAGAATTAATAGAAAGGAACAAAACTGTAACGTTACAGTTTCAGTTTTAAACTCCTTTAAAAAATACTTTATCTTGATCATAACAATGTCTAATTCTAAGACAAACCTCAGTGTTTTTTGGCAAAATATACATGAAAAAAAGAAACTGTCCCAGTGTATTTCTGTAGAATATCTGAGGAGTTCAACATGCTGCGGTTCTCTTCCTGTTCAGTTAACACACTCACCCTGAGCGGGTTCTCATTCAGATAGGGCGGCTCACCCTCCACCATCTCGATGGCCATGATGCCCAGAGACCAGATGTCCACTTTGGGTCCATATGCTTTGCGGGTCACAACCTCAGGAGCCATCCAGTACGGAGTCCCGACCATGGTGCTGCGTTTACTCTGCTCTGGAGTGATCTGAGCGCAGAACCCGAAGTCAGCTGGGAGAAACAAACAGGACACAGTTTGTTAGTCTCTTTATTTAAATGATCTGTTTGGATAAATAACTGCTGTTCCAACACCTCCAACATTTAAATTCAGAGAAACATCCAAGATGTTCACTTTGAGTTTGGACTGTATAAACACTAATAACTGGGTTTCAGTAATAAATGAGGCAGGTGTTTGGAATCAAACACATTTTCTAAATAATCAACTTTTGTTGATACACCCGCAGATTTAATCTCTCTATCAGTGGATTAAACAACAGTTTTAACAAATAAAAGAGCAGATCAAAGACTGTATTGATGCTTGTGTTGGACTGACTGAGCTTGACGGAGCCGTCCATGCCCAGCAGAATGTTGTCGCTCTTGATGTCTCGATGGATGACCTGATTCGAGTGGAGGAACTCCAGCGCCTGCAGACACTGGACAGTAAAAACAGAATATTATATGTAAATAAAAGAAAATAAGTAACAGATAAAGGTAAAATGATCTTTATTTAATCTAAAATTATACAAGAAAACTAAGCTTGTTTTACAAAATACATTCCTCACAAAAAATAAAAACTATTATCATCTAGTTAAACAAACATCTTCAACCCTCCAGAGAAAATAACCATCCCTTTGTATCGTTTCTTACCTCTCTGCACACAGCAGCAATCTGAGCTTCATCCATACAGGTTTCTGTTACAACATCTGTCAGAGAACCACCTGCCAGGTACTCCATCACCACCCAGAGCTCATCACCGACCAGGTAACTGCACCAAACAACAAACAGCTTTTACTCTGACCAGCACACTGCTGCAGTCAGAAAACAGCATCTATTTGCAAATAAAATTTTAATCTGATTAACTTAGTTCTTAATCTTCATGTTATTTACTTCCATATGAGTAGGATTCATTTATCAAAGCCAACATACAGATTGTTTAATGAGACTGTAACTTACACTCAATTATCAGTCATGAATTTATTCACAGCAGAACTGACACGGTGGCTTCAGAAAAGTAAAACTCAAAACACTTTACCGACATCTTTTGTTTATTTTTATGAGTCATCCAGAGACTCAAGTCACCTTTCAGTTTATAAAAGGAGTCTGATAAACAGAACATGTGACTTTGAAATACAGTTTCCTCGTGGTAACGTGATTAATGCAAATACACACACACACACACATGCACACACACACACACATGCACACACACAAGCACATGCACACACACAAGCACATGCACACACACACACACAGTATATCAGAGACATGGACATGTTGTTACTAGGGGATGACAACATCACCCCAGACTTGCAAATGCTCCTCAGTGTCTCAAAGACAGACTGGTAACTATGGTAACTAGACACCCTGCAAACACATGCGCGCACACACACACACACACACACACACACACACACACACACACACCATGAACTTGATGCCCTCTCATCAAAGTTTGATCTTGAATGTTTCAGTGGATTTAATGTTTGAGCAGCAGATGTTACAGAACAGTTCTCTCGGTGGTTAGAGTGAGTATTTACGCGCGGTTTCTACTTTCAGCCGTACGTATTTAGACTCTAAACACATCAGGGTCGTTTTCTCTTTTGGAAAAGATGAAATGAAACAGATTCTGAAATTTTTCCTTTTTGTCTCAGCAAAACTGTAAGAGGAAAGTCTGGTAAACTTGGCAAAATAAAAAAATCTTTGAAAGCTTCAGTTTTCATAAACATGCATCTGATCTCTTTCCTGTTGCTGTAATAGTGAGAATCCTAACCTGCTGTGAGTCGCTGCCATTCTTAGGTAAAACAGAAATTAGATATATGATATTACTGCTAAATGAATAAACAATGAAGAATGTTTGCTACAGAGAGAGTAAAACACAAAACAGCTTGAAGTAAAGGAATGACAGGTTTGATATAATCAGGAATAACAGGTAAAGTGCAGATTTATATGTTTCATCACTAATAATGATGTTTTAAAGAGGCCCTTCCATTAAAAACAGTTTTTCTGAGGTTTCTGTTGAATATTTTAGCTCAACAGGTGTTCTTACCTTCATAGTGGGTGTGAAAACAGGTCAACAACTTCTCTTTCCATTTTAATCTCTCAAACTACGCAGGTGGTGATAAAACCCGAGTTCTCCCGAGTTCTAACGGCCTGTATCTGTTTCATCACAACTCCTTTGTTCGTTAGTATTCATCACCTCCCGCAGTTGAAACCACACCTAGCATGCTGCTGGCTAAAAGCTGTAGCATAAGACGTAGCAAACAGGAAGACACGACGCCTGACACTGTCATGTGCAGCGGGACAGAAAACAGTATAACTTGCTCTCATAGGCTAGTTCGTTAGCCAATAAGAGTCCAGCAAATTCAAATAATGAATATGAATGAGCTGCTGCTCGAGGCCTGATGGAAGGAGCTGGAACCGCCCGAATTTTAATGCAGACAGATTGAAAGGTCTGTTAATCAGTGTTTCCTAACGTTTTTAGATATAAAATGTTTCATATTACTGGTTAATACTTAAGAAATAACCACAAAGTCCTGAAATTTGTATGAAATGGCCTCACAAACATTAACAACAATTTTATTTCATTATCCCTGAACAAATCCTGCATACGCACATGGGGTACAGTCCATAGGAATTTACTGCAGATATAATTGTGTCAATAAACTGTTTTTAATAAAAGAATTTTTTTAAATAAAAACAACAATAGAACAAAAGGATTCAGGGTTTTTTCATAAAACAATATTAATCTGAGGAAAAACTGTTTCTTTGTTCTTTTTGTAATTCACATTTTGTGGTGTGAGAAGTGATGGTGTGTTCACTTACCTGTCCAGGTAGTTGACTATGTTTGGGTTCTTGTTTTCCCTCATCACCAGGATCTCATTGATGATTAGTTCTTTCTTTGGCTGCTGCTGCAAGTTCATCTGTTTAATGGCAACCTGAGAGAAGATGGAGAAGACATCCATGACATGACGAAGTATAAAAACATGAACACAGTGGAAACAAAATTAGACCAAGAACATCTAACCAGCTTCGACTTGAGCTAATAAACCAACCTCCTGTCCTGTAGCGATGTCGATAGCTGTGTACACAGTACCAGAGGCTCTGAAACACACAGGAGGCTCCAATTGGACAAAGACATTTCTTTGCTTAAAAAGGTTTTTATGATTTTGGAAAAATTCTCTACAAAATGTTCATAATTTTAAATATAATACACCTACCCCTGTCCAATCTTCTCAAACCGCGTATATTTCTTCTTAGGGTCTCCCACACTAACAATTGTCCCTGGAGGGGCCAAACAGGAAAGAAATTCTGTTACTGACCAAACAAACTGCAACTTCATCAAACAAACATCAGAACACACACAAAGCAGAGCGGCGTTTCTGTTCATGTTACAGAAACGCTGCCTTTTACAACATGTTCATCAAACTCAGGTGAATGCAGCATGCAGACTGGGATTAAGAGCAGGAAAAGAAAGAAACAACTGTTAAAATTAATAAAAAAGGTGAGAAACTAAAGGGAGATATGAATAAACGGATGTTGAAAAATGTTAATTTAAAAAGAGAAACTGAAATTAAAAGGAAGATAAAACAAGGCAAAGACTGACAGAAACTCCATCAGCAGTTCAGTAATCAGAGTCAACAGCAGGAAGGTGGTTCAAGGAGGAAAGTGACTCAGTAACCACCAGAATTAATGGAAAAAGAAGACAACCAATCAGACGTGAGGGTTGGACAAGGGGGCGGGACAGTGGATATTATGTCTGTCAATCAAAAGCCGACAGACAGGCAGTATCCTGATCTTACCAGCAGAGGGCGACCTGAGCACATCTGGACAGGCGCGAGGCATAATGGTTTAAAAAATGTAGTTTTTATTCATAAATTAGAAATATGCACGAAATAATTTCATTGGGAAGAGAAGATTTCACGATCTGAAAGACACATCATCCTTCAGCTGATCTCTATATCAACTTTTCAAATCATTTTTACCTAAAATCTGGTTTTCTATCTTTCAGCTTGTATCTGGTATTTTTCAAATGATCAAAAAATTGTGTTGTGACAAGCTGCGGGTCATGAAGTGAATAAAGATCGACTGTAAACAGACTCTTTGCTTAAGTATCTGTTATGTCTCAACAGAAGGTACAGACGGCTCTGAAGTTCTCTTTCAACATTCGTTTCGGTATCTCACATATGGGACACGCTCTCACGCTGTTCCCCCAGAAGCTCTATTACATTACGCCAGTCTCAGACTGGCCGTCAGACGTGACGTCTGCTCCCCAGAGGGGGAGGGACTCCCTCCTACTATAAGAGCTAGACGGCACGTCATCACGTCAGTCTAAAACCTCTTCTCGCTCCGAGAAGCTTACTCTCAGAAGGTGAGTGTGGCTAACAGGATAGCTAAACTGTTCACAGGGGGAGCTAATCACTCCGCCGCCGAACGCTACCTACTACTACATCGCCGTCTCTGAGTGTTTAGTGGCAGGTCTGTCCCCAAACAGGTGCCACACTGCTAGTAGCAATACTAGTTGCTTCCCATTTTTACTACGGAAGGTTATTTCGGTGCTACTTTTCTCACTCATCATGGAGAATAAAGTGCTACCGCCAAAGGCTTGCCAGTGTGGGAATAAAATATCGGGAGCAGACACCCATGCTGTTTGTGCTTCGTGCCTCGGGCTGCAACACGCCAACGAGGCC
>SSNP01000017.1:5681536-5816909 GCA_006937955.1 Pachypanchax playfairii | reverse complement strand
CTGCACATGCGACCGTTTCAACGATGGGTTGCGACACTGCGTTTGAACCCCTCGCGTCACGGACGCCGCTGCGTCTTAGTGACGGCGGAGTGCGTACGCGCCTTGCGTCCTTGGAGACGCGAAGCTTTTCTGTCTGTGGGCGTTGCCATGGGCACTGTCACAGCGCGAAAAGTTATTACGACAGATGCTTCTCTGTGGGGCTGGGGCGCCACACACGAGGGCAAATCAGTGAGGGGAATATGGAGTTCGCAGATGCGGCAATGCCACATAAACTACCTGGAACTCCAAGCCGTGTGGCTGGCACTACAGCACTTTCTGCCTCTTATCAGGGGACAACACGTGTTGGTCAGAACAGACAACACCACAGTGGTGGCGTATGTCAACAAACAAGGAGGGCTGCGCTCACATCAGCTGCACACATTGGCACACAGACTGATTGTGTGGGCCTGCCCCCACCTCTTGTCACTGAGAGCCACACACGTCCCAGGTGTTCTGAACCGAGGAGCGGATCTCCTCTCACGGGGCGGTCCTCGTTACAGGGATTGGACACTCCACCGCGGGGTCGTGTCCCAAATATGGGACAGATACGGCAAAGCCGAAGTGGACCTGTTTGCGTCACAAGAGGACGCTCAGTGTCACCTGTATTATTCACTGACGGATCGGAGCGCACCACTGGGTCTGGACGCGCTTGCGCACGAGTGGCCACGCGTCCCTCTTTATGCGTTTCCTCCGTTAGAGCTGATCACTGCTACTCTCTCCCGAGTCAGAGAGAAGAAACACTCTCTGATCCTCGTGACACCTCACTGGCCAGCGATGCACTGGATGGCGGACATATTCCAGCTCCTGTGCGATCGCCCATGGCCGCTGCCTGTACGCAGCGATCTGGTGACACAGGCACGCGGAGAGATATTCCATCCCCATCCGGAACGCCTGGCACTATGGGCATGGCCCGTGAGAGGCTGAACTTGTCCTCTGCGGGCCTCCCTGATAACGTCATTGCCACGATTCAGAGCGCCAGAGCCGCGTCTACTCGTAATGCATATGATGGTAAATGGCGGGTGTTTGAGGAGTGGTGCGTGGATTCGGGCTTCGTTGCTTTTCAGAGCCCCGTCCCTGTTATCCTGACATTCCTCCAGGGATTGTTGGATAAAGGGCTTGCTTTCTCCACCATTAAAGTGTATTTGGCCGCTATATCGGCCTCTCACGTTGGTTTTGGAGATAAGACAGTTGGCCAACACCCTCTTATCTGTCAGTTTATGAAGGGCGCACGGCGCCTCAGACCGACTTTGAGGAACCTGGTCGCTCCATGGGATCTGACGACAGTGCTGAGTGCTCTGTCGCGGTCACCGTTTGAACCACTGTCTCAGGTAGAGCCAAGGTTGCTCTCCTTTAAGACGGCCTTGCTACTGGCGCTGGCTTCAGCTAAACGTGTGAGTGATATACACGCGCTGTCGGTTAACGCGTCATGTATGCAGTTTTTAAGGGGAGACTCCAGGGTTTTATTGAAACCTAACCCTTCCTTTATGCCAAAAGTCTTTAATTCGACTTTGTCCTGCCTTCCGATTGAGTTGTCCGCGTTTTCACCTCCTCCCTTCTCTTCGGAGGAACACCAGCGGCTTCACGCACTCTGTCCAGTGCGCGCATTACGCACATACGTGGACAGGACTGCTGCGTTTCGGAAGTCTGAGCAGTTGTTTGTATCATGGGCTCAGCCCCACCGGGGAAAGCCTCTCTCCAAACAGCGCTTGTCTCACTGGTTAGTGGAAGCTGTTGTTGCAGCCTATGAAAGCAGTGGGCTTCAGCCTCCTGCTGGACTGCGCGCGCATTCCACCCGGGGCATGGCTGCCTCATGGGCACTCTTCCAGGGTACCTCGGTAGAGGAGATCTGTGCAGCGGCCAGTTGGGCTACGCCTCACACCTTTGCCAGGTTTTATCGACTGGACGTGACTGGCCCCTCACTGTCTCAGAATATCCTGAGCGTGGGGACATCACTAGGGGTGTCTGTGTAGGAGTTTCTGGTCTTCGAGTAAGCTTGTCTGGCAATACGGGAGTCTCTATATCCCATATGTGAGATACCGAAACGAATGTTGAAAGAGAACGCAAGGTTAAGAAGTTAACCCCGGTTCTCTGATACATGAGTGAGGTATCTCACCAGACCGCCCTTCTTGCCAAGAGCGAGAAGAGGTGTGCTTACTTAGACTGACGTGATGACGTGCCGTCTAGCTCTTATAGTAGGAGGGAGTCCCTCCCCCTCTGGGGAGCAGACGTCACGTCTGACGGCCAGTCTGAGACTGGCGTAATGTAATAGAGCTTCTGGGGGAACAGCGTGAGACCGTATCCCATATGTGAGATACCGAAACGAATGTTGAAAGAGAACGCAAGGTTAAGAAGTTAACCCCGGTTCTCTGATACATGAGTGAGGTATCTCACCAGACCGCCCTTCTTGCCAAGAGCGAGAAGAGGTGTGCTTACTTAGACTGACGTGATGACGTGCCGTCTAGCTCTTATAGTAGGAGGGAGTCCCTCCCCCTCTGGGGAGCAGACGTCACGTCTGACGGCCAGTCTGAGACTGGCGTAATGTAATAGAGCTTCTGGGGGAACAGCGTGAGAGCGTGTCCCATATGTGAGATACCTCACTCATGTATCAGAGAACCGGGGTTAACTTCTTAACCTTGCGTTTAGTTAAAGTGCAAATAAAAACTTTGAGAGGCAAATTTCATCTCAGGGTTTTCTAGAAAAGTTCAAACATCTTCAGATTCAATTTCAGAAAAATAAATGAATCTTACTGTTTTACATGTATTTTATGTGACAGCACAGCTCGGTTGTGTCACACAAACAGGAATTTAACTAAGAACAAAACTTCTTGTTACTAACAGGTTCAGTTAACATCTTCTATAGCGACTTACAAATACCTACTGTTTACCTCATAAATATCTACAAATATTCTTTCAACATTATTACTGAAACCAGGTGTGTAAAGATATAAATGAACATACTGTGGTAATATTAAGTAAAATCCCAGATGCAGCTGGTTTGTTTTCTGCTTTAAAACATTAAATAATGTGCTGAAATCAGCTGATGCTTCCCTGGAACAAAAATAAACACCAACTCTGCTCGCTGAGGGAAACAGTGTGCAGACAAAGTGATGAAACAACCTGTCAGAAGACTAAAATTAGCAGATAGATCCTCTGCCCTCATTCTGCAGCAGGTAGGAACATCATCTTTCACACTGAGCACAGATAGATTACTCTCTGATTGTGTGATAATAACATCCAGACTGTGGGGAACTGAACTCTGAAGGATCCACTGCTCGTGACCACAACGTGAGACTTACGTAGTTTCTCCAGGATTTCCTCATCTGACATCTTCTTCTTCTTGGTTTTGTCTTGTGAGCGAGGCAGAGAAGGACCAGGGGCGGGGCTTGCACTGGGGGGGCTGCTGGGGGGTGCCTCTGTGGGGGGAGTGGGGGTGACAGAGGTGGCTGCAGCAGTTGGTGGAGTGATGGGGGAGGTGGCAGCATCTTTGGTTGAAGGAGGAGGGAGGGGCTCGATCACTGAACGGGTGTAGATCTGACACAAACACAAATTAAACTCTGTTCAATAAATATATTTAAACAATATTCAAAGATCTGAATAAGAACACTTAAAAAATGTAAAAAACAATCACAATAAAACAGCGGCTACACAAAAAATACATACAGATGATTTTTTCCAGATTTTGGCATAAAAGCAAGAAAGAAAATTAAGAAAAAAAGTATTTACACACAAATCTAACTGCATAATTTAGAAAATAAAAAAATAATTTAATAAACTAAAGTGGGATTAAATCTTCCCCAGATCACCAACTCTGAGCAAACTATGAGGCGACTGTTGAAACTAAGTGCAGGAAGTTCGTGTTCCATCCAGAGTCCAGATGAAAAAACAAAACAGTAAATAACGATAGCTGAGTGTCTGTTTGTCAAAGCAGGACTGAGATGCACTAAAGTCATCACCATGGAAACCGTGTTGACGCCATGGAAGCAGCCTCTCAACCGCCAACCTGTCTGAGAAACAAGCAACAATGTCTGTCTGTCTGTGTGTGTGTGTGTGTGCGCGCACGTGTGTGAACTGATGGGTGTAAAAGATGAGGCTTTTTAAGAACAGTATAAAAGCGGGTCCAGGCAGAGAACAGAGTTTTTCTCTGCAAAGTGGTTCTAAATAAATAAATAATCAAATGTGTCTGAATTTAGAATCAACTCCAAAGTTTATAAACTGATTTTAACACTGAATTTACTCTATTTGATTAAAGAAGAGTTTTTAAGGAAGTTACTTTTATTTTAGCCTAAAAATATTTGCTGTTTTTGCAGATTCCTAGAATGCTTGTAAGGCTTAATCATGATGTGCGCGAACGCCTGTTTCACGCACTGCAGCAGCAGCAGCAGGTGTTTATGTTTCAGTTTTAATCCTGAGGATGTTTTAAAAATCAAGTTACAGTTAGATTAGAGATTTAATGCACTATATTTAAAAATAAAAAAGTATAGAAAAGCAAAACTGAGAGTTTCTTACTGATTTGGTGTGTTCAGGGCGGGGGGCGACCACCGGCGGGGGCTCGACCTCGTCTTCATCTTCATCCTCAGATACGGTTGCTATGGCAGGCGTCTCCGATACAGCCTTGGAGCTCTGCGTGATGTCACAGGGGGAGAGAGGGCGGAGCCTCAGTGACATTTTTGTTACATGAGCAATCATTGACACCAGACCCATCATTGCTTCCTGTTGTCACGGCTGCATCCTTCAGCTGCTCCATAATCTCACCATGCAGACATTCCTCTGCCTGTCTTCAGTTTTCTGGCTGAGCTTCACCTCCCTCTCTATCTGTTTATCTTTTTCCTCCTCACTTCTCAACACTGCTGGTGTCTGAGACTCTGATCAGGTCGAGCTCTGACTCCACTCGCCACGCATCCTCCTCTCCACCTCTCTTCTGTCCTATCTCTGTTATATTCTGATGCTCGGCTGGTGGCCAAACTGCAGACTCAGGGAAATGTGGAAAGAATGAAAAGATGCTGATTCACAGTGCAGAGAGGAGGAGAAAGGAGTGCATGTTAAAGAGCACCTCCTTCCCTTTATGGTCACCTTGGTTTGTGTGTCAGGTGACATTTATTTAAATAAAGTTTTTTCTTTGATTTGAAAAAAGCAGTTTGGGTTTTCCTACAAAGATCTTCTCCACAAATAAAGCTGCCCAAAAAAAATGGCCAAAAATACCATCCATAGTAAAAAATAATGAATATCAGAGTCTTTCTAAATTGAAACTGAGCTTCACATGTCTGCTGACATTTAAGTTAGATACCTGAGATGAGACACATCTTACCGTTGTGGTGGTGGAGATGAAGGCATCAGTGTTTTTATCTGCAGAGAAAAAAAGATACGAGTTTATTAATATTTTGTTACTAAATGGCTGCAGATAATCTCTTTAACCACTTCACCCTCCTTTTGGAGATCCATGAGAAGCACATCACTGATTGTGGCAGTCATGAAATGTGACGTGTTTTCAGAACAAAAACACTTGTTTTGTCTTTAGAAATATTTTCCTTGCAGCTGATTTTAGGGATCGAGACTCTCGACTCTGCTCCTTCCTGCTCTTCCACAGGCCATGATGTGTGAACATAAAATACCAACAGCTCAGAAAGTTAACTGCTAAAGCTACTGTGTTAGTAACTTATATTTGACTGATAGTTTGTAATAATCCATCATTTAGACACAGTCTTGCAGTGTGAGTTGACTTAAACTGTTCCAGATCATAAATACATATAATAATAAATATTACAGATACAAATACCCTGCAAACTAAGAGACTAGAATTAAAACATCCTTGGATTTCACATCATATTTTAATGTATTAAGAGCATAAACCCTGACTTTCAATGTGAGACTATTACTGTGTGGTTTTAAAATACTTTATAGAATAACATTAAAAATTATATTTTGGGGATTATTTTTATAAGAATGCAGTTTATTTTGTATTTTCATCTTCCTTCAACAGTGTAATAAATGAAAATCAACATTTCCAACCTCCAGGCCTGTGTTTTTGTGTCTGGACTTGCCTGTAAAGCTCATGTATTTCTGACTGTTGGCAGTTTCCTTTGAGTCGTAGAACTTTAAAACGTCGAGGACGGCCTGAGGATTCTTCTTCTGCTCCAGTTTGGTAATGTTGGATGTCTGCAGGAGACGAGCCCACTGCTCTGGCATCCCCTGCACAACCACATACAGATTTAACTGTTAATTATTTGTCAGGTTGTGTCTGCATGCAGTGAAACATGATTTTAAAATAATTTAATATTTATATATGCATATTTTTTATCATTTAAAATGTAACTTTTACACAGTTTATCTGTACACACGCACACTCACACACTTACTACTAAAAGAGCTCAGTCAGGCGGATCAAGTGAGTCAGCTAAACAAGATGCCTTTGTCTAATGTGATTATTTAAAAGGTTTTATTTTGCCAAGTATTTGAGTGTTAGTGTGTATCAAACCCACAGGCAAACACACACACATGCATACACACACCAATGAACATAAGCTCTTTGTTTCTGGTGTGTTTGCATAAGTCTTTAATTGCTTTAACAAATACACACTACAGACACACCAGCCTGAATCCAGTAAAGGATTGTGCATCCAATGTGACTACAATTTAGGGTTTCGTGCCTCCATCCAATTCACTGAATCTTGGTCTGCTCATCCAATCAGACAGCTCCTCTCTGCGCTGGTGATAGTTGCTCAGACTTAAATGAGGTAGCCTATTGAGCATTCAAATTGGGGAAAACCCACCTATATTTATGTAAATGACTGTAAATGCGTGCAGTGGCAAAGTGCCCAAATCCCAAAGATCTGTGCTGTTTGTGACAAACATTTAAAGACAAGTATTTATCATCTCCTGAGAGCTGGTGGTATTTGTGTTTCGGAGAAAAATGAGAAAAGGAGCATCAGAAGAACTGTTGTGTTAACAAAAAGACGGCAGGTATGTCTGGAAAATTCATCATCCCTCACAGTGACAAGTCAGTGGAGGTGTGGTCTCCCCACAGGAACAGACAGCGCAGCACCAGGCCCAGCTGTTCAGAACAGGAAACAACAACCTGTTTTTATTTATTTATAAGTGAAAATCAGACATCTGGAAGATCTGGAAGGCACAAAACATCTCTCATTGATTTAGTCACGTTAATCCATCCTCAGCTTGTGGAAACCACTGCTATCAGATGCAAAAGTGTGCTAAGTGCCCACACAAGATGAATTTGATGGGCGTGTTTGCACCAGTTTAACACATTCTGTGAGTCTTTGTGACTGATGCTGTGAAGGAACAGAGAGCAGGTACAAATGATGCGCAAAAAGCAGGAGCAGTGGCAAGTTGATGAATCTGGGCTGCAGTTAGGATATTTAACACACAAGAAGAAGCACAGAAACACACACACTTACAGTAAACTCCCCGGTGACTGCATCAAAGCCGACATGGATAGTGTGTTCAAAGTCAGACGGAAGAGAAATCTCTGGGCGTTCCTTCTTCTTATAGGCTGAATAATAAAAGAACAAAACATAAAGTGATAAAGAACATAAAAACAGAGCTGGTGCATATTTTAGTTTCACCCTGAAGAACAAGAAGATTCAAGGATTTTCTTCAACAATAAAAGCTTGTGTTTTTGTCCTAAACTGGCTGCAGGACAATATTAAATCATTTGAGATAAAAAATGTTAGATGAATATTTTTGGTGGAAAGAAACAGTAGAAAAAAAAGAAGCAGACAAAGAAAATAAGTGAGGCAAAGAAAAGAGAGAATATAATAGAAATAGAGTGAATAAAGAAAAAAAGGACCTGCTTTAGAAAGGAAAGAAGATGAGGCGGCATATGTTAGAAATGTGTGATATGCTCCTCTGGGAAATCAGAACTTTGCTAGAAACAGGCAGTGTGGTCCAATGGGAGGACAAACAGTGATGCAGGACAACCAGCCAGCTGCAAGGCATCATGGGTAATGTCTGAGTGTTGATGGGTCTGTCAATTAAAACACATGTTTGTCCTCCAGAATCGAACTGTAATGTGTTCTGTGCAAAAACTTTCAGCATTTTTGTGCAGAGCTGTTACCTACAACTTCCTGAATCATCCACGCTGTGACCGGTCTGCAGTGTGGAAGTGAGAGAAGCCCATTCTGTGTTACTCTTTCCACAGATGAACTTTTCATATTAAAGCAGAGGAGGATAAGAACTTTGGCAGGATGATCCTTCCCTCAACTGGAGTCCAAACAGTAAAGAGCTTTTGCCATATTAGCTGATAAAAATAATCAGAGGAAGAAAACCAGAGAAACTTGTTTTCATGTTTGTGTGCAGATAAAATCTGAGCTGGTCTTTTATTATTTCTCAGTGTAAATTGCCTTTGGCTCAAAAATTGTTAAAATATTAATAAAAATAGTCACAGCACAAAGTGTGCGGATGGATGCAGAAGGTTGTGGAAATAGGCCAGTTATGCAACATAAGACATGTAAACCTGAACTGTGTTACTGTGGTTCTTAGTGGTTCTGTGTTTTCTTAAATTTACATACATACAAAGTTTCTACACCAAAGTACAAGTTTAAAATAAATCTTAACAATTTAAAAAACCCAAATGCTTGAACAGAATTAATTTCTTCAGCGACGGTTCTGCAGCTTCAAGATCCTTAAACATAGAACTATTTTTCGTAGAAACTAAACATCCCACTGCATCATATTGTAATTGGACTCAGACTTCTGGTAGATGGATGGAACTTTTTTCTGGAACAATAAACCCATTATACATCAGCTCTTTTCATTTGAAAGTGTTAATGAGGTCTGTTCCACTTACAGGAAATTCTGGTTGTTCAGTATCTGTGCACAGCTACAGAAATTGAATGCAGCCCACATTAATTAATTAATGCAAAATCAAGAAATCTGGGTCAAATTAAAAATATTTAGAAACTGCAACCCAAAATACATAATACTAAGAACTGAGTGTTGGAGGATTTTATCTCACAAAGCAGTTTTCTTTCTGTACTGCAGCTGGAAAGGATCTGAAAACTGATCAGCCTCAACCTTTAAACCACTGACAGATAAAATGAGTAACATTTCTTGTACTGTTACAGCTCAGTGTTCTGCTGGGAAAATCTGCATCCTGACAGTCACATGGATCTTATTTTGACACTTGAACCTACCTAAATATTTCTGCAAAACAGTCACACTGCTCACATAGCGACAGCACTTCCTTACAGTAAAGCTTAAGCTTTCAGAAGTCACATGACCTGAAGACATGCTGATGATGCCATTTTAAACCAAATGATTCTCATAGGTAGGTTTAGTTTAATAGTTTAAAAAAGTTTGTCCAAATTAGTGAAAAGTTTGATAAGGTAAAGAAATTAAATTAAAGCTTTTTAGTGTTCTGAGTAAAATGATATGGTGTTTGTGCTTATTTAAACTTCAGCAGGAGCAGCACCTGTTGGGGTCAAAGGTCAGCCAGCATGTCAGCTTTAATAAGCCTTAACTAACAGTTAACATGCTGATAATCAGTGTGAGCTGCAGAAAAGACGGTGTTAAAGATAATTATCATCACAAATCCAGTCAAGTTTGGTTGACTGCTAATCTACTTTTTTTTCTTTTCAGCTGAATTCAACACAAAATTGAAGCAAAAAACCAAACACAGATGGACTAAATAAGACTGTCGCTCAATAATCAACACTTACATTATTTAAATCTTTACATAAGTATAAAGCTAAAAATGATCATGTTTTTGTGCTGAATTAACTGTGCTGAGGTTCTTCAGCAGTGTCATAAAGAGACTGAAGAACCTCAGTGATAGAACAGACTTTACTGCATGTGTGACACAATAAGGTCAGACGGATGTAATCTGCACTAACACACAGAGTGAAGCTGTGAAGATACAACAAGGAGGTTTTTAATGACTACTGATCAACTACGTCACATAATTTCAATTCAAATCAACTTCAAGTTTCTCAGTTGATGGAGGAACAAATCAAGAAAAATCCTCTGAATCTGTTGTAATTTAACTAAATCACTGGATGGTGATAAATCCTATTTGTCTTGACAGATTTTCTCTTCTGTTTTAATTCTAATGTGGTCACTTGTTGCAGAGGAAACATGTTTAAATAAATCCTTTCCACTTGGTTTTTGTTCTCTGCACCCTAATTTAAACTGGGATTTAAGCTGCTGGTTCATGATCAGTCAAAAAACAGCAGAAAAAGTTTGGATGTACTGAAATACATTATTTTTAGATTTCAGGCCATCTTTATGTTCTCCATAATGTTAATCATTTTTGTGCTTTAGAATATAAGCGCTAGCAAACAATATTGTGAAACAATAAAGCGAATACTATTTTTTTTTCCTTCTTCTCTTTATGTAACATGAACGTGTGCATTTATCGAGCAGGTGACTACAAAACAAATATCATTAATACTGACTTTTATCGCCTCCTCCAGTTAGGATGAATCGAATCGAGCGGTCTTTCTTCTTTTTGTCCTCTGGGTTTGGTGGGAGGGGCTTGGAGCCGTGATTGAGGGGGGTGGGGTCCTTGTTGCAGGAACCAATCATGGTGCTGGTGTTTCTCATGGGAGGAGCTGGGGGCTTATCCTCAACCTCCCCATTATCAGACATCTTCAGACAGGCTGCAGCCGCCGCTCCTACGCAGGAATAAACCAATCAGAGAGGAGGAACAGGAAGTGTGAAATGAAACGGCCAATGACAAAACAGAAATGTAATTATTTAATTAAAAAGCTCCAGTATGATAAATAAATACTAAAGTACTAATTAATTTCCTTATATGCAATTATTTTAATGCAAAGTTACATTTAGATCAGTAAGAGGAACCTTGTTATTTATACTTTGTACTCCATTATACCACTAAAATTCTTAAAAATTATTTTTTCAACTAAACAAATAAAATGCACCAAGAAAATGATCAAATGTTCAGAAATAAATACAGTGAATGAGCAAAGTTTCCATTTGCTCACTGAGAGGTTTGTTTGATCTACAAACACTAAGCTGCCTAAATCACAGTGTGTCTTTAGTTTGTCTTCGTGTGTGTGTGCTGACTCAGAGTTAAAGGCGTCTTGGTCAAAAGATAACACACACTCGTGCACTTTGATGTGAAGCTACAACCTGCAGTGTGCACATATAGCTGAGAGGCAAAAAAAGACATTCTAATGACTGGTTGTCCCACACAACGCCCTCACACAAAATACACACAATCAAACACACAAACTACAGGCTAACCTGATCTGCTGAATGCTCCACTGAACACAAAGAGCCACGAGGAGGATCTATGTAGGTCAGAGATGCACGAATAAATCAATGCATTCATACAAATATGTACAAAATATTCTATCACTGATTTTAACAGGATCATTTCTGCTGAAGCTCTTTAGGTTTTTTAAGTAACTTCTGAAGATACTGAGAAGTTTAACTTCACCTCATATACCCGAACAGCTCCAGTGGCATTACATTAATCAGCAATGTCAAGTAAATTATTCACTTTGACCAAAATAGAAAATGCTATTAGGAGGTGAGACTGAGACTGAAAAATCAAATGTTCTTACATAAGATTTTCTCATGATGAAACTTACAGCAGCACGACTCTAATCAAAACTCTGGTGTCACATCTAATTCCACTGATAGTTCACATCAAGTCGTTCTGTGAGACGGTCTTTTGGTCATAGATTACTTCACTCCAGCAGGTTTAACAGCACAAAACTCAAGAACTACAACCAAATACCTTCTCTAACCTTTACAGAAAATCTTTTGTTCCACCTGAAATCAGAAACTGACCTCGGAGATCTAAACACATAAATAAATTCAGAAATGATTTTATCTGAATCTGTTCCAACCTTTTCCTGTCACAAATGTAATCTGCAAATCTGATCAGTTTCTGTAACCAGGTGTGATCTGCATTCTGGCATTAGGGAAACAGTTGTGAAGTATTTGAAGAGTTACTGTAAGTGTGGTCCATGTGAATCAACAAAATTCCACTCCAGAGGCAAACTGAGCAAATAATAAATTAATCTACATGAACTTTTAGCATCAAACTAAAATACAAACTTGACTAATTCAGCAATGTATCTGTGCTGGAATGTGTAAATTAGTTAAATGAGGCTAAATATTCTTATTTCTTGTTATGAAGTACTTCTTATGTAGTTCTACAAAGTGAAAACCTGATCCTGATGTGGAAAATCCAGCAGAGAAGCATCTGAGTATTCACCTAAAGCGAAACCGCACACAATCATTACTAATGCAGACAGAAATCCTGTTTCTATTGATGAGATTCAGTTACTTCAAACTAGAAACCTGCTCAATGACAAAGTTATTTATCTATAATAAATGTTTAGCGGTATCGGTGGGATGAAAAACCTCCCACAGACTTGAGTTTTGGTCACTTGGGCCGTTTAAAGAGGCGTCATGATGTTGTGAATAAGAAACTTTAGAACGTAACAATAAAAAACTGCAAGAAACTTGGCAGCAAATATGAAAATCTTTCATTTGGAGATGAATTTAAATGCTGTAATAAAATGAGAAATTATTTGATAACCATGATTTTACTCCAACACATCGCCACATTTAAAGAAATCTCATAACAAACTTTGTTCTTGTGCAAATTTTCTGTTTTTCAAAAGAGTAAATAAAATGAAAGATCATGATGGGATAAACAAAGCAGAAAGAAATAATCAGAACAAAGTTTCTTCCTCTAGAAAAAAGAAATTCACTGGGTTGTCACAAAAAATGTATGTAAATGTATTTAAGTTTTACATTACATGACAAACTGGTTTATTTTTTGATAGATCTTACCTTCACAGATGAACAGGTTCAAAATGATAAAAGACTAAAGATCCTTCTGTGTGAGGAGAAAGTCTTGGCTGAACTCAGGGTCTGAGACTATCAGAGACCGACACATGAACCCAAGATGGCTTTTGACCAATCCTGCTGCCTCTAAGTGGTGACATCATTGTGTGACATCACAAGGTGAGTCACATGAGGAAGTGGGACAACCGGTAAAGTTTATAGACTCACACACCCACAGGCTAGAAAAACAGTAGGAGTTTACAGTCATTTATAAAATACACAGCTGTAACTGTTCTAATGCAACGCTGTAAAAACACACAAGTGAGTTTACTGCTCTCTGTTTCTCTCTCACACACGCGCGCGCGCACACACACACACAAAGTCAATGTTTACAGGGATGTCACAGAGCCTTTGTTGTCTGTTTTTATAACACACACACTTCATTTACAACCCTATATTTCTCTACATGTGCACAAACACAGACACACACAGGAGACCAAAGGCGCCTCAAATTTCAAACATCATCGGTTTTAGAAAAAATCTGTTTCCAAACAAACCCACAAACTGTCTGCAACATGTTAGATACGACTGATCTTCTTAAAAAGTCCCGATCAAGAGACGTGTGAGTTTTTCCAGTCTGCAGCAGTAAAACGCTCGTGTTAGCTGAGCTGTATGTATTGACCATTGATGGAACACAGCACCTTAATGGTGCTGCAGTTGGGGCTGCAAGAGTGATTACAGCTCACTTTTCTCGAAAGATCATCATTGCCAGGGGAGTAATATAGAAGTGTAAAGTGTTGCATATAGTCAGAAAGGATTGAATTGGCTTATTTTGGCGAGGATAACAGAAGTTATCTCACAGTGTATCACTTAAACTGAGAGACAAAAATCCTGATAACTGACTAATTTTGAAGACATTCATACACCATGCATCAAATTATGGATTAGATTAAAAAACTTTGAGTTTTTTTTTTTTTTACTTTTTACTAATCTGATTTTTTTCATTATTTATCTGTAGTTTATAAAAAACAACAAGACTAAAACTAAATAGTTTCAGTTTATAACAGAATATGAGAAATGGAAGGTCAACAAAATAAACACAAAGCTCTAAAAGTCTGTTTGCAGAACATATGGCTCCTTACAGCAGCAGTATATTCACTCAGTGTTTGTTTGAAAAGTGTTAGTGATGACAAAACAACAGTGTCAAGGACTTTAGAGCATATCCTGAATTACAGCACAAACCCTCGCATGATGATTACAGAGAGTCTGTGAGTCAGATCGTCTGAGTTATAATGACTGAACCATCCATTTTTCCAACCAACGTCTTCCTCACTCTTCCTCTCCTCTCTTTCATTAGTGTTTTAACTCCAAAACATCACTCCTTTACGTCATCTGTCTCAGAGTACTTGATCTGGACCCACAGGAAGATGATTCAAAACCTACAGAGCTGGGAGCAGCTCTACAGTCATGACTAGTGAGATTTACAAAACACAACAGAGAGACTAATATCAATGTTGGATTTGGATCTTAACGGGAAAAAAATGATTTAAAAAGCTCAAAAAACAAACAGGAAAAACACTGAACACAATCAAACACACTTTAATGCTGAGAATATTGATTATCAGGATAAATAGACCAGGTTTTACAATTGTTGTCTCGCTGTAATTAAGAGACTCTATAAAACTCTTTAAGATGGACTTTCACCGCTCTGTTATCAGTCTACCATTTCCTTAGCATGTTCGTGTCCACATGTAGAAGTATCCATTACAAACACATGAACATCTGAGGAAACAGCTGCTGTCATGTGTCAGCACTTACTGAGGATGCTATATCAGCCTCTATACAGACATGTTTACTGGAAGATGGCTTCACTCTCAAACATCCACATTAACTATAGAAGATGTAGAAGTTTTATTTTCCTCCCAGACAAGTGAATAAAAAACCTTTTACAGCTGCTTCCCTCCTTTGGTTTGTTTAGCACATGTCTCTTCTGTCTGAGTAAAAAAATACACATTTTTATGATAAAATTGTGCAGTTCTGCTACTGAACACCATGTGATGCAAAGTATTTAAAGTTAAACTGAACATTAACTAAGTTTGTGAAAATAGTGGAATCTACACTGTATAAAATTAGTTCAAAAGTAAAAATGTAGGAAAGTGATATTTTCACCTGCTTTGGTAAATGGCTGTACTTGTACAGCACTTTTCGAGTCAGGTGTCACAAAGCACTTCACACTAAAGTTTATCATTCACCCATTCACATGTACACTCATGTTCGCTGGTGATAAATTACATACACGTTGTAGAAACAGCTGTCCAGGAACACACACTGACAAGCTAATATGGGTTTTATGTAACAAATGAACTGAATCTATAAAGACCTCACCTGATTTATTAATTCAAGTAAAGAGTAAGTAGTAACACGCACCACAACACAAGCAAATTTATCCCTGAGGTGAACTGATGACCTGTTAAAGCCTTATTCCTCTTCATTTGAGATTAACCCTGAACCCTGAGTAAGAAAACACAATAAACAGCTTTTTGTCTTTTTTGACAGTATGAACATCCTACCCGTGTTCCAGGCTCCATTTAATACTGTAATAATGAAAACTCAGAAAAAGTTTAAATACCCACAATCATGTGTTTGAAAAAATCCCTAAATCTCTCAGTTATAGAGTGGTTTAGTTTAGTTCAGTTCAGTTAAAAAGTGGCAAAAATGAACTTCCTTTCATCCATCCATCCATCCATCCAATTAATATTAAAGCTTCAGGAGAACGATCTAATTATTATTTTTAAGAGTAAATATTTTTATAATGATTTAATAATAATTTAGACACCTGCATCTGTGTGTCTGAGTGTGCAGAACAGGATTAAACATGCTGAGTCTGCACCCCCAGTAGGGGCGTGGCTCACTCAGAGCCCAGGAGAGCAGGGTGTCTCTAGGCATGAGGAGGCAAAAGAGATCCTTTGTATGTCACATAGATAAATGACAAACAGAAACAGGTAGAGACAAAATGGAGAGCAGAGGTGGAAGACAATCAAAAGAGAGAGAATAACACAGAACCATTTCACTGCGTTTGTTTGTTTTCACGATGACTGAAGCCCTAATGAAAGCTGTGATTTATGATTTATGACCACGCGACCTGTTCCTACGACCACGCGACCTGTTAGTACAATCACACGATTCATTCCTGTTTTTTTTCATCTTCATAACTTTACTTTGTGTTTTAACACTCCATTATAGTTTAATTTTTTTTTTCTATCATTGTGATGATTGTAATGAGTATTTTGCAGGAGAAAAGGCCTGATTTATTAAACACTGTGCTTCACTGCTACAGTAGAAGGACATGTTCAGTCCCTACAGTCGACATAGTTAAGCTAGACTCACTTACCCACACTCCATTCTGCTGCTACAAAAACTCCTAGTATGGATTAACCCCCTGATGAAAACACTCCTAAATGAATCTGTTCCTATGAGCAATGAAACTTTGTGACCAGTTATTAAAGCTTCAGAAAAAGTTTCAGTATAAACTCAAATGAAATCCACTAACTCAGAACTTTAATTAGTCAACAACCACTTAAAAACCTTATTTAAAGAAGCCTTTATTCAGGTGGTAATTGGTGCTTGTGGAGACGGAGACAGATGGTATTTTTGAAGAGGAAGACATGGCCAAACAGAAGATAAAGAGAAAAAAGGGAAAGGCAGAGGAGAGGGGGATGGGTTTTTCTTCCACATGAAAGGAGGACATGATGAGCCTGAGTTGGACAGAAAAGAGGCACAAAACCAGAGAATAAAATGTTAAATATTAAAGAATAAAAGATAACACAGAGGGAAAGTTAGAGGGAAAAAAAGGAAGGGTAGATGAAAAGAAAGAAATTGGTTGGTATGGGTTTACACACACAAACACACACACACACACACACACACACACACAAACACACCTTTGTATGTGACAACACATCTTTGTCCCAACAACATGACTCAAACAAGAACACGCTTCAGTAGTTCAGGTGTTCGGCTCTTTGCTCTGTGGAGGGTCAGAGGTGGAAAAAATCTGTTATCAGCTGTCTCAATTACTTATTTTACCCACAATACATTGGGTTTCACAGAAGGCAGCTCAGATTACATTTTCACAACAAAAGACTTAATGTCTGACGTTTACCCAGAGCTGACATCTTTTCTCACTTGAGTGCATGTTTAGAGTTTCAAACATATTTATTTAGTTATCTGAATGAGGCTGGACTGGAAGCAGGCGAGTTCTTAGTTTCATATGATAATTAAGCCCATCACCTGTCTAACAGTGCAGGTATCCAGCATGATGTCAAAGCCTTAGTGTTGAGGAGATTCATGTACAAAGACTCAATTCAAGCTGCAGCCACAGGTGTTCATGGCGTCAACGCCACTATATTTGGAATCATTAAACAGATCAACACCTGATTACAGAACCTCTCTAAAAGAAACCTGACAGCAACTTGACAGTTAAATCCAGAAAATTAGAAACAACAAATTTGGTTTTGGTCAACAATGACAACAGATTGAGCACTGATGCAGTAGTTTGCTTTAAGTCTCTGCTTTCCAACAGTATGCAGACAAATTTAAATAAATACAGACAGAAGACATTACAGACTGGCCGCATTGTTTCAAATGTTAAATCTATTAAAAAAACACTTGGAATTATTAAACCAAACAGCAAGACATACAAGTTTGATTTATTTTATTTTTATTTATATACTGATTTCATATAATACTACAATCTGAGAGTTAATTTTTCTTCTTTCAGAGCCTGACCGCACTAGCCACACGTTTCATTTTTAATCCGACCATCCGACCATGTGCTTAACTCACTGATTATGCAGGTTATTGTAAGAGAGGCATCACAACCAAAAAGCCCCACCCAAAAACACACTCACACAAAACCTGCTCCGTACAGCCATCTGTACAGCCCCATCTAAGCACATTGCCTTCAGCAACCAACTACAACCTCAATGTGTGTGTGTGTGTGTGTGTGTGTGTGTGTGTGTGTGTGTGTGTGTGTGTGTGTGTGTGTGTGTGTTTTCTGGGGGTTCAGTGCAGAATATTAAAAAATGCATGTCTGGTTTGGTTACAGCAGCTCCTGAGAGAGTTTTGAGGATTTCTTCGCGCTCTGTTTAGTCCTTTGATCATTTCATGTCAGAAATGATTCATGAGCCGGCAGCTTGGGAGGTGAAGCGGGTCGTTTATGGATCACAGCCGGTTCGATCCCCTGCTTCTCCCAGCCAAGTCTCTTCATGCAACAACACTGTAGCTCACTGTCATATGTGTGGGTGTGTGTCCCAAAAACAAGGTTTTAAGAGTTCTGAAGTAAATGTAGCCAATAAATCAAGAAACTGCTTAGTTTAACTTTTTTTTAAATCAATTAACTCAAACTGACAAATGATCAAAAACTCCAGTCAAAATGCTCAAGTTACTGAAGTAACCGAAAAAAATACAGATGCCAGTCTAATTCTTGGTAGTCCAGATGCTCACTGCAGATGTTAAAATCCAGCAACCAACCTTTCAACAGACAGTAGTCCAGCACCCTGTCTGGTTCTGTGTAACAGGGTTTAAACACTGATTGTAGGACACATGGAGGCCGGATGTTTGATTTACAGAATCTATTTCAATGTGAAAACAATATTAGAGTCTGTGTATTTTAAAATTCATTGTGGTAGGAAGGACTATTAAGTTAATCAGATGAAGACTCTTAGGTTAGAGGAAGATTGAGGTCATTAACTATCTGTGAAGTCAAGAACTCAATGTCAACCAGAACAAATGCCACAACTCCAGTTTGTGTTTGGTTTTAATAAAACCTCTGATGCAACAAACGGGATGTTTTTAGAGCTCAGTCAGTGAGATTCAACAGACACATCTAATCTCCACAAGTTTTTATCTGGTTAACTAAAAACATCAAGCGAGAGTCTGTCAGTTTAAATGGTTTCCATTATGTAAGAAAAAAGAGACAGAAAACAGTCCCATGAAGTGAAACGCTTTCTGTTTGTTACCCGGTGAAACATCCCGACTGGGACGTTGTAAAATAATGACTACAGTTCAAATTAGCAGAAAGAAAAAAAGAAAAATAAAAGAACAGAAGGTAGAAGTAGGATTTCAAATCAGCAGGAGCAAAAGTGCTTATTAACTGATTAAAATTTACAGAGGCAGCTATTTTGCTAGTTTTATTGGAGACAAAATGACTTGCTCAAATAATCAAGTAAAACAAACTAGCAAAAGTTGCAGAACTTCTATAGATTTACAAATCAATTAAAAATCCACATTTTCAGTATTATGTGATAAGAACTACTGAAAGATAAAAAGATAACTCGGTGTTTGTGCCTGAATGAACATCTGCATGAAAATGAAGAAACTCTCCAAGCAGGAGAATTATAGCTGATGTCATGATGGTGAGTGGTGTCTGTTTGTATGTGGCAACAACACGGTGACCCACAACTAAATCCAATAACACGAGTTCAAACAGACACAAATCTCTACATAATCAATACTGACATGGAGAACAAGGTCACATTAAGACCCCCAGCTGAGACACCTGATGTCTCAGCTCTGTACATCCCATAAGACCACACATACAAAAACATAGAAGAACACGTAGATTCACCTACAGAAAAACACAGAGTAGCAACACCTACAATGAGCCTGACATTTACAGATTATAAAGACAACATGCAGTTAGAGATGCAGAGCTGTAAGAAAAGTAAATTCTATATCTTTTCATACTTTTTAAGAATGCAAACTCTGGAATATATTTGATGTGGTTTAAAAAAACATTTAGATTTTTTTGACAGATATTTTTAACTTCATGTAATATCAGCTGTAACTGTCAGCTGAATGTTTTTCTTTATCAGGAACATAAAGCAGATGGAAGCAGGACAAAGAGCTAACGAGTATCACAGAGGTCATCGCTCATCTGTGAAGCCTCTGACTGGCTGTCTGATATAACAGTAAAGGAGGGAATCAGATGCTCTCCAGTCAGTGTGGAGTTACATCCTGTGGTGATGATTCATTCTCTTGGTTTAACAGAAAAAAGAAAGAATAACTGGAAAATCCCAAAACAGAGAGTAAAAGGAAGGGAAATGGGGATTAAAAATGAGAAGAGTCAAAGCAGAACAAAAAGGTAGAGTAAAAGTAAATAAAAACATGTTACTTTACATGATAAAAAGTTCAATATATAGAAGGAATCAGAACACAATCAATTTTGTTTTAGCTATTATAATTCACAGTAATCACGCAACACAGACTCCAGCTGCCCGTATATAAAATACTCCAAGTATTTAAATAAATATTTAATAAAACAGCTAGAAAAAAGAGCTGAACTGAAGAAGACAGTTTGCAGCATCTAATACATTCCCAGGATGCACTGCAGCAGCCTCGGTGACAGCTCCATCCTCCAATGATGCTTATATCCTTCAAGCACAGTCACACCAGAAAACTGATCTGAATACTGTTCCAAGGCGGACATCAAGATAGTCCTTAGAAAAACATCATGTGGAACATAAACATGATGAATGAATCCTAAAGTAGAAGATACACTGGCTCTTAAAGACAGGAACACACACACACTCAAGATGTAAGTAGTAAATCAATGGTGGACAGTAAGTTCCAGTCCAGAGGAAGAAGGTTTTACGGTCTGATCAATATAAAACTGAAAATGTTCTCTGGAAGATTTTTACACGATGGATCGTGTATCCATACCACATGAACTGTAAATGTTTTCTCTGCTGCTTTTTTTAAGTTTTATTTTGAAACTGAAGTGATCCATGCACATACATTTAACTGAACTTTACTCCTGACATCCACCCTCCATCTGTTTAATCTGTATGGAAATTTCCTGCTTACAGGGTTTCATTAAAAGGGACACTTTCATTCTAAAAAGTTTTGTTAAAGCCTGAAAAGGAAATGAATGCAGGAATCTGACCAGTGTGACAGATCCAACAAAAAGAGACTGAAAAACAGGGAGTAAGTGGAGCAGCAGGACTGAGAAACATGCTGAAAGAATAGAAAATAATATGAGTGAGAGACACTGGCAAACAGGAGAGAGAGGGTGCGAGTGGGGGTCAGACGACAATAAAGACCACGAGATCAAACAAAAAGCTGGAATGTTGAAAGGACATTTTATAAAAAGCCTTTTTCAGTTAAAAAAGAAAAAAACAGCTTCAGAGTTCAGCAGCGTGTTTCAATTTCATCCCTTCACTTTTCTTCCTTTCTGTTCACTAACCTATAAAATAAAGACCAACAGCAGAATCTACAAAAAGTAACTCACACGTGAACTTTAAAAAGAAACTCCACACGTCTCATCACACCTGATTTTTATCAACACCTTCACAGGTGCAGCCGTCAAAGACAAATAAGTTCATGAACCCTCAAAAACCCTCCATTGAAGTGGCTGATCAATAACGTCCCAAAGTGAGTCAGTGGCTGTGCAACAACGTGCAGGATTATCTGTGTGTGTGTGGAGAACTGATATTTGTATTAAATCACAAATAAATGCAACTTTCTTTTAGCACATTTTCCCTCCTTAAAATATAGTTTCTATTTTTCTGAAATTATTCTTTGGTCTAAAAGAATCCTGACTGGGTGGAAGGTGCTGCCTTGAAGACTAACACAGGAATTTTCATTACTGTGACAGAATAAAATGTCAAACGTTTACAGTTGGAATTTAGCTGTGAAGAAACCAAATTCAGAGGACACAGAACTGCCAAATGATTTCACAGTGAATTAGCAGAAAACTTGGCTCCACCCACTGTTCTCCTCAAAATAAACACATTCAGATGCAGAGGAACACAGAGCTCACACACACAGAAACGAAGCAGAAGAAGAAGAACATGTAGAGTGACCCTTTGGATCAGACATGTTCATGACACAGTGGTTCCTCCCCATCCCCCCTCTCGTCTTCAGTAACACATACACACAGGTGTGCTGAGGGGTCTGGCGTCATCCCCCAATCCGCCAGCTGTCAGACTCCCTGGCAAAGCTATGAATAATGAAAGTTGCATTGCATGCTGGGAACTATTAATTCAGACAGGCAGAGTCGTGTTACAGTCGACTTACAAATGTGAAAATTAGTTTATTTTCCAAAACACTGTCCAGTGATGTGCAGATGCATCTTTTCCCACAAATGTCCAGTCAGCAGTGTTAAACAAAGTGACAATAATGTCAGACTGAAAGAAGTGTTGTTATGAGAGTCTTTCACTGCCACAGTGCCCCTGAGCAGGAATCCACACAGCTTCCACACAGAGCTGAGCGGAAGGTAAGATTTTACCTGTTAATGTCACGTCTGAGTCGCTTCTCTCACAGAAAGCAGATGAATTCACCCTTCAGCCTGAAAGAAACAGAAACAACTGGTGAATCACTGCTTTTACTACATCATCACGTCCACGTCTCAGGTCGAGCCAATCAACAGCAAGAGCTTCTTTTCCAATCCGACGTCTACACAAGCAAAAAACAGACCGGATTTACAGAAAAGGAAGAGCAGACGCGCAGTAGCAGCACTTCCTGGGCTGTTTGGACTTTATGAGCCTGAATAAAAGTTCAGAGTCTGTAATGTACCAGGGTGAGAAAAATAAAAAAGGACAATACTTTAAATCAGAGGGTGAATTGTCAGCACAACATGATGGAAATGCTGTGTGCTGGCTGTTCCTGTTAGTTTAATTAAAGCTAAATTACAATCCTGAAAAAAATCTTTCCAACTGTGACTGTTCCACTTTCAGATCCGTCAACAAAACCAATACAATTGTTGTGCACAAGGAATTCAGAACAAGCCGATCCAGCAACTTCCGAAACTCAGTTGAGAGATCACGTCTCAGGGCAAACGAACAGTGTTGTTGTTTAAGTGAAGATGAAACCTTTTGTGTGAACACAACATATTGGTGAGGTTAAATAAAAGGGCAGGAGGTGCATGTCAGCCCCACAGCTGTCCACACATTCACACCTTCCACTAGAAAACACTCACACACACGCACACAGTTGCTTGTTTCTCAGACAGGTTGGCGTTATTCTGATTCAATCCCTGCTGTTATCACATCTCAGTGGTAACAACATCAGGCCTGGCAGGTTTATCCAAAAATTCTGGTTGTTCTGTTCAACATTGTTGCCTTGTAATTGTACATGTGTAATGACAATAAAGTTGAATTTAATCTAATTTAAATGAACAACTCTGGAAAGTGTAAAGTAGTTACATATACAAGTTGTTTATGCTTTAGCTGCTCGCCTAATTGTTTGCCAATTTCTGATTATTATTCAGAAACAGCTGGAAGAAGATTTCAACCAGAAAGAAAATTGTTTTAAAAACCCAAAACCTTCTTTCTACATTTCCAACAGACAAGCCTGTGATTCAGAGTACTGGGTTGAAAAGATTAGCTAGAATTAATTACAGTTAAGACTGACTGAAGAAAATATTCTATTGCAGGAGTTTCTTGAAAGTAAAACAGAACCATTTATATTTTAACTAAAAATGTGTTTTAGTGCAGAAATCCAAAAATAAAACAGGAAAGAGGCGATTAATTCCACGAGACGAGAGACTACCTGACTGCTGAAACCAACCAAACTGATTTTTACTACTGTGTTTTAAGTATTACTACTTAATACTACTTATAGTTGCTTTAACTCTGTTTATATGTCATGATATAATGGCATATTGTCATCATGTAAAAATAAATTTACAACCGACAGTGCATGTAAAGGACAAACTGGCACACATGATTGGCCATATTTAAAAACTGGTGGTATGATATGAAGGAGGAGAGGTGCTGTTCCTGTCGTTTCTTTAAAAATTGAGGTGAGAACACAGTGTGAAATATCCCTGCGGGGAAGGGAACAGAAGGAGGAGGAATTTTGGCCAGGGAGAAGGAAGAATCTCAGAATAGGCAACAGAGATGAAGACAGAAACAACAGAAAATATAGTTTCATTATTCTGACAACAGATTGTGTTTCCTTCGTGTATGAATGACACTTTCTGTTGCTTGATGCAAGTGATGCAACAACATCATGACAGGGCAACGCGTTCATCTGATGTGTGAAACAAGGTCAGGCCAAGAAAGTCACAAAGAGGATTTTTTAACAGAATAAATCTGAACTCTAGGTACTAAAGTGATTCATTGTAAACTAGAATCTAAACATATAGAGATGTTTTCCAAATGAATCCCACATATAATAATAAATAAATGATCTAACTAAACTGAACTGAATGATCTTGCGAGCTAAAACACAGACAGTGGTAAAATCGTAATGCAAACAAACTATCAAACTAGTAAAAACACAATGACTTACTGAGTATCTCACACACTTTGTCACTTTTTGTCCTCAGTTTAAAAGAGGTTACGAGTTTTAAACACAATGCAAAGCGGTAAAAATCTAATCTGGACAATTTTTACATTTTCAATCATTAGGTGTTTCTTACTACTTTACATCTGGAAGGAAGAAACAAATGAAATGATAAAATCTCTGAAGCAACACAGAAGACAAGAACACAACTAGTGCATGAAAAAAGACTTCCCCTGTCTCACAGTGAGAGGGAGTAAAGCAGTATTTATAGATAATAGTATTACAGATGCTTCACTGACCATGTCAGAAAGAGTAAAGTACAAGAATAAATGAGAAACGAAGGCAGGAAAAGGAGGTGAAGTGGAAGTAATCACAGAATCAAAGTGACTATTAGTGATGAGGATCAGAAGATAAAAAAGATTACAGTAGAAGAACATGAGGAAAGAAGGATGATGGTTTCTAAAAAAAAATAATTCATTCATGAAAAAAAACAAAGAATGATGTAATGAGGAAAGAGCAGAAGTGACTGGGAGAAGACAGAAGACAAACTGATGAGGAACTACATAAATGAGACCGTCTTCTATACAATCTGTGGATATTTGGAAAGGTTTTTGGCTGGATGAGATCTGAAAATATGATATCATTATGTTGGTATTTGAAAATACCAGGATCCGATGTTGGAACTCCCCCTCCCTGAAAGTCAGGAAAAGGGCTGAGAGCGAAATGAAAATGACACACAGTATTATTATGTTTCATTACAGCAGCCCCTGCAGCAGATCTACAATAATCCCCGACTATTTGCTCCAAGTTTCAAGCCGTTTTCACTGCTGATTAATCTGCTGGTCAGACTGAACGAGTCGTCCAGAAGCTGAACAGCAGGAAAAAGAGACATTAGTGTGCCGAACAAACGATTGTTACACTGATCTGGGTTTCGATGGTTTTAAGATGCTCCAACATTTTAACTTTACATAATAATTTATGATCTACTCTTTAAGACTGTTAGTGGTTTACTGATGATTGCACAGTTTCTGTATCGTGACTTTATCAGCATCATGGGTCGTGTATCATTAGATCATCTTATTAGAAACATTAACCTTCCAACCCATTCTATAGATCCACCAGAATTCTGTCAGATCATACTGGTTCTATAAAGAAACAAAGAGCAGATGAAATATAAATCTTTCTTTTGTAAAACTACTGTTAGGTTTGATCAGTCAGACACACAAAGCTGTTTATTTAAATAAAATGAATGCACAGATTTTACTGTATGAACCCATTCACCCTGTGTTTGAGATAATCAAATGATAAAAATCAGTCATGTTAATTACTCTACGAACATACACAATCCCATAAAACACATAATCACACGATGATGAAATGTATAATCAGAAACAAATAAAACTCTCTGTCCGAGCCAGCAGGGCGGGAATGCAAGACTTCAACAGTGAAAAATTCAGCCCCACACAGCTGGCTGATCACAGGAGACAACAGGATGGAACAAAAAAAACTCCCAAAAAGTAGAGCTGGTTTAAAATCTGGTTCATTTCAACTGTCTGCCATGTCTCTTGTGTTTTCAGGTGAGTTTCAGGTGTGTCTTGCTACAGTGTGTGGCTAGTCGCAACAAGTGAGTGCTGATGTTCATTTACAGGTTTTTCATGTCTGGGTTTCAGACATAGACCCACAACATAGTATGTAGGTACAACCACAATTCTACAGGAACACTGTGTAAAATGTGAACAAATGCAAATATTCTCAAATACCATAAACCCAGATTGTATTCCCAGTAGAACATAAAAAATATCAGATACTGAAACTGAGATATTTTACCATTTCAGAGAAAATATTAATTTAAAAAGTTTGGAACAAAAACAGCAAAAGGCTTGAAAAATGATTGCCACAATTCAAACACAACTGGAGGAACATTTGACAACTAATGAGGGAAACTAGCAGAAGCGTAACATGACTGAGTATAAATGGAACATTTCAGAAGCAGAGTCACTCAGATGTAAAGATGGGCAGAGGATCACCAATCAGACAAAATGCATCTAAATACTGCTAAAAGTTTAAGAGTTAAAAGTTTCTCAGTAATAATATCTGAATGAATAATAGATCAATAATCATAATAATAATCAAAATCAATAGAGTCATAGAATTAGGAGGATTCTCTGTGTGGAAGGAACAAGATTAAAGGTCAAAACTAGATGCTTGTGATTGGTTGGCCCTGAGGCAGCACTGCATTAAAAACAACTTTTTGGAATCGAGGTTGTGAACATGATATGACATAAACAGTGTTACTGTTTTAAAAAAAATTATTTGCTGGAATAGTGCTGCACATAACATCCAAAATGTATCACCATCACAATATCCATGTGCACAATGTTAATATTACAAAATGTTGCAATAATTTGCAGTCTATTATTTTTAAGTGGCATGTATTTCTGCTTCTTATGACAACATATTTAGCCAATTTGATGGACTCCCATGATTGAGGCTCAGAATCAGTTTGAATTATTGTGCCTGAGACATTACAACACATGGAAGGTGTTGCATGAGTCACAAACACAAAGGAAAATGCAGGTTAACTGTGACAGATATTGATAAAATGGCACAATGCTTGTTGATACAATGATGCCAAGCAAACCTGAAAAACAACAAGATGTTCTGAAGAAGGAGACATTCACTCAGATGAATCACCATGTCAGATGAATTGAATTAAAACAGTATCATCACTCGAAGCTCCACCTGTTATTTCCTCCTCTCCCGTATGAAGTTCAAGCAGAATATTACCACATGCTAATTAAATCCACAGTTTTAGGGCTGTCCTTCTGATCCGGAATCTATTAACAGCACACACATGCAACATAACCTCTCATTTTATATACCTTCACATTCATGGAATTCATGTGACCCTTCAAATAAAAAACAAGGACAGAAATTGATTCTGCCCTCATCTGGATCTGGGTCTGTTTCATGAAGAGAAGCGTGTAGCATGTAGTTTTGTGCTGTCAGGGTTCGTCTAGACGCCGTGTTCAGCAGCCTTCCAAGCAGACAGCCTATCTATTATTCAGCTGCTGGCAGGCTTTTTACTGCTCCACAGCCAATATCTCTGTTTATGATGGTCTGTCTTTGTCTACACTGCTAAGAAAAATATAATAATGTGTTTTATTTCAGTGTTGAAAAATGCCTGCATTTAAGTGCTGATTATATTGCATATTTATAAACCAGTTTGTCATTTTTATAAAGGCTAAACACTCTGATAGCATGACAAACTAATTGACTTTGAACCAGTCTGCTCTTCAATCACAAGACTGGAAACAGACAGAAGCCGCCAGCAGACTTTGGTCTGATGGTAACAAACCTGCTTTACAGAACTTTAAAAATTATTAGTTCAGTCATCTGGTCAAAATGGAGACTTCTTTCCTCTTTAGGTTATATGTTTTTCAAATGTATTATGTGTTAGCATAGAGTGTTTTGTTTTTACATGTGTCTTTTAATGACGTGTCACTTCCCTTGATCTATCTTTAGTTGGGCAATGACCAAAAAAAGGACTTTCAGCCTGTCTGGGTCTTTTTATTTGTTAATGAGAAAGTCTAAGATAATGTAAAACTTTAAAGGTTAAAGAGGTAACATCAGATGTTCTCTCTTCCTGTTTGCTGTGTCTTATGCTACAGCTTTTAGCTAGCAGCATGCTAGGCATGGTTTCAACTGCGAGAGCTGCCGAATACTAACGAACAAAGGAGTTGTGACGAAACAAGTAACGGCCATTCGAACTCGGGTGTTATCGCCAACGTCGTAGTTTGAGAGATAAAAACTGAAAGAGAAGTTATTGACCTTTTTTCACACCCACTATGAAGGTAAGAACATCTGTGGAGCTAAAATATTCAACAGAAACCTCAGAAAAATCGTTTTTAATGGAAGGGCCTCTTTAAATGAGGGAATTTTGTCTCCTATAATTAGAAAAGTCTGAACACCCCTGTTACATCACTTAGTTTTAATAGTGCTTGATAAACTCAGTGTGCTTTTTTTTTTTAAGAATTTTCTTCAAAGCAAAGCCTCTAAATTTAACAGATTTATATTACTTAAAAACAAAAATGAATGGAATAAAACAGAACTGTGGCCACGAACTCTTCTTAAACAAAACCCTTCCTCTCTTTTTATCAAGAGACTGAAATAAAACAAACTGAACAGTGTATCTTTCTATAATCTGTCCTTAATAAATAGATCATACTGGTTTACAAGTTTAAAATCAGTTAGAGTTCAAACAAAGTGCCTAACAGTTAAAAATATCTTCAATGACAGGCGAGATAAAGCCTAAAGACCAGCCAACAGGAACATGCATATCTGTCACATGATTACACACACACACATACACACACATACACACACACACACACACACACACACACACACACACACACACACACACACACACACACAGGTCTGCTGTCTACTGAAGTAGCCAAGCCAAAGCCACGGGAGCCAAATGGGTCGTTAACCCCTCCCTGCCTTTCTGACTCTCCGTCACGCTGTCGAGGTGTCAAAGCGACAACTGGGTGGCCTTGTGCTTCACATGAGACAATATAACACCCTTTTTGCCACACCCACGTTTCCATGGCAACTGAGGAGTCACTATTAACTTTAAAGTTACTGGCCAGAAACAACAATAATAAAAACACATCTGTGTAATTAAATATGGATTCCCACTCCAGGATTTAACAAAAATCCATTTTTGAAATGCACATTAAAAAGTTTACCTGAGGTGTGTTTACAGTCACACGAGGGTCTCCACTCACTTTCAAAATATAATAAAACCCTCCAATAAAAACAAAACTCAAATAGCAAAGCTAATAATATTAATCAGAAGTGATAAAAATGTACGATCTTTTGTTGAAGATTACGATGTCGACCTCCCTCTCTGATAACAATAAAACCAGCAAAACCCGCCGACCTGTCTCAATCTCGTTTGCTAGGGCCTTTGATCGAAACATGATTATAAAATGTCCTTTTTCTGATTCTGTCTACATGAAGGAGATGCATAGACTATGTTCAGGTGCAGATATTTCAGTATTTTGTAGATGCAAGCACTATTTTAGGTGCTTGTTTAATAATGAAGCTGGTTTACATATTAGTTTGTTTTTTACAGTTGCAGTATGTGAAACAGATGGATGTGATCTGAAACAGACTCGGACTTGCATTAGTTACATGCACTAATTGTAATGCTATTGCTTTTAGTTTATCACTTTACTACAAACAGGAAATATACACAGTGTATATCCTGAATTACTGGGACACATTAACTTTAACAACTTTCCATTCTTAAGCCATAAGGTTTCATATAGAACGTTTCCACCATTTGGAGTTGTAACAGCTTCATGTCTTCTGGGAAGGTTTTCCACAAGGTTTAAGAGTGTGTTTATGGAAATTTTTGACCACTCTTCCAGAACCATATTTATGAGGTCAGACACTGATGTCAGAGAAGAAGCCTGGCTCACAGTTTCTGCTCTAATTCATCCCAAAGGTGTTCTGTGGGGTTGTGGTCAAGACTCAGTCAAGTTCTCCCACATCAAAGGGGCTCATCCAGGTCTTTCTGGATCTGCTTTGTGTTGTGGTGTGCAGCCATGTTGGAACAGTATGAGACCAAACTGTTTCCATAAAGGATAGAGAATGAAATGATTCAAAATGTCCTGATACACTGGAACATTAAAAGTTCCTTTGACTGGAACGAAGGGACTGAGTCTAAACCTGAAAAACAACTTCACACCATAAAACCTCCTCCAACAAACTTTACAATCTGACTAGTGCTGTTCTCCTCACAACCACCAAACCCAGACTCATTCATCAGCTTGTGAGACACAGAAGCATGACTGATCATTCTAGAGAACACGTCTCCAGCCACGTGAAATTTGGAGGTCTGTGGCTACTGACTCTACAGGAAGCTGCTGAGGTCTTTGTAATATGTTCCTCAGCATCAACTGACCCTTCTCTGTGAGTTTACATGGTCAACCAGTCCATGGATGAGTTGCTGTTATTCCCTCTTACTTTGACTTTATTACCACTAAAACTGACCATGGAATATTTATTAGAGAGGACATTTCTGGAACTGACTTATAGCACAGGTGGTATCCTGTTACAGGACCACGCTGGAATTCACTGACCTCCTGAGATCAACCTTGTTTTTAAAAAAAATTTGTAGAAGCATCATGTGTGCCAAGGTAGCTGATTTTAGACATCTGTGTCCATATGAGTGACAGAAACAGCTGATTTCAATGATTTGGAGGGGTGTCCATATAGTTTTCTTAAAATAATGAAAATCTTTTGTAGTTTATTTCATCCAAACTACATTTCAGAAAAAATATTTTGTTTTTCATACAGAAAAACTCAACACTTAAAAAACTGATTATAAATAATAATTGGTGTATTACTTTAAAGACAATTCTTGCTAACTTATCTGTTAAAGCTCAACTTTAGTCATTTTTATTTAGGTAATTAGTATAAAATTGCATGTCATTACAAATTATGCTGTAAAAGGCACATATTAACTGACTAATCTGAGTAAAAATTAACTGTTTAATCAATTAACTTGCCATTTTTTCCAACTCCTGGGACGTGAGTATCAACTAGGATCATAAGATCAACTCTTCTTGGAACAAGATCTTATCAAGACCATCTGCACGTTAAGCTCTTCATAAATCACTGAAGGTAGAAGAAAAAGGGAGCATTTCTACCATCTGAGAATGAATGAAAAAATAAATATAACTGAGAAATATCAAGAGCAAATGTTTTAGCAGCTGAGCTGAGACTGGCTTTTAAAAGTCAAGAAGTAGAAATGTCAGAAAATAAAACTTGTAACATCAATTAAAGCCAGGAAGACCCTGGTGTGTGAAATCAATAGGATGCAGCAGATATATGTGCAGTAAGAGAAGTCCAACCTGCCAGGATCAAGAAGACATTCACTCTGACTTCTGCTGAGCCATGTGGAAAGAAAAGCTGGAGTGCATCTCAAGCAAATAAATAACAGACAACTTAGAGAGTAGTTTCCACAGTTAAAGATACAGTAAGTGATGTAAAAGCACAATGAGGTCACTGTAAAGTCACTGCAGAAATACCGACACACTTTTAGGAATGTTAAAGTCAATTTAATCAGATTATTCTCCAGATATTAACAGATCTGTTTTTCTCAAATTCTCCAAAAGTCATTCAGCGTCCACTTTCGAGTACAAGCCTTTAGTACAGATGACTAATTAATGCTGCGTGTAACCAGTAATAAAGATTTCCCATTCATTCATTCATTCATTCATTCACTGAAACTCTGTATGCGGTGTCAGTAAAACTCCAATGCTACACACAGATAACTGGGAGGTAACCGGTAAAATAAATAAATAAATAAATCCAACACCCACGCCTCGGACTGTTATAACCTCACTGTAACTGGAAAGTCCGCTAAGTGATGAGCCGATGGGGCTCTGGGTATAAAATATAAATGCAGATAAAGAATAAAGGGATGTGTGCTTCCAGCCTACAGTAACCATTAACCCCTTCCTATTATGAAGCAAATTAGCCTTAATTCGCAGCGCACCATGCTTGGCTGAGAATGCACACTAACGGCTAATTAACGGTTTGGAAATAAAGTGAAAAAGCTCACTCACCACTCGTATGAACGCAAATATAAATCCTAAAATGCTGCGTTGTAATTTTCGGTCACTAGACCACACCGTTTCATGTATCCAGTAAACTCTGCTCCCACTCGGCTCAGGGTGGCTTCTCTCTGTCGCCCTCCTTGGTGGTTTTTTGACGATAAACTTGCCGAACCCAGGCTATTGTTAGCGAAGCACAGAGAAGCCTGGTGCAAAGAAAAACCCGCCTCTTCTTACGACGCTCCAGACACGCCATTGGTTACTCTTCACCAACTTTCGACTCTTATTGGCTGAAATGGACGTCTGCTCTAAAGTCAGGGCGGGTCCCAGGTGGCCAGAAAAGAAAAGACTGTGGTACGTTCACTATCAACGACAAAATTAGGGAAATTTCAGCATCCTCATAAATTCCTTTAAGGGACGTTGCGTTCAGGTGTAATTTTTTCCAGTTCCATTGTGAACGTTGAATAAACTGGAATCTATTCAGAAATCATGACGCGAAAACAAAGCAATTATATAACCAAAATGTGATTGAATTAGTCAACATTTTAAAATTATTGTTTGAACTATAAACAGTGGTATATTATTAAATATATTAATACATTTACATTAATATCTATTTATTGTTAACCATATAGCTATATATTGTGTCTTACTAGAGCTAATCTATTTTGAAATGCATTGTTGAGGGTTGTGAAAGTCATAAATAACAAATGTATTGAATTTATGTAACACAATTTCGAATAAAACATACGGTAGGCCTACAAAAAAATCTGTCGTCATTTATATGCACCAGATCAATAAAATATCAGATTTTTAGTTAAAAAGAAGCTTTTCAATGAACTTTTACAAACTTAATTGGGAAAGTTCACTGAATAACAAGTGAAACACATTTTATAAAGATTAACAAATAAAGTTACCTTCACTTGAACCTGGATTAGGCTACCCTGCCCTGGATGACTGAGAACCTGAGTTAAAATGAGTCTCATGAACTTTTTTTAAAGAATAACTTAGAGAAAACATTTTAAAACAAAATGTTGATTGTTTTTGCACTACACTGCAAATTAAATAGACTTTCCATAAAGCCAGGAGTTAAATAACCGGATTTAATGTCGTCTATGACATAAAAATCCTTGAGAGTAGAGCTGGTGACATCTAGTGGAAATGACCAAAACAGCAGTGACACTAAATACATACAAATAAAGATTCTAGTAGTTCCAAGATACTCAAACATTGTGTCTGTTGAATGTTCATATATGATCTATAAAAAGATACAAAGAAAATTGATTGACTTTTTGCAGATTTACACAGCTGCACAGAATTTTATCCCATGTTTTATGGACTGATAAGACCACATTTTTAGCAGCTTCTGCCTGTTTAACTTCAGACTTGACTCTTATTTGACAATCTTTAAACATTTGCTCGCATTGCAGGTTTAGTTTTAACCAAACGTGTGGCCGAGCATCTCTGGTCTTTCCTCCAGGCTGAAATATTTCAGAATATATTAATTACTATGACATTTTGCACATGACATTCATGGTTCAACAAGGCTAATTCACAATGACACTGATGACCTCAAGCTTTTTTCCCCCAAATGTCATCATGATATTTTTGTTTTGATGTAAATGTCTCCATGTCAGAAGAAGGGTGTCAAATCTAATGCATGAAAGGATCTATTTTTTCCACACCAACACGAGGTCAAAGTGACAGTCAAAATTCTTTTTTAAAACTAAATTTCTTACAAACAATTCAGCCAAATCTTTACAGTCAAGATGTTGCTGATTGTTATTTTTAGATTAAGTAAAGCTTCAGATTTTTACAGATTAATATCATTTGAAGTAGTCTGAGAGAGTCTGGCTAAATGAACCAAATTTTTGTAGATTTTTATTAAATCCATAAAGCTGTTAGACTGATAAATAAGATAAGTGCAAATTAAAAAATTGAGAATCAGAAATTGGTTTAATCTTGATTCTTTAATTAGCCTACTCATGGTACCGACATGAAAAATGTGGCTCACATGAAATTCCGCGAAACGGGTAATCCCACAAACAATTTAAAATGTAATAGGAAAATAAAATTTAAGAATCTATTGTTTAACCAAATAATTTGCAGACAGGCTGACTTTTTTATTGTGTAAATAATTACTGGATAAACAACACAGACTGAGAGTAAATCAGGTCACAAACATACAAACCGGGTGGGAGCGATGCGAGAATCAGTTTAACAGGAGAAAAGAATCATTAATCACAACAGACAGAAGATGAGAAGTTTTTCATCAGCAGATGAAGGAGGAGATTCAGTCACTTCCGCATCATGTGAGCAACCAGGACCAAAGCGATTTGCTCCCGCATGGATCCTTCATTCACCGGGATAAAGGTGCGGCACCGTGACGTTCAGCTGAGACCCGTCTGGAATCAGTGCGCTCCATCCGGACAGAGACCGGAGCCTGGACAGAGACTAGAGCCCGGGCAGTCTGGACACCCCCCGCGGCACCATCATGGATGCGGACGTGGCGGTGTCTCTCTCGGTGCTCACGGTGATCGTGTTGCTGAGCGACCTGACCCGCAGGTTGCTTATTCGGGACACCCGGCTGTCCGTGTATTTTATGGAGTTCGTGTCTACCTTTCAGCTGTGCTGCTGCACGCACGAGCTGAAGCTACTCTCTGAGGTGGGCGGGATCCAGCCTCACCTGGCGCTCACCTTGACTTATATGACGTCAGTTGTCCACGGACTTACCTTCAGAGGGGCCATCGGGAACCCATGCGGTGCGCTGGAGCGCGCGTACCACGCGAGGCTCTCCGGTTGGTGCGCACTGCGGCGGATCGCGTGCCAGTTTGTTGCAGCCTCTGCGGCGCGAACGACTGTACTGGTGGTTTGGGGGATTGGACTGTCAGAACTGCACGTGCGGCATAAGCTTTTAGGTTTCCGGTGCACCAGTCCAGTTCACGTCTCCCTTCCTGAAGCCGCTGCCGTGGAGCTCGCGTGTGCCTTTGCGGTTCAGACTGTAATCACGCACACGCAGTCTGTGGAGGAGAAATACCGCGTGCACGCAGTAGCTGCTATCATCACAGCCGTAGTCTACGCAGGTATGACAGTCTGTGTCATGATTCAGGACCGAAAGGGTCAGTTTTAAAACCCAAATCCAAATCAAGTTAAATTAGAACTTACAATAAGAAAAGAGCCCTTGAAATGTGTGTTTCCATTAGCCTAGTGTAACCAGCTCTTTTTACTTGTCCAAGAAACTGAGACGTTTCCCACTTTTGGGAGTCTCTTTTTTCCCCAAACCCTAATGCAAAATGAGCTGTCTTCTCAAAACGAAAACGGAGGAACCGAACAAGTGGGTCAAGATGTGTTACTCAATATAAAAAATAGCTACAAGAAAAAAAGTCAGTAGTGTAAAGTTGGGGTCCCAAGTGTAAAACACCACAAGAAGGATGAGCCCCAGAAACAAGATGTAAAAAAATATTTTAGTATTTGAATTGAGAACACTGATAATAAAAGTATAAAGTAATGGTTTCTGTGGCCCTGTGTGTTGTGTAGACTTGAATTCCGCTTATAATAGGCTAGTTGAAACATTTAGGAACGGTTGCAACAAAACAGCAGACATATTTAATGTTATCAGGATTTAATTTGTGGTGAAGTACAGGGTCCAAGACCTGCTTCTATCTGGTCCTTGTAGAACTAAAGCAAGAGATTTATCCGCATCCTCAGTACCAAGTTGAGCTCATACCTTGTGCAGGTTGGACTTCGTCAGGGTTGCGCCATGGCGAGGAGCCATGAGTTTCAATTGACTTATTCTATGTAAATGATAAACCAAGTACTTCAGTCTGTCTGTGTGTTTAGGTGGTGGTATGACAGGAGCAGTGTTTAACCCAGCAGTGGCCTTTTCAACACAGTTCCCATGCAGTGGAAACTCCTTCCTGGAGTACTGCTTCGTGTACTGGTTCGGCCCACTTCTTGGTAAGACTGCAACTGACACAAACATTACCACACAAAGTGTAAAACTCAACAGTCAAACTGTGTTCTACTTGTTATCCTGATCTTTTTGGTTAATATCTGTTATAAAGAGCATGTGATTTAATTATTTGCAAAACAAATTAACATAAAATTCCAGCCTTTAACAGAAAGAATCTGAATCTTTGGTCATTTTTCCCTCATTCATCCAGTTTCATTGGGTTTAGATATTATAGTTTTTATCTAATGGGAGAAAAAAATGATATATGCCATAAACCTTGTTATCATTCACAAGCAAACCGATGCAACTCATAATTTTTAAAATTTTGGTTTCTTTCTTTTTAAATTACATCTGTTATAAGATTAAAATGTCATTCGCTCTATTGAACTGAACTTTTAACTTTCGTAACAGCTCACCACTTACAGTGTTGAAATCAGAATTATCAGATAATGTTAAAACTCTCAGACATTGAGATTTTATCCTCAAAATGAAACTTTCTGCTCTCAAAATTATTTTAAATGTGAGAATCATCAGTAATAAACTGAGCCAACTGTCCTTATCTCTTCAAACATTTTGACAATCAGATGTATAACAATGCAAATCATCTACAAAGCAAAAAACAGTCCTCTACCTCATCATGTCCCGAAATTGTTTAAAATAAAGGAATCCAGTTAGAACTTGAGACAAACTTTATAATTTGACAAACCAAAAACTCTAAACTTAAAAACACTGTGTGTGATAAAGGAGTGAACATCTGGAACAGCTGCACTGCCCCATAATATAAAACTATGCTGCACTCTAGTCAGCTTTAAGAGACTTTATACAAACAATATGACAAATTAAGTTTATTGATTTTGTACTATCACTATGGGATTGTGCATCTTCTTTTTTATCTTGTGGTGATGAAAAAAATTCCCTAAATTATTCATTCATTCATTCATTGTTATTGTCAGTTTTCACATTAACAAAATTTATATTTGCTAATCATTTTTATTGATGGAAACCTGATAAGTCAGTTTCAGTACAGACAAAATAACACAGACTAAATTTAACAACTCAGAAACTCTTCATGACCAGATTTTCATTGCGCATTAAAATGGTTCACATGCCAAAAATGTTGTTCTGGTTTAAGAAACGGCTTAATATGCCTTATGTAACTGAAGAGTTGAAACATTTTATTTTATTAAATAACTATGTTTATATACGCAGAGTGAAGGTGAGCAAAGGTACGCTTTTTAGATTGAACTCAGTTAATTTATAGTCATTTTTAAGGCTTTTATTGTTAAAGTTAACTAGACTTCTTTTTCAGTTTTTTGAATGTTTCATCTTTTTCAGTTCTTATGAAAGATGAAGCAATTCAAGAAAAAAATAAATTCTGATGTCTTTTTAAACAAAACTTAGATTTGCTGTGTCCTCTGAGAATCTACACAAACCAAGCTCACATGAAAATAAAACCAAACGGAAAGACAAGCATATAAGATCCAAATAAAGATGGGAAAAGGAATGAGTGGGAAGATGTGTGAAAATTACTGCGTCAAATAAGAGTTGGGAGAAATTAGAATAAATGGAAAAAAAAAACTTAAGTTTTACTTATCAGTTAATCTGTAAATCTTGATCAGTTTGATGATGTAAGTTTCTAAATACAGTAAACAACCATTTCTGTGTTTTATTAATTTGTCTTGTCTCTTGTGTTTCAGGTATGATGAGCTCAGTGATGCTGTTTGATAAACTCAGTCCTGTAACTTCACCAGAATCACCGGCTCTTTATCTTCCACTGCGGACCAAGAAGAGGACGTGAGCGTCGCAGGACGTCGCTGGACATCCCATGTTTCTAGTTGCCACTCACACTTGCTGAAGTTACTGATATGCACTTTCACAAAGGACTTTAACCTGAAAGATTTTTCCTTTTTGATATAATGGAATGTGCAAATTTACATATGAAGCACAAATAAAAAGCTAAACACAAAATTATCTTAGAACACTTTTAATTCAGTTTATATAGACAGTTAAATTTTAAATACTTTTAGGGAAAAATCCAGTTTTTACATCAGAATGAACAAAACACAAGTTTAGTTTCTGACTAAGTCATGCAAAAATGTGTTTCACTGTAATCATGGTTAGTTTTTTATATAAGGAACTTGTTTGTTATAATTTAACTGTAAACTTTAAGATGAACAGCTGAAATGATGGAAGACCTAATCTGTTAGTTTTTAATCTGAAGGGTTAACAGAAGTTATTTAAGGATTAAAATAGATTTGATGTTACAATAATGCACAAAACAGCTGATTGTTCATTTTTTTCCTGTTAATTTTTGTTGCTTCAGTCTAACATTTTACATTCTTGATGAAAATGTGAAAGCAGATTAAACTCTTACACGTTTTTGGTTTGCAGGATATGTTTTACCAAGATAATTTCTCAAATTATAACGTTCTATCAGCCGGTATGAAAGATTAAATCTGCACAACAAAGTCATTAAAAACAAACTGAGATGTTTGACATTAACTTCAGTCACCAGTCTGAAGTTTCTTTTAGTTTTAAGAGGAATGTGAGAAACATCTTCGACCTTGTCACCAGAAAGGGATTAAAAATATCAGATATTTCACTAAATCCCAGCATATTTTACTGACTAAACTATAACAAAACAAGCAACAAAAACAATACAAAAATCTTTTATTGACAATTTCTTACAAACACACGTCTCTTCAACAGGAAGAAAACTAGAGTAAATTGGTCTTTAGGTACAAATAAGATGCAGAAATGAAATGCTTTAATACAGTCAGTAAGATTTCAAGCTGCATCTGAACAGAGCTCACTGCATCACAGCACAATTTATTAACACTATAGTAAAAAAAAAAAAAAAACTGTTGACAACATGCTGCAATCAGTGAGCTTTAACAACACAGAAGAGACTTGGAGGCTGCAAAAAAGATGTGTGATGAGGAGAAGATTCCTGAAACAGGAAGGGGCGGGTCAGAGTCGAGAGCCTCAATAAGTGCTGCCGTCCTCTTTCATCCCACAGGTGCTTCGATGGGCTGTAAAGACGACTTCCATCTGCAGAGAGAGGTGAACAACACGCGTGAACAACACCAATGACGCAACACGGCTTGTTGGCGTTTCATTATTTCTTGTTGCTGATTTTTGTGTCTTATCAAACATCAGATGTTCTGAGGAAAGAGTTCAGACCGTATCTGCACCACAATGTGGAAAAAACATCTTTTGAAACCTTTTACTTTTTGGTGATTAACCACCAGTTACGTCTTTAAAGTTCTAATTAAATCATCACATAAACAAAAAGAAGAACTTCAACAGGTGAATCTAGTTCTGGTTTGTGAAATATTTTAGATTGTTTACATGAAAACTACAATAAAAGCCAAACAAACTTACTAGTGCTCAACATCTGCATCCTCAAACTGTCCAGCCTCCATCGCTGCAGCATCCACCTCCATCCCATCTAGAACACAATCCGATTACACAGTCTAAAAACGTCCAGTACAGACATCAGACTTCAAGGTTCAGTCAATTCAGACAGTTATTTTCTAAAACTAATTGAGCTGTAATTTGAACAGGAATAAAAGGAATTTAAAATTGAAAAAATCTCTGTAGAGGTATCCAAGTCCAAGTTCCTCAATTTAGATTTAAAATATTTTAAAACACACAAATTCTTGACCTGGACAAGTCCTTGACTCTTGTAAAAGATCCGTAAAGTTTCTGTAATTATTTAAAATACCTGCATTTAACAATAAAAAGGCTTAAAACCTTCAAATTCAGCCTTGGTTTCTTCAGTTCTGACTCCGGCCATGTGGTACTGCTGAGAGACCGACTGGGCCAACATTCCCTCCAGCCTCTCCAGCGTGGCCTGGCCCTCCTGCGTGAGTGCCGACAGACCCTCGTCACATGTATAGAAGGTGGGGATGTCAGCGTGACCGTGTTCTAAACAGGTGGAGGAACAAGGTGACTACAACAGCCGAAACGGGTCCATCTTAATTTATTTTACTGCTTATAAATATAATCAAGTCTGAATAACAGAATCTTTTTGTTTTTAAATAGACATTTTATGTGAAAGTGTCTGGAACCAGATTTAATATTTATCAGTTTTAATTGTCCAAATTTAAATATTCAAATACAGGAAATTCATAAACAGATTTGGTTCTAAACAATGTGGCCCAACAGGTTGTGGGATTATCAGACCTTCCCGAGTTAAAAAAAAGGTCAAACAATCTGAAACATGATAAACCTTCTATAATTACAGTATTCTGACACAACATACCTGCTTCTACAAATATAAGGTCCGAACAGCCGGGGAGATGCAAGAAGCACGCCGGAAGAAGAAGAAAAAGAGTCAATAATCTCTCCTGTTCAGATTATTTTAAAGCACTGAGCAGAAACTGAATTTTTTAAAAGACCTAAAGTTTAATTATACCATCAGTCCTTTAAATAAATCATGTCAAACAGTGATTTAAAATGAGAAGCTTTATATTATATTTATCTTCACTGAGTTCTACATCTTCAAACACAAGTATATCTTGTAATTGGATTTTTTTTATCATTTATGTCCGACTTTTCCTCACCGGCCTCCTCTACATCGTATTCCTCCCCTTCAAAGTCCTCGTCAGAGTCTTCGTCTTCTGGGTCAGGATGCAGAGCCTGGCACTCGCACATCGCTGAGAACATGGACTCCACTGGATAAAAAAAAGCACATGCACCAGAACTGTCATACGAATCTCTGATCTCACAATAAATCATTTTCTTTACTGTTTTCATCAGGATTTTTCACATCCTGTAAATCTGAAAGCTCTGTACAAACTGAGTGAAAATGTAAATATCAGGTGATCGCCCATGTAACAAGGTTAAGATGCAGTTTTTTTAGTTCAAATGTTCAAATGATGTAGCGTCTTGTTTTCTGTCAGGTCAGTCCATGAGTGATCACTCACATGCTGTCTTATCACTGGGCACAAATCGTATCTCTGTAATGGTTCCATCATCGTCGTCGTCGTCTTCACTGCTGCTAACTTCCTCATCATCAGCTTTATCCCCCATTTCTGCCTCATTTTCATCTGTGATGAGCATAAAACATATCAGCGTCACTGAACTTACGAAACATTGGGACGTAGTGTAAAATGTGAATAAAAACAGAATAAAATAATTTTCAAATCTTATAAAACCAGATTTTATTCCCAACAGAGAACATCAACAACACTTCAGATGTTGAAACCGAGATATTTTATAATCTCATAGAAAATATTAGCTCATTTTGATGCAACATTCCACTCCTAAAACTCCAGCAGCTGTCTCCTCACTTCCCAGATGTTTACAGACAGATGTTAAAAAATGAGATGCTACTCAATTTTGAACATCACCTTGTTTTGACCTTTTTAATATGATGTGTTGCTGAGACAATTTAAAAAATGCTTTTTTCACAATTATAAATAAAATATGGGTTTATAAGATTAATAAATCCTTACATTCGGTTTTTATTTACATTTCAAAGTAACCCGCTACATGACCATCAAAGTGCTGCTGTTCCTTTCTAATAATTTATGTGTTGAACATGTTTCTCCTTTAGAGACACAGATAATCGGTTAGTTTACAGCCAATGAAAAGTTATTAACATGTTTGTGCACATGCAGATCCTGTTACCATTGAGTTTGCCGTTCACCATGACATAGAGGTGTTCCTGGGGGTACGTGCTGACATCTCTGGAGATGGCATGCAGACCGATGGAGGGATACTGAAGAGTGAAGCCCCGTCCTGAGCCATCAAACCACGACAAGCACCTACAATATCATAAAACGGACAGCTGGTTAGTTTAAACTGCACAACGTGAAGCAAAAGATGCAGACTTCAAGGGTGAAAATCAAGACAATTTCACAAAAATGGTTTAGTAAGAAAGAGACTTAGCAGAGAGGATATTCAACATCTTCAAAATAAACATATTTATTAATGTTTTCTTTTACCACAAAGGTCTGCTTTCTTTCTTAGAAGTGAAATACATTGAAATGGGGTGGGGGTTAAAACATTTTGCACAGAAATGAAGGATAATGTAACTCAAGAATGTTTTCAAATCAAACGTAGAGAACAAACACTAATTATACTGCCCAACATTTTAGTGTTGCTTTTTGAATTTATTGTGAATGAATAACAAATCCAACAAATTCCCAAACCCAGATGAAAACATGCGCCACGTGCATCACTTACGTTTCAGAGACGTACAAGGCGCCGCAGCCCAACTTGTGCCCGTCCAGCACCGCCGTGGTTTCGGGCTGCTGGTGTCGCACTCCCTCAGTGGGAGGATGTATGTTTTTTAACAGAACCATCGTCAGTATAACAGACTGGAAAGACGAGGAAAATAACAAGAATCCGGTGTAAACAACAAGCTGTGACCTACTTCTGCCACAAATCTGGCTAATTGATCACCGGAAACTTCTTAATAAAACCGTTCCCGGTAAATGAAAGCGGGTAAACGTTAAGCCGCAATTTGCCTTTTTACTCCAGGAAAATAAAAACGAGAAAGGATTTATTAGAAAACCATTACAAACGGCGTTCAATTTGAAAATTATTATGTTCGTTAGCGCTGGCCTACTTCTAGCTGAAATATCGCGGCTTGTTCAGGACGTTAACAACTCATGTGACCCCTACACGCACAGTTGATTGGTTCTTTCGTGTCTTCGCACGTAACTTTGGTATTCACGTATAAATATCTGATACTACGCATGATGCTACGCAACACCATTCTCATGCCCCACCAGTCTGAGGTTTCACGCATGCGCAAGAGGGTTAATGTAACGTTAGGCTAAGTAAAAGTGGATGGTTACAATTAGTTAGAACAAAGTTAAAACAGTATAACAACATTGTTGACACGTTTTGTTTACAACCTCTCCATTGTAACCCTGAGTGAAGATATTTGAATGCGTCAACCGAAGAGGCATGATAGTGGCGGGGCATGAGACTGTTGCCAGCTGTTGCTCACAGGCGGCTGCGGCAGTGAGCAACTTCATCCCGTTTTATTTCAGTTTTTACCTCAAATAACAAGAACCGACATCACATAAAATTTTTTGTAAAAACACATGGTAATTAAAAAGAAAAAATACATGGTTTGAAAGCCATTTGAACACAACTCAAATCAAAATCAATTTTATTGCATCAATCATCTTTGAGAAATCAGAGGATTTTCTGTTCATTAGCCTGCCTTTACTTTTCCCACCTTTCACCTCTCATCTTCCTATGCATCTTCTTAATCTGTGTTTTCATGCACACTTGTATTCTGTGAGATTTGTTTATTTATTTAGTTTTTTCTTGCTTAAAATCAGTTTGTTTAAGTCTGTGATGTAAATGATTATCAAACAGATTGTAAACTAAATAAATATATAAATAAATAATCACACATAAGGTATAAAAAAGAACAGATTGTCCTGAAACATAAGTGGAACATTTACAACATCTTTGTTTTTAGTTTCAGTTATTCCATTTTTTCTATAATTTACATTTTAAGAAAGACTTAATGCTTCTGTAACAACCATAATAAATAAAATGCTGAATAATACAATTTGTTTTTTTGTTGTTCACAGTTTGGTGCTACATTCAACAGCAACTTCTTCATCATCAGATTTCCTTCCTCTAGGACTCTGTGGTGACCCTGAAGCACTCATCTTCCTCTCTTTTCGTTCTGTCTCAGCAGGGACCTGAACAACCTCTTCTTTCTGGATTAAGCCATTTTCAGTCGCCATCGGGTTGTCATAGCAACCTTCATCAGAGACAGAGGACGAGGAGGAAGGGGAGATGCTGGCCTCTGTGGGGTTTGTAGGTGTCGGCACAGAATTGAAGATGATGAAGCCGATGAGGATGACCACAAGGGAGACCACATAAAGTCCAGAGAACTGAGACAAGAGAACAAACAGTTTGATGGTTTTTATATTAAAGATAGCAGAGAGTGAGAGTGGATTCATGCAAGAAAATTCAAGTTAAAAATCACAGTCTTATGTGGTTAAATGGCTTTAACTTCTTTCTCATCTCACAGTGCAGGAACTCACACACTTATACGCTCTTCATTAATGTGCAGCAACGTGTGAACACTAAGAAGAGATTATATTTTAACTCAATCTCGATAAATTCAGTGTCAGTCTGACTCAGTTCACAACGAAGCAGTTTGACTGTTTGAATGCTTGAGAACACGACTTTAAAAAGTTATGAAAAGAGACTAAACTAAAATCCAAAAACAAAAGACCTAAAAACTCACTACTGATTGATAAAACTTTCAGATGATTGAGGCTACAGGCAGGATTTTACTCATTATAGTACAAAACAATAAGAGTTTCTTTCTTTTCTCAACCACATTCAAAAATAAAGATTTCAGACTTTCTTTACTTCACAGATATTCACAAAATGAAGGTTGAATTTAAATTTTTAAATAAACTTATTATTGCGCAGATCTGTTGGAGGTATTTACTCAGTAAACATTTTTATGTTTAAGCAAAATTAAATGATCTGAAATTTACTGGAACCTATTGAGAAAACTCCCAAATTAACTTTTAAAATATATTTTTAAAGCAAATGTTTATATTTTCATGTAACACAGTTTTAATTATTCTCTGTTTTAACTTTGCTCCTTTAGCTTCAAGTGTTACAAATTGGCCTTAGCATTTTTACCTTCGACAAAGAGGTAATGTTTTCATCTGGGTCTGTCTGTCTGCAGGATAACTCAAAAACTTATAGATGGATTTTGAATAAATTTTCAGGAAAGGTCAGAAATGGCCCAAGGAACAATCAATTAGATATTGGGGGTGATCCAGATTACCGTCTGGATCCAGGAATTTTTTTAAGGATACGGACATAGTACTTTCTACAGTATGTCCAATTGGGGTCTGAGTGCTTTTCTAGTTTTATATTTACATTTATCACAATTACAAACGAATGTTGCTCTTTATTATGATGTAAATTGCTTTGTGTTTAGAAGTTTTTCATCATCAGATGAGCTCTTTAGAAAAAGTAAGTAATAAATAGATGATGTGACTCACGTTGTACTGGAAGAGAAAAATCCCACAGAAGAGGCTGAAGAGGTCGGCGGTGAGCAGCGAGAGGTTAACAGAGGTCGCACTACTCAGCTTTATCACGATGGGCATGAAGCTGTACAAAGCATACATGCACAGAGCGTATGCAGAGAACAGAAGCCCTGTGAGGAGAGAAACCCAACCGCTGGTAAAAGACAAATTTCATATTTGTCAGCTCATCTAATAACTGAATCACTGTATTTTGCACCAAACAGTGGAAAATATTGAAGTAAGTTTAGAATTATTGTCTGTTTTGCTTTAAAAAAAAGCTCTTACTTTTATTTGAGAAAATGATGAGCTTTTGGAAAAGTTTTCTTTTGCAGGAAAGTAATTTTCAAAAAAGAAAAATAATTTTGTATCTCAAAAAAGATTTCCCAATAACTAAAAAATGAAAGCTGAAGTGTGTTTCCTGTTTTTATTATGAGTGAATCATCATGAACTAAACAATAATAAAAAAAAAATGTCTCAGTCTACCTATTTTGTTTTCACAATATTTGTGTTTAAAATTAAAACTGACCCACTTGCCAGCTCCACTTGATACTGGAAATCTCTTTAAGCTCCAGGATCAGCCTGAATGCAAATAAAAATAACCCACAGAGGATGAAATAAAACATTTAATAATTTAATATTGATGACACTGATATAAACTTACATCTGTAAGGTGCTGATGATGGTACCAAAAAGGCTGACCATGCCCAGGAACTCCACTCGGCTGAGATTCTTCACTGTGTATTCCTGACAAACGTTGGAGACGGCGTACAGCGAAGCACTGAGCAGAACCAAACCGTCACCTAACAAGATGTTGGAGGCTGCAGAAGACAGAAAGGTCACATGGGCTCGTCTAAAGAGCAAATGTCAATAAACCAGTAAAGTATATTTTTGGGTGCTTTTATTCTTGCTGTATCATGTAACAAATAATTAACCTGGAAAAATTACAAATTTCATCTAAACAACTTTAGAATGTGACGCAGTAGAAGGTCTGCCTGTCCAGTTGATCAGTTAAAGATCATTTCTTCTTCTGAGAATGTTTTTCAAACTTTATCAACAAACACGATTAATCGCTTCTCTTCAACACAACTTAACATCTGGTCTGTAATTATTCTGTTTTACGTGGACTGATTTCACTACCATCTCATGTTTTCTACTTGTTTTTCTCCTAAAAGCAACTTAAAACACCAGAGAAGTTCTTACCAGAGCCCTGATCTCTTCCAGCCAGCAGGTCAGCTCCCACCATGGCCCCCACTCCAAGAAGACAGATACAGACTGCAACATAATGGACAGTCCTGTAACGTGTCTTCAGAATCCACCAAGACAGAACCATCAGGACCGGGATCACAAAGCAATCCAACAGCTGGAAAAAATAAACACAAACATATTGACTCTAAAAGCTGAAAGAACAGGTTCTTACCTACAATTAAAACATTCATTCCACCCAATTCAAATATCATATACAGTAAATCTTTTTTGACAAGTTTTCTCTGTGACATAACTTTTCATATTTTTACTTGTCTGAGAGCATAAAATTACTGAAAACGTCAGTTAATTTGAATTTTTAGAGCAGGATTGTTACAATCAGTAACAGTAAAAAAAACTTCCAAGATTCATACAGCTGCTAACACAAAGCCAGGTCACCACAATCACCAAAAAGCAGGATTTCTAAAATTCAATTACAGCTAACAGGGGAACTAGATTTAAAAAGTTTCAGCTTTGTGATTGGTCGAACAGGAGGAAAATGATCCAACTAGGGAGTAGAAGGAAGGTGGAGTTCAGAGAAAGCAGCCAATCACAGATGTGGAACCACACAGTCTGGTCAGCAAATCAGGAATCTGTGACTGCACAGACGAAGTTCAAAACAAAAGGGCTACTGGCTATAACAAGAATAAAAATGGCATAAAGAAAAATTGAGTGTCAGCAAACTTGTTTGGTTTTAAACAAAAGTGATTCAAAGGAATGTAAACAAGAATTAAAGTGACAGTATTATTATTTAATGGAGGTGTGACCCAAAACAGAGGAATCCTAATCGTGAATGCTGCAGCTGAGAGGGAACGATTTTATAACTTAACAGTCAACTTCTTTTCTTGGTGAACTTTTGCTTCTCAGTCTATATCATATTTGATGTTTCCATCCGTTTTTTGTTAACATTACTTTGCTATTAAAAGTCTAGTTGAGATTTTGAATCTGCCTCCTGTGTCCTCACATCACACAAACACTACAGAATGAGTTAAAGGAACCAAAGACTGAATCTGACAAAAACAAAGAATTATTCACTAAACAAAACTAACTATACATTGCTGTCCTGTCTGTAAGTCCAGACAAGACTTGCACTGTCCTTAATCACAAAGCATGACTCTTGTTTCACGTGTCTCATTGCATGAGGAGTTTGTAACACAAGACAAACACAACCTGCACTCACCTGTATGCTGGTGAGAGTGGTGTATTGGTAGGCTTTAACCACGGTGTAGTTGGCCTCCACATCCACCAGCCCCAGCAGAAAATACTTCCACCATCTCCTCTTGAGAATCTCTAAAATATTGCCATCCCCTGTATTTTAAAGGGAAACATCCCTGAATTTCAGTACTGAAACGTGCTTGTTCTCCAACAAGTCTGAGGACAGATGATCAATCACTCTGCTCCCTGTGACATTCAATTATCAGGAAATTCACACACTGATCAAACAGATGAAGCTGAATAATAAGCAGATTATGGCACAAACAATTACTAGTCACAAAATTATGATAAATAATCTAAAACTAAAGAAGTGCAGTAAAATATTAATATTTTCATGCCTTTTAAAAACAGAAATGTCTAAAGAAAACATGCTGCTGGAGTTGTCTCAGACGTTACCTGTCTTACAGATCAGCATCGGGGTGTAGGTGACACACAGCAGCATGTAGATCAGGAAGCTCTGCATCATCGGTGTGTTCACATGGAAGTCTGAGGCCAGATACTGAGAGGAGATGGCCGTGCCACAGATGAGCAAAGCCAGACCCTGACCCATGGCCACAGTCTTTGCAAGCTGCCTAAAAAAACAACAATCTGTTAGAAATATTTATTTATTTTACACAACCATATGGCAGGTGACTCAGACGACAAAATAGGATTATCAGAGTTCTCAATTATAAGGGTATAAATTTAATGCCTTATTGTGTGAAAAAAATGTTTCAAGATAATTTAAAATTCTGTCAAAACAAAAGCATCTCATCTACTAGAACAGAACGTTGATGTAATTCAGAACAAATTATTCAAAACTAGATAAAACAGTTATCATGTGTTCGTACAGTACGTGTTAGAACAAGTTAATATAAGATGTGGACAGAAAATCTGTCAGACACTATAAAGTGCTTCACAAGAATTAAAATGCATAAATCAGAGTAAAAGAAACATCTGATTTGGGGAATTTCCTTGTGATAAAAAGGTTAAATGGCGATGATAACCACAAACAGTAAATAATAAAACTACAGCTCTTTGGTATATAATCAAAACACTCAAGTTTACAACATAGAATTGTGAGTTTTTGGCAGATATTCATGAGTTTATGTGGAACATCAAACAACTAAAATAACTCAAAAATGCCAAAAGATCCTGAATCTACAAGATGTGGCTTCACTAAAAACACTGAAACCTCCTTTCAAAATAAATAGTTACCAGCTGATTTCAACTCTTCTGCTCAGAGACCAGATAATGAACAATTCTACAAATGTCAGTTCTTATTCTAAAAATCTTTGTTTTATACATGTTAAAGTTATCAATACAGTAAACAAAGACTTTAACTTAATCATCCAGCAGAATTCATTACTTATTCTAAAAAAAAAAAAAAGAGTATTAAATTCAAACCACAATCAGAATCGAAAATGACTTTTCCAGCTTTCTAATTTACTAAAATATCTCCAAATACATACTCAGAGTTACTGTTTTTACATGATTATGTTTCTCATTCACTATCTACTTTCTTTTTTTTTTACTCACCAGGTGAAAACATGTTTGGGATTGAGTTTTCTGATCTTTGCCAGAAATCCACCACTTCGGTTGTCAAAGTCCGAGTCCCTGCATGAATCCTCGGGTTGTGTAGCAGCCATGTGGCCTCACCAGCGCTCAGTCTTCACTGAACTGGAACTAACAGGCTTTTAATTCCGAAGTTTTTACTGTCCAGGAGCTGAATGATTAACTGTCTTGGGGGGTAAAGATCACATTTCTTACTTATCTACGTCTGTGTGGAAAGCATGTTAAAAAGAGCCAAAAGTTTGTTGAGATTAGAGCCAATAAATGATTCAAGATGATGAAAGATTTTACTTTTACTTTGGTTAAACTTTGAATAAATATAAAGAAGTAATCAGTGTGTTTTCTTTTGTTTTCACTGTTGGTGAGATAATGAACTGAATTAGAGACTAAGTAGTTTATTGTTGCTTTATTTTAAGATAAATCATTGAGATAAACTAAAGAGATACATCAACTCGAGTATTGTTAAGGGTCCACTGAGATCATATAAATATCAAAAACTGTTTCTCTTCAGATCAAGTAAAACCATAATTTTGTGATATTACTGTCTAAGTACTTTAAATACTTCAAAGTACTTTGCTTCACTGATATGGAAGTTCACAATGTTCATTCTGTCAGAGGTTTGATGGTCATCACTCTTTCTGAAGGAGCTACTGAAGATAAAGCACCCTGTTTGTTTGAGTTGATCTCATGTAGGTGTAAGTCAGTCCTCTTGTACAGCTCTCATGCAGTAAATTCTACAGCCTCCCAAACTGTACTAGAAACACTAACAGCCCATCGTCCACATAAATTATGTTCTCAAGGTCATAGTCGGCACATCCTGGAGTGGAGCTGCCTGTCATTCTGTACCCTTTGGGTTCTGTTGCCTGCTGAACTTTCTCCCACCAGAAGTTCAGCTGGTATACAAAACTGATGGGATATCTTTTCTGTGCCGCATGTCACAACAATCAAGGAGTTTATCAGGTCTGGGCCGGTCAATTAGATGTAATTTAAGAAGATGCCTTGTTACTTTGCAGAACAATCTTAGCTTCTTAGGATGATGCACCATGCTGTTTCTTTCTCTAATAAAGGAGGTGCTTCCTCACCTTTTTGGATGATTTCCTCCATAAATGCCATATAATGCTCATAAAACTGTTTATTTGATGAACAGTGGCTAACCTTTTATTATTTGGCAGTAGAACTAATTATATTCAATTAAAAACACGTTATTGCTTTAAATCATCATTGTTACTTGATCTCGCTGATTCTGGGTGATTTTAGCATTTAAAGTTTAATAACCACCTTCAAGAGAAAGAAAATAAAATACTTGTGAAAATTAAGTCCAAACACAAGTATAAATCTATATCTAAGATGTACCAACTTTTGTGTTTTTGTTTAATCTAATAAGATTAAATCTAATCTAAATAATTCAGAACCCTTTTACATATTTTGTGGGCTTTTGATTGATCCTTTTTCACATTACAGTATTTCCCTGAGGAATACATTTGCACTGCAGCAACACAGACTGAGAAGAGGGTGAAAAGACTTATTTTGTGAGAATTAAACAGATAGACTAGAAACTGTTGCTGCTTTTCACACGTGTTCCACTGGTTTGTGGTTCGGTCTTAAAATATAAACAGGAAAATATAATATAGATAAATAATAGATTATAACAATGTAAAAATAAAATGACAAGCAATGTTTTTACCAGCAGGAAAGTTCATGTCAGTGCGCGAGGTTACCATTACCTAATCCTGATACCTGTCTCGCGAGAATCTGCGAGGTGATAAGTTGGAGAAACATGGCGACGCCTAATTTGTTGAAGGTAAGAAGCGGTCTAATGTTTCCCATGTTTATGTGCACATTTACATTTATCAGCATTAAATCTCTTTATGTTAGTGGCAGATATTTGTCCCCGGTGTTACAGCTTCTACACATGTCCACTAATATTACAATTTATTATATAAATGCATGAAGTCTGAGTTGGCGTTGTTAAAGTCCGGTGTTCTGCCGGGGTTTGTTACCCCAAACATGTTCGCCCCTCTACCGCAAATCAAACGCTCACCTCTCTGTATTGATCCAGACCCAAAGCCGAACAAAAACCGGTAGCCATTCAGACATTTTCTCCGGTGACGAACCTGAAAGGAACAAGAACTGGTCCCGCTGAGCCCTGACCCCAAAACAAGAAGAAAAACACGGGGAAACACGGTTCGGACGGTCGTTTAACCTCCACATGAGAAATCCGTTCACCTCCAGCGGAACCGTGGAAATGTCACGGTTTAATCTGACAAGCTAACCGGTCAAGATAGACCTGCTAAATCCACTGTGCGGGTCTTGACAGGCCTTCTTAAATACCTGTCCACGTTCACAATCTTTAGAATAAACTGTTTAGATTATATAGAAGAACAATGAGGCAGTAAAACAATAAACAGTTATTTATAGAGCAGCTCGTCTCTGACCCAAAAAGGAAAATCTCAAAAATATGTAGATTTAGTTTGTCTAAATAAACATGAAAATATGTTTACAGTCCTGTGCAAAAGTTTTAAACTACATTTTCCTTCGAAACTTTATTTTGCTTATTAAAATTGTTCTGGGTTATGATATTATTAAAAATAAAACAAATACTAATCAGAGTTTTTTAAGTTTGTCTGCAGACTTAATAAACTTAAAGTATTCACAATCCCTCATGTAATAAATTAGGCAAATTATAGTACTTTTGAAACAAAAACATTTTTGGTATTTTTAGGGTTAATATGTTTCAAGCCATCTCCAATAATACCAAAAAATTGAAGGGAAGTAGTGGAGCTTCCTCTCTGAGGAAACATATGTTTCAGTGATCTGATAATAAAGGGAAACTCATCCAGCTTGTTTACACAATTAATCTGATGTTCTGAAAAGTTTCCTTTAGTATTTTCTTTGTATTTTAGTCTATTTTCTGCGCACGTTTATAAATTGTACATTGAACTTGACCTTCGTGGATTCAATAATACACATGCACTGTGTTTGTGTTCTCTCTCACAGAACAAGGGGTCCTTGCAGTTTGAGGACAAGTGGGACCTGATGCGGCCCATCGTCCTGAAGCTGCTCAGACAGGAGTCCGTCACCAAACAGCAGTGGTTTGATTTATTCTCGTAAGACGAGCTTTTTGTCCTGTCTATGTTCCTTAAACTCATCAGCTGAGATTCATGATTGTTTTAATGTCAAAGTTTATGAGCCAGAACATTTTGCACGTCGTCTTCAGCCGCAGTTTCCCAGAGTCAAACTTCAGTACGGTAATCTGGAAACAGCTTAAAATTTAGTCTGTAGGAATTCTGAGAACATTTTCCTCCATTTAAGAGACAGATTCAATGTTTTAGTGAAGTTGCATCCACATTATGCGTCACGTGTGTTGCTGCGATCTTATACGAGGCAGATCAACGTGTGGATAATGTGTAGAGTAACTTTTTAAGTATAAAAGAAACTGAGTGCTACTCAGGGTTAAATGTATGATACAGTATTTGATCACATGTTGGAGGCTTTGTGGAGATTTGATTTATATTGAGCAGAAGTCACAGGGGTCCAAGAGTCAGTCAGTCATTGTCTGTACCTGCTTGTTCCTGTTCAGGGTCACAGGTGTCTATTTCCAGCTGTCTTTGAGCGAGAGGCGGGGTCACACCTGGACAGGACGCCAGTCCATCACAGGGGCCAGAGAATTTTAGGTTTAATGTTGTGAGTCTTAATATACAAAGGCGAAACCACAAAAATAAAAACGCTAAACCCAGATTAAGACCCCAGATTAAGATTAAATTAAATTTAACAACTATAACATTTTCTTTTTAACAAAAAGTTTCCATTTAGATAAACTCTCTCTTTTTGATGGGAGTCCTTGAGGCTGGGATTGAACCAGCACCCTTCAGCCACTCTCCCCTTATGAGCTCCAGTTAGAAATTTAAGAACTGACCGGACTCTTTTCTTTTCAGAGACGTCCACGCTGTGTGTTTATGGGATGACAAAGGTCCCGCCAAAATCCACCAGGCCCTGAAAGAGGACATCCTCGACTTTATCAAACAAGCACAAGCAGTATGTGGCGACCTTCCGTGTGTGTGTTTTTATTGTTTGTCTAATTGTCAAATTATTAAAGATTATATTGGATACAGTGATTGGATCTATTAAAGCAGGCTTCCTGTTGGAAGTTCTCTTTCATAGCGTTCTCTTCGTGCAGCAGCAAGAACTGTGAGAACATTTTATGATGAACAGTCTGATGTTAGATAACTGTCTTCTACTGTTTTCTACATCTGTTTTGAAAAGCGTCAGATGCCGTTAAAGAGTTAACAGGTTACAAGGTTTTTCATGGATGGAGCTGTATCACGGCTAACTTTTGATTGCATCTGTTGCCATGGCAGCGTGTACTGAGCCACCAGGATGACACAGCTCTGCTGAAAGCCTACATTGTGGAGTGGCGGAAGTTCTTCACCCAGTGCGACATCCTGCCCAAACCCTTCTGTCAGCTGGAGATCACGCTGATGGGAAAACAAGGCAGCAACAAAAAGACGAACATGGAGGACAGCATCGTACGGAAGGTGAGAGGAGAAAACCCTGCAATTTATTCCAAATAACAACAAATTAGAACACGTCTCTGGTCTTATTATCCTAAATATCTGTCTATGACAGAACAAGTTCAAGTTTTAACCACAACAATCTGATTTTAGAGGCAAAAGTTTTATTCAAATCTACATATTTGTTCTTGTTTGACAGGAAGTGTAACTTTTCTAACCGATTTAACATTTTTCTTGCATGTTGGCAGCTGATGTTAGACACGTGGAATGAGTCGATATTTTCCAACATTAAGAGTCGCCTGCAGGACAGTGCCATGAAGCTGGTTCACGCCGAGAGGCTGGGGGAGGCCTTCGATTCCCAGCTTGTTATAGGTGTACGTGAATCATACGGTAAGACAGATCACCAGACGTCATGATGTCAGACCACCGGTGAAGTCCTTTTGCTTGATTTTTTGTTATTTTTCCCTCCAGTCAACCTGTGTTCTAACCCAGACGACAAGCTGCAGATCTACAGGGATAACTTTGAGAAAGCCTACCTGGACTCCACGGAGAGGTTTTACAGAACGCAGGCGCCATCCTACCTGCAACAAAATGGTGTACAAAACTACATGAAATACGTATGTCGCAATGTGTTGTTTATATGATCAAAAACCATTTATATAAAAGCAACAGCCTCTAATGTGTCTTTCTCTTGAAAGGTTCTGAACATCTTATATTTGTTGTAGGTAGCACGTTGTACAGCCTCAGTTTGGAGAAATAGAGATTAGTTCTGACCAGACAGACGAGCTAATCACAGCAGGGTCACAGTGGATCTCTGCTAAACAATGAAACAACTACAACCTCAAAAAAGAATCATAGCAGTTGATGTGAACTCTTCTATAAACATTTACTTTGCATTTAATTTGGTGTTACAAGTTTTTACCAGCAGAAAGTGACAGTAAGTATGTAGAAGCACCACAGATCTTCAATTATAGTTTCCACAAATAATTCTCTGGAAATAATGATGTAATGACATATTAACTGCCTTTTTAAGGTTTATAAAATACAGTTTAGATTAATTTAGCTGTTAGCTTAAACAGAATCCACACACAGAGCTTTCTAAGGTAATTCTGTGTATGACAGATATTAATCATTTATATTAGTTCAAAAGATGATTTTTCTCTTTAATCGAGTTTTTGTAAAGTAAAAACTGCTACTAGTGACATTTAACCAATTTCTAAAAAGATTGGGATGCTATGAAAAATGTAGATAAAAACAGAATGCAATATTTTCAAATCAATTAAAACCCAATATAACATAAACATCAAATCAGAAGTCAAAACTGAGATATTTTATCATTTCAAAGAAATTATTAGTTCATCCTGAATTTCATGGCAGCAACACCTGAAAGTGTGAACAGGGTGGTGGGATCATCGTCTGTCTGTAAACACCTGAGGAGACCAGCTGCTGGAGTTTTAGAGGAATGTGGTCGTGTTCCTGCTGCTCAACAGTCCTGGTTCTTTGTGGTTTGGATTTTTAGTTTCCTGATGTTCTCAGAGAAGACGCCAGCGTTTCTGGATCATGTTTACATGTTGCCTCTTTGCATGATCCGTCTGTAACTAGTGTTTGTTGAACACAGTGAACTGTGCTGACTCACGGTGCTACCTGGAAGTCTTCCTGAGTTTATGAAACTTGGGAATCATTACATTTAGTTTTTATTTACATTTTAAACAGCATCCCAGTGTTTTGAGGACATCAGGTTTGTTCTTTAAATGTGGAATAATTTTTCTAATTGTCTTCAGACTTTATTATAGAATGACACCTACTTCAAGAATCTGTTAATCCTATAAAATTACCTAATTTATATTAGTTGAATCAAGGCAGGAGAATGTAAAGAGCTGATTACATGTAGAAGAGACGATTCCCTTTTAGAACAATATGTTTGAATAGGAAGTGGTTTTACTGTGAAGAACAAGATATGAACCTAAAACCTGTAAATGTTTGGCAGTGATTGAAGAAGACGCTGTAGTTTTAGGTGTGTGAGCGTGTCTTTAATGATTGTGCTTAGTGTTGATGTGTTTCCTTGCAGGCAGATGCAAAGCTGAGAGAAGAAGAGAAGAGAGCACTTAGATATCTGGAGACGTGTCGTGAATGTAACTCTGTTCAAGCAGTAAGTGTCTTTCACAGCATACGAAGGAGTTTTATAAGTGATTTAATGTTTCTCCTTTCAAAGGAATTAGTCAGTATTTGTAAACAGATAATAGTGAGTACATGAATGTAACATGCAGAGCATGTCAGATATATTAAATATATAAAATGTATGTTTTTACTTCTCAGTATTGCAACTGTTTGTGTTTGTTTCCTCACAGCTTATGGAATGTTGCGTTAATGCTTTGGTGACGTCGTTCAAGGAGACCATCTTAGCTGAATGTCCAGGAATGATCAAACGTAACGAGACAGAGAGTGAGTACATCTGCACGTCAGTGTTCTGTTATTATCAGCATATGGTGATGAAGTAATCTCAGTTGTGTTCACAAGACTTAAACTAATATCTGAGGTTATTTGTAGCATCGGTTTAATCGCAGCCAACTAGACTTTAAAAATAGAAATAGCTTCTCGGAGTGTTGGTTTCTTTTTGGTGATGGAGAAAACACACGACCCAACAAGTCTGCAGAGAATCAGGGTCCTTTACTTTCTTCATGAAGATGATTTAAAACAAAAAGGTCTTTTCAGTCAAAACACTCTTTGTTGTCTCGTAACTTTTGGTGTCTTTTATAGATTAAACTGAACAGTTTGTGTGTTTTTGACAAGTTGGTTCATCTCTTAAGTTTCTTGTTTGTAACTGATTTTTTTCTTTTCTGAGCAGAGTTACACTTGATGTTTTCATTGATGGACAAAGTTCCCAGTGGGATTGAACCCATGCTGAAAGACTTAGAGGAGCACATCATCAATGCTGGACTTGCAGACATGGTGGCTGCTGCTGAGACCATCACCACTGTACGTCCACAAACATAAACGTCAGCTGTTGTTGATGCATCATTGGTATTCAGTGTTGTTTCAGTGTTCAGCAGTTTTTTTTATGCCTTTTGTTAGTTTTAAATGTTTGTGTGCATTCATTCATTCATCCAGGACTCAGAGAAGTATGTGGAGCAGCTGCTGACTTTGTTTAACCGATTCAGTAAGTTGGTGAAGGAGGCGTTTCAGGATGATCCTCGTTTTCTCACTGCAAGAGATAAAGTAAGTTTTACTTTTAAACCACATCAATAACATTAAGGGAGGTCTGAGTTTCTCTCCTGAATCTGATCAGAAAACTGATGGATGAATGAAAAGAACCATAATATAACTAAACAATGCTGTACTTTATTGTTGGTGATGTTTTGTTTATATTCCGTCTTCAGGCCTACAAGTCTGTTGTCAACGATGCTACAATCTTCAAACTGGAGTTGCCTATGAAGCAGAAGGGGTGAGTCAGTGTTTTATTAGATGAGGTTCTGTATTTTGAAGTATGTGTCAATGTGTTTGTGTATTCTTATTCTATCAGTGTGGGTATGAAGACTCAACCAGAGTCAAAGTGTCCTGAGCTGCTGGCGAACTACTGTGACATGTTGTTGAGAAAAACTCCCCTCAGCAAGAAACTCACTTCAGAAGAAATCGAGCTCAAACTTAAAGAAGTGGTGAGTTTTACCGACTCGGCTTCTGGATTTTCTCCCAGTTCTTGTTCCACTTTTTTTTCTTCTGTTCCTGCAGCTTTTAGTGCTGAAGTACGTCCAGAACAAAGATGTGTTCATGCGTTATCACAAAGCTCACCTGACGAGGCGCTTGATTCTGGACATTTCAGCCGACAGCGAGATTGAAGAGAACATGGTGGAGTGGCTGAGGGTGAGTCACCACAGTCTCAGAACGAACATTATTATTATTATTAACACTCCATATTAATATAACGGCCTCATCCAAGACTAGATTCACTATTTAACAACCCGACAAATGTTTCATATTCACGAAAGTCTGAGCTGAAATATGTGAAGAACTGTCATTGTTTTCCTCATTCTGTTTCTGATTCCAGGGTTTTGTGTGAATATTTTATGTCTGTATGTGTGTTTACATCGTTACAGGAAGTGGGGATGCCTGCTGATTATGTGAACAAGCTGGCGAGGATGTTCCAGGACATCAAGGTCTCAGAGGATCTCAATCAGGTCTTCAAAGAGATGCACAAACACAACAAGCTGGCTCTACCAGGTACCACACCAACACAGCAGACACGTCATCTCTCACAAACAAACAGTTTGCCTCAAAGAAAGAAAATCTAATTAAAGTATAACATCACGTTTAACATTACTGGTTAAAACTGTCAAGACTTTCAAATGTTATTAATCTTCTTTAGATGTTTTTTCACTAAAGGTTAAAGATGAGTTTTAGTTTTTTATAGACTTGTGCTATAGAATATTTTTTTTTATTCAACAACATTGACATGTTTATTTTGACCGCTGATATTCATGTTTGTCTCGTTCTTGTCCTTCGTCCTGCAGCGGACAGTGTAAACATTAAGATCCTGAATGCAGGAGCCTGGTCACGAAGCAGCGAGAAGGTTTTTGTCTCACTTCCCACTGAGCTGGAAGACCTCATCCCTGAAGTGGAAGACTTCTACAAGAGGAATCACAGCGGTCGGAAACTCCACTGGCATCACCTCATGTCCAACGGCATTGTGAGTAAATATAAAACGGCTCCGGCTCCCATAAAGAGCCAAACAATAAAACCTGGTGGAATGTATTTTTCTCTTTTTTGCATATTTTCTTCATTTGTCTCACATTTCTTCTGAAGTCCAGCCATTTTATTTTCTGTTATTTGAGAACCTTTTTATTTCTTTTTGCATGATCTTTTTTTTCTACACAGCAGCAGGGCAGGAAGTTGTTAACTTTCATAAAAATGTCAACCTTTTGACATCAGTCTGAGCAGGAAGGGGCAGGTTTTGGTTTTATATTAAACCTGAACATTTCTGAGCATCTTATTAATAGAACACTCAGCTCGTCTCACTGTCTCCACACTCTCCATGTTTCTCAGATCACCTTTAAAAACGAGGTGGGCCAGTACGATCTGGAGGTAACGACGTTCCAGCTCGCTGTGCTGTTTGCCTGGAATCAGAGGCCCAGAGAGAAAATCAGCTTTGAGAACCTCAAACTGGCCACAGAGCTGCCAGATGCAGAGCTGCGCCGAACACTCTGGGTCAGAGAAAACACTGAATTTCCTCTTTTTATTTTAATATTCAGATTTTAAACATTAAATTAATTTAACAGATTTCATGGGTAGAGAAGAACTGCCTGATCTAAACTGATCGAGTGCAGGATTTCATAGTTTTAATTAACTGCAGCTGTTACAGATGTTACACTGCTCATCCTCAAAGATTCTGTCATCCTTCAAGAATATCTCTGTGCTTCTAAATTTCTTTGGCATCTCTTATATAAAAGCAGTTTTAATATAACACTCATGTTGTCAGTTACCAGTAATGATTTCACTGTGTTTGTATGTTTTCTATTTAAAGTTTTATTTTCTGTCTCTGCAGTCTTTGGTTGCTTTTCCTAAACTGAAGAGACAAGTGTTGTCTTACGACCCTGCGGTCAGTTCGCCCAAAGACTTTACGGACGCCACGCTCTTCTACGTCAACCAGGAGTTCTCACTCATGTACGTTTGGTGTTTGTTGAAAAGAATGTTGTTTTATTTTTTTATTAAAAGCTGAAGATACAGAGAAACATGTTAAACTTCATCTATTTGTTTTAAACATTTCATCTAACCCTTTTGAGGAAGTTGTATCTTTGTGTTCATTGTTTTCTCAGCAAAAACTCCAAAGTCCAAAAACGCGGAAAGATCAATTTGATTGGTCGTCTGCAGCTGACGACAGAGCGAATGAGAGAAGAGGAGAACGAAGGAATCGTCCAGCTCAGAATACTCAGAACTCAGGTACCAAAGTGTTCACAAGACTCTCCTGGTTCTGATCAAGCTGTTGAATTATCCTGTTTTCTGAAGCATTACAGTGAACAAGCCAAGAGCTGCTTTGGTTTTAAAGTGTTCCAGGAATGTCGGAGTCGCTGCTTCATATTTACAGGAATGTGTTTGGATTTAAAACAGGCTTCTGTACACAGAGTACATTTAGGAGTAAACAGAACACCAGAACTCATCCGGTTTATTAAATAAACCGTTTATTCATCTAATCGTTGTTTCTGCAACACAACCAACTTTTTAACTACGTGTTTAATAGATAAAATGTTTTGTAAATTAATCAAAATTCCTTCTGATTTTAAAAGCTGTTGGAAAGATTTTACGTTGTGAGCTTTTGCAGACTGTAGCCTCGATAAAAAAGTTTTTATTTCTTTGCTTTCTTGAAACTGGAGGACAGAACACAAATGGAAGAAACGCCTCCCATTCTTTTCTGTTAGGACTTGAATGAGTCGTCACGTTAAAAATATTATTGGTCAGTCTAATTAAACTTGTAGGCTGACATCTGAATTCTGTAGAAAATGTGTACAGTGTCATTTATTTATTCTTTTTTTATGATTGACTAAAACTGACTTTACTGTGATAAAAGTCATTTTTAAGAAGTTTTTGTTTAATCCCCAAAATATTGCACAACTTAGATTGTGGATTTTTCTTTGTCTGAAGAATCATGAATCTCTCTAACCAGTTTGTGCATTTAAAATATGAAACATTTTTTTTATTTGTGTGGAGTATTTAAAGTGCTGTGAAAAAGCACTTACTGATTTGTCCTGTTTTTGTCACTTTTTCATGTCAAAATCATGATCATCAAAATATTCTTACTGTCCAACGAGAACCAGAGTAAATTCAGAATGCAGTTTTTAAATGATGATTTCATGAATTAATGATAAAAAACTTTCTGAACAAGTCTGGCTCTGTGTGAAAACGTCTAAATTTAATAACTGCTTGTTTCGTTCTTGGTGTTAACAGCTACAATCAAACATCTGCAGTAACTTCTAGTGGGTCTTTCACATCACTCAGGACGAATTTTTTCCCAGTTTTTAGCAGCACTGATTCAATTCTGTCTCACTGGAGGGTTTGCCAACATGAAACCGTGTTTCACTCATGGAAGGCTGTTGTTTTTCTGAACCATATGTTATGGGATGAAAATCTACCAAAAAAATCAGCTTTTGTCTCGTCAGTCCACAGAATATTTTCCAGAAGTCTTTGGGAACATCAAGATGTTTTTAGTAACTGTGAGACTTTGTGTTCTGTTTGGTCAGCAGTGGTTTTCACCTCTGAACTGTCCTGGATGCCATATTGTTAAATCATGAACACTGACCTTAACTGAGGCCAGCGAGGCTTTAGATGTTGTTTGTATTGTGATGTGAAAAAGTATTTTACAGATTTTTTTTTTCCAATTTGGTCAGCTGATTACTCTGGGCAAGGTTCCTCACTGTTCCCTGTTTCCTCCTGTTGAAAATGGATCTGTAAACCTTTTCCAAACTGATAGATGTCCATGACTTGGTTTTGCGTTTGTTCATGAATAGATGGCAGTTGCTTTTGTCACATGGGGCCATTGTATTCTTTATTTTCTCAGGTTATCTTTTTCTCATATTGTTATTTATTTATTTTACCCAAAACATCAGAGTAACAAGAAATCTGAGAGGGAGCAATTACTTTTTCATAGCACTGTTTATATCAGCAGTCAACATGATCTCTGTTAGGAGAATCTGCAATAAATTCTTATGAGGGGGAGTCGAGCTGACAGTCACCCTCCCTCATTCCCCAAACTGAGATTGCTCTGACTGCTGTCAGCTGCAGGTGAGATACTGGCAGCTCTGAAATACTCCACATAGCCCCACCTCAAAACATCCAAACTGTCCTTTTAACATTCAGTAGTTCCAGAAAGTAAATAACTTTGTATTTTGTGTTCAGGAGGCTATCATCCAAATCATGAAGATGAGGAAGCGCATCAGCAACGCCCAACTGCAGACGGAGCTCGTTGAAATCCTGAAAAATATGTTTCTGCCTCAGAAGAAGATGATAAAAGAGCAGATTGAGTGGCTCATTGAACACAAATATATAAAGAGGGACGAGGGAGACATCAACACCTTCATCTACATGGCCTAGGCACCAAGAACGGAGCGCATTGTTGTTGTTTTTAACTGCTGGCCTTGAACTGGCGCTTTAAAATCCGTCAAGAACAAGAAGGATTAAAAGGATGTGTCAGAAGAAAGGGAGATTAAAGGTGAAGATATTTGAAGGAAAAGGTTGAGCTTTTTCAACACAAGTGTGGATGTCATTTCTGTTTGTAAGACGCCAGTTTGTCTCTTAAAGATGTAGCGTTGAGTCATCAGCCTGTCTGTTTGTCTCTGCTGCCCTCTGGTGTCAGATTGGAGGAAAGGCACCGCAGTATGAGCCTTTTGTAAGAAGCTCTGAAGAAAAACAAAATAGTTAAAATGAAATTAATTACTTCCTGCCTTACTTTCTCAGCAGTGGACTGCAGAAAAGACCGTACAGACGAGTGGAACGATAGAGATCAAATGTAACGAGCTGATATTAGTCGTTTATTTTCACTCGATGCTGCAGCTGATGTTTTTGCAGCCATCATCTCACATCTCTTTCCTGTTGGGCTTGTTTTATTGACAGGAAATGCAAAAATCACAGGTGAAAGTTGCTAATGAAACACATGGAAAAGTTGAAAGACTAGTTCAAAGCACCAAGGAGTATTTTGCCAAATTGTGTGTGAGACAAGTGTGTGTTTGGGTGCATGGTGTGTATCTGGTCTTTTAGATGTGTGTATGTGTATGTGCACTTTCAACAGCATGCTGCTCAGATTGTTTTTTCCTCTTGTGGAAATTCTATCACACTTTTGTGATTGTGTATAAAAAGGGTCAGAAATGAAGATCAGCCACTGTTTAAATGCTGATGTTTAGTTTCATATTTTGCCCTGTGAGTGCAGTTGAACAAAAATGTTTTTAATCTTTGTTGGACATTTAACATGCTGCAAAACTATTTATTTGGTGTGTAAGAACCTGTGTTCTGGACATTATGAAATTAAATGCAACCTTGATCAATCAAAGCAGGACATAGTTAAGATTGTGACCAGGTAACTTTTTCGACAGTAAAAAGGAAACAAAAATCTCCTACAGTTACGATCAGAAATACGTGGACAAAAAACACACTTTCTCCCATATTTTATAATTTCTACTTTAGTACATTTGGTTACAAATAAAGCTCTGGATACCACAATGAATTTCCATCTCGGCTTTAGTCTGATTATTTTGACATCAGTATAGTTCTTTAAACACACTGTGTATTAAGTTTGGGGTTTTACGTGTTATTTGACAAAGTGTACTTAAGTCAAACTAAATTACTGTATTAAATATTTTTGAAAATATCTCAGTGCTTATGTTCAGACATCAACAGACACTAAATACCCCCCAAAAATTTGCTGTCAAGCTTAAACTTCAATGGCAGTTCTTGTGGTTGACTTACACCGGAGGGTCACCGGTTCAAATCCCTGCTCCGTCCGGAAAAGATTGCTTTGCCGTTGTATCCTTGGGTAAGACACGTCACCCTCTCTGCCTGTTTGGTGGTGCTCAGAAGGTCCGGTGGTACCTGGCAGCATCTCTGTGTCCCAGCTGTGGCTACAAAAATGTGAGTGTTTACCACCAACAGCATGTGTGTGCAAGAGAGAGCGAGAAATGGAAAATGTCATTTACCATTTACTATAAATACAGTGTTGTAGGACCAGAAATTCCCAAACTCTTCAGCTATCAATGCCTAAAATATCTGTTACAGAAACCTGTGACACCGAGTCACTGGCTGAATGATACGAACATCTCCAATAAGATCATAAACAACAATCACAACATAAACAGTCTTAACAGCATTTTATTTTTTCTATTTCCTGTAACAATTCCAGATAAAATATGTTAATCATTTCCAAAGTTAATCTGATATCTGGAGATCCTCTCAAGGCGTGACCCACAGTGAGGTCATGACCCCAGCTGAATCAAATCAGTCAAAAAATCTCACAATTTCTGCTTCCCATTATGTTGCTGGAGGTTCCGTTTGTTTTGTCTCTTCTGAGAATGTTTCTTTAATCTCAAAAGGCATTTTGACCTGCTGGCACTGTGTTCATAAATATTTCTAAAACATACAACTTACGTGTTTATCCACAAGACTTCTACTGGTGGTTTTACCAGCTGCATCTTCGCCTTTCTTTTGAGTAAAATGAATACCGCAGATAACACACTGACAGGTTTGGTTTTTTAAAATTATTTGTCCAGTATTTACAAATTTTATTTCACATATAAAACACACATTTACAAACACAAAACTTTACCTCAAAAGACAAACTCTTAAAAAGTTTTAGGCACATTTGATTCATGACACAAAACAACATACGGCATCTCAGGAAACTGAGTTATTGAGGGTAATTATTATTCAACCTATGAATCTTTGGCATCTTCATGTTGATTGGGATTTTAGCAAGAGCAGCAACATGCCAAAAACCATTTTTATTATGGAGAAGAAGTGGAGGTGGTGGAGGAGTATAAATACCTGGTGTTCACCTGGACAACAGACTGAAGGAGACACAACTGTGATGCTGTTTTTAGGAAGGGACAGAGCAGACTGGACTTCCTCAGGAAACTTAGATCCTGCAACGTTTGCAGCAAGATGTTAAAGATCTTTTATAAGCCTGTTGAGGAGAATGTAATCACACCTACAGTCACCTGTTGTCGAAGCAGCGTCAGAAGAAGTGACATGAAGAGGCCCATAGATCCTTCTTGCCCACGGCTAGAACCCTCTACAAAGGCTCTCTAAGGAAGAATTGAGTTACAACAACGCTTAATTTCCCTTCAGGGATTAATTAAGTATTTTTGAAATTAACTGAACTGAATTAATCATAGAACAGTAAATGAAAGGAGGAGCTTTGGTTTGTACATATTAACATCCTGCTCAGAGAAACAGGCTCATAAATGGAGGTTTATCAAAAAGAATGAATGCAAGGTTTTCAACATCTCATACTTTTAGGGTAAAACCTCCATGTCAGTGTCTGCTAGTGGATCAGTGGTTGTTGTCAGTTATCATAAACAACATCAAAGTAGATTTTTGTTGCTCTTTTTGTCTCAGACTTCAATATATAAATACTTTGTTTCTATTTTTCTGTGATCAGAGTTTTGAACTTCTATGCAATTATATTAAAAATAAGTTGGAAGGTGATGTTATGCCACATTGTTACCTCTTCTGAATGCAGAGAGGCTTCACTGTGAAAATGTAGGTTTTGTGTATTTTTAATCTACTGCTGGACAATTTTTAACGCCGCTGACAAAAAGAGGACGGTTCCTTTAAGGAGATGGAACATTTCATCTTTGTGTGTCATTCAGGGTGAGTAGTGTGTTTACATCAATTTTTATTATTTTTTTTGCTTGGTTGCTGCCGCCTAAAATAATACATTTCTTAAATAAATATTTAAATAAATATTTAAATAAAATCAAATTCAATATTTCCCGATATCAGCTTTTAAATTTGTATATATTAACAAACAAAACTACAGCGACGATGTTAATTTAGTAACACACCTCTGGTTTATGATGGTATCGCCCATTCCGACGGAAACGCCGGTTACAGCTGAAACCTCAGCATTGGACAAGCAGGTGGAATTAAATTGTCGGTCTGAGGGAATCTGAACCGAGTAAGTGTTTAAGATGAATCACAAGACATAACATAGTGTCAGTTAACCAGACAGCTAATTCTGTAGCAGTTGTTATGTTGCGTAAACAATGATTGATGTGCGTTCAACGTGTATATTAATAAAATACAGTAGTCCTGGAACCCGCGGTGTGCTGCTAACGTTAGCTAGCTAACAAAAGAAGTCTCCTTTATGAACGAAGACCGACTTTTAGGACTATATGGCAGCAACAAATGTTTTTATGAAATCGAAGTCAACATTTTGGTTGTGTTTTAATCGTTAATCGCAATGGTTTGTGATTATTTGTCACCGGATTCTGGTTAGGCAAACGTTAGCATCAACTCCGGTTTAGATTCGCTCAACGTTTACCGTTCAACGGTCAATTCATGATTTTATTTACGATTAAAGGTAAAAACACGCTGGTAATAAGAATCCTGCTTTTGTCCATGTAATGTTCCGTGTTCTACGTGCCTGATTGGATCTTTCTTCAAGTCTGAACACGATTCAGAAGAGAAAAGTCCTTGTGACGCAGGGATTTTTCTCTTTGCTGTGAAATGACAGATGGTAAAAGTCAAACACAAAACTATCTGTTTAAATGTTTTCACTTAAAAAATATCAGCGAGAAAATGTTCTTCCAATTTGTGGACACATGTCTATTTTTATCACAACCTGGACAAAAACATGTATTCATATGATAATTTATATAAATCAAGTTTTGGAACATATTCGAGGAAACTCTTCCTAATAACCGTTATTGTGAAATAACACTGTATAATAGATTTGGGGAAAGTTTTACTAATTGCCAAAAATATAAGGCAGTTGTTTTGCCTTTTTAGGGTTAAAATATTTATGAACAAGATTCACTGAGAAACTTCTCAGTTTATTTTGATAAAGTACATTAGCCCAGTAATTTTTATATTCCTAGGTTTTGGAATTTCACTTGGACAATTTAAATCAAGATTTATATAAATACATTTTATGTATATAAAAGCCAGAATTTGTGTTGTGGATCTTTTACATGCATTTTTTAAATTCCATAAGTCTAAAACAGAAGAAAGTTTGTGAATGAAGCATGGCATGATGTGGTTCTGAGGTCCGTTCCCTGGTGTTTGAGCCTGGAACAGGTAGCTGGCGTAACGCTGATCCAACTCTCACATGCTTTAAAGCACCGAAACGTATTACCATTTAATAACATGTTTTCTTTAAAGAGGAGGTCAGGAAATTTGTTGATTCCATTGTTTTATTATGTTTTTAATTTAATTATTTTTGGTGCCATTTTTGTTTTATCATATATATTTTTTCCTCTTGTAAAATAAACACATGAATAAATATCCACCTGTCTCAGTCTTTAACCTTTAACCAGATGTAACAGCATACTTTGCCTGTTTGTGTGACAGATTGCTGTATCAACTTGTGCGGTCTGGCAGAAATCAGTATCATTTCAGAAACACTGGACAAGCTTGTAAGTTGATTGTCTTTAAGTTTTGATATTCAAACCCTTGAAAGTGGAGGGAGATTTTCACTTGAAGTTTTTGTGTCTTTCTCTTTAGAATCTCTTTGATTTGAATGGACGAAGCAACCAAAAGTATACAGGTAAGAGCTTCATGGAAGACATTGTTGAGGTTACTGATATATTGATTCTTTGGACATCCAGGTTAGAATTTCAATTTGAGTGTGTTTCTTTTTCACAACACATTCATACCTTTTACATTTTTAAACTAAAGTGTCACTACTTCTTTGACTTTCTTAAAATCAGTTTTCCTGTGGTGATATAGAAACTACCTGGTATATTTCCGGCATTATTCTGGATCCCTGCTGAGATTTGAGTAGATGAAAAGAGTAATTAATCTACTCTCATCTTACTGTCTTATCCTGTTTGTAGACCAGCTAGTGAAGCCCAGTAAAGGTTCCGTAATGCCTGTGAAGAAGAGGAAACTACCTGATTCCGATGAACATGACCACAAGTGTAAAATTACAAGGTTAACTTTCCCATTTTCTTCTACCTACTAAAATCTAATTCATTAGTTTTGTGTTTCTGAACAACCTGAAAAAGACCATCAGGGTCACGTTTTCCTGACAGGCCGAATCCCTAAATTGTGTCCATGTTACAGCTTTACTCGATCTCAGATATGCAGCGTGAAGCCAGTCGGCACAGACAAGCAGTTTTCCAGTAAGAAGTGTCTGGCCTGGTTCCACAAGTATGCTGGCCCCGACAAGGTGGTTGGTCCAGAGGCCATGGAAAGGTTCTGTGAAGACATTGGTGTGGAACCAGAGAATGTGAGTCAGCCTGTCTTCAAGCACGTTTGTTGGAGGAAACATGGACCCAGTGTTGAACTGATTGTTCACATTTTGCTTTGTTTCAGATTATAATGTTAGTTTTAGCCTGGCATCTAGAAGCTGCTAATATGGGATACTTCACAAAAGACGAGTGGCTCAGAGGAATGACGCTATTACAGTAAGAGCTTCTTACTTTAACTTTGGACTTTTTGAGCTGAACTTGATGTTGATGTGAATCTCTTGTGTGTTTGTATATATATTTCAGATGTGACAGTACAGAAAGGTTACAAAGCAAACTTGATTACTTGCGCAGTGAACTCAGCGATTCAGGAGTCTTCAAAAATATCTACAGATACGCCTTTGATTTTTCAAGAGTAAGTTTGGGGGGGATTTTATTTAAAAGCCCCTTGTGTTTTTTTGAGCTTATAAAGAAACTACAAACACACATAACCAGTCCATTAAAAACCTGCTTTTATTAACATTTCAACTATGTGTGATCACAATCGTATGTTTGGTTTTAAGCCACACCAATTTTTCGTCTCATAAAATTACATGTTGGATGGAAGTTTGTTGAAAAGGAAACACCAAGCAAAACATATATAAAAATGAAATTGGAAGTTAAAGTTTCATGTTTAATTGAGGTTTTTTTGTCTCATTATCAGGACAAAAACCAGAGGAGTTTGGACATGGACACAGCTAAATCTATGCTGGCTTTGTTGCTGGGCAGGACTTGGTCTCTCTTTCCTGTCTTCCACCAGTTCCTGGAGGTAAATCTCCCTTTCATGTTTTTTTATTTTGAATTTCAGAGTTCTTTTGCTGCACGATGGGTGTAATTGATGTCACGTTACTTCCCTTTCCAGATGATACTTAGAATAAATATGCCTAATCTTGTTCTCTTACAACTTTCATTGTGCTCTCTCTCTCTCTCTTACTTCTTTATTGCCTCACCCCTTAAATCTTCTGCAGCAGTCAAAGTACAAAGGACTGAATAAAGACCAGTGGTATAATGTTCTGGAGTTCAGCAGGACCATCAACACAGACCTCAGTAACTATGATGAAGACGGCGCTTGTGAGTACACGAGAAACTTTTACTTATATAAATTCTTGGGTTGTTTTCATTTTACAGATCAAATCGTTAACTTGAGGTAAGTGTAAGAATTTGTGTACTTGTTTTGTCTGCAGGGCCGGTGCTGCTAGACGAGTTTGTTGAATGGCAGAAGACTCGATTGGCATCTTCATAAATGACATCACGTCCCCAAAAAAAGGAAGAAGGCAAATAAAAACTGTAGAGAAGAAACATTTTTCGTAAGAAGGAAGACTGGTTTTGGTGTCACCTATGTAAAACATGGGCTGATGAATCATCACTGTGGACTTGCGTACACTCGCATCCTATTAAATATTGTCTGATCGCCATCACTCAACTATTGTTATGGGGTCTGTCTCAGAAGTTTTTTTTTTAATAGTGTTAGTTTAGAGCAGGCATCTCCAACCCTGGTCCTCGAGAGCTACCGTCCAGAAGGTTTTAGATGTGTCCCTGCTCCAACACAGCTGAATCAATTAACTGAATTACCTCTTCAGCAAGCCATCAAGTTTAGCAAAGGCCTGCTAATGAGTCATTCATTTGATTCAGCTGTGTTGGAGCAGGGATGCATCTAAAACATTCTGGACAGTAGCTCTCGAGGACCAGGGTTGGAGATGCCTGGTTTAGAGGAAAGAGTGTGTGGTGAAAACAACATGAACTGGAGGAGCAGTGGATCTGGTTTCTTGGTACTTTTTCTTTGTCTTGTTTAGACGTATTCAAGGTTTTTAAAAGGAGATCATGGAAGAACAACATGCTGCTCAAAAAATGGTGCAACCTGCATGTTTTTCACCAAACACTTAAACATTTACTCAGTAATTTGTAATATTTTCTAATAACTAGCCATCAAAATTCAAGATATCAATTCAGTTCAGCTTTTTGTAATATATCACTTTTCATTACAAGTGCAGGATTAAAGAAGGGAATTTAAAGAAACTGACTCAGTAAAACAAGTCCCTTAAAACAGGTGGGTGATCGAAACAGGCTTTTATAAAGAGGTCCGTTTCACAATCTGACCTCACCACAGAGGAGTGTGTTTTGAACCCAGTCTGCTGGTTCAACAGAAGTGGAGCCAAAAGTAAAAACCCTGCCTCGTATTCTAGAACAGGGGTGGGCAACTCCAGGCCTCGAGGGCCATTATCCTGCACATTTTAGATGTTCCCCTGTTTCACCACACCTGATTCAAATCTGCAACCTCTCAGCAAGTCCTATAGAAGCCTGTTAACGACCTGTTCATCTGCAGCAGGTGTGGTGAAACAGGGGAACATCTAAAATGTGCAGGATAGTGGCCCTCGAGGTCTGGAGTTGCCCACCCCTGTTCTAGACCTAAAAACCTGAACACAAGTAGGTCTTTATGACCTTTTCGTTCAGTCACATCATTACAGACTCTGAAGTGTGTTAGAGGAAACTGTACAGACTGGAATCTGGAAGCCTTTGTTTCAACAATGCTGTAAGTGGGATTGAATGCAGCACAAATCTAACAAGATCATAACTTTAAATGAGCTTTCTGCACTGTGATGTGCACTAAAAAACAAGCTATTCGGATTCCAACATATACCTTATGAGTCGTGGTTAATTTCCCATTTATTGGCTTTCTGTAATAAAAATTCCTTTTAATGAAAATTTACTGTTTTCTGGTTTAAGATATATAGTAGTTTTCAGAAAAAATATGAATTATAAAAGATTGATGCTAAGAAAATGTGAAATACTTTTAATTTAGAGGCTGTTGATAAAATATTTTTAATTCTTTAGAGATGGTAACTTGATTTAAGTGGTGGAGGTCAAAGGTTAGGCTGTTTATCTCAACGAGTGTCTCTGATTTCTGTTGGAAGATTTGTTTAACTTGGTCCTTCTTTTCACTCTGGAGTTTAAATCTCCATGTGAAAGTGTTGTAGATGTTCCTCACTCTGCTGCTCTCCTGACTCCTTCCTGTCCATCGGACCTGCTGAGGCAGCAGCCATGATGGCGTTGAGGCGAGTTAGAGATAGGGAGCGCCGTTTGAGCGCGGGAGCAGGTTCTGGATCTTCAGAGTCATGCTCTGGAAGGTGGCTGTATCTCTGACCGTCTTCATTATACTGGTACAAACGAATGACACGGCTGCCACGGCGAGGAGCACAATGTGTTTCTCCTTCTGTGGAGTCATTTTTCATTCTCTCCTTGTTTTCATGACTTCCCTCTTTGTCTTCTGTTTCAGGAGATGGAAGCTCGGCCTCCTCGTGTGTTTCTTTAACTTCCTCTGTAATCTGTTCTTCTTCCTTCTCGTCTCTTCTCACTACCTCTTTGATTCTATTTTCCTGCTCACCTGCTTCCTCTACTTTCTCCAGTCCCCAGTCCTCCTCCTCCTCACTGCTGTCTCCTCCATTGTTTTCCTCTCTGTTCTCTCCACATTTATCTTCATCTGTTTCATGTTGAATCGTTTCAACATCATCTTCATCTTCTAAAAGATAAAAAGGGAGTTCACTTGTTTCTTGCACCTTCTTTGCTTCTTCATCACTCATTTCTTTCATTTTCTCTTTGTCTTTTCCCGCCACCTCTTCGCTCTCCATCTCCTGTGTGTAGTCACATCCTTCTAAATATGTTTTAGTTTCTGGTTCTTCCTCTTGTTTGTTCCGGAAGCTTCTCTTGGGTTTGGCAGGGGGAGACGAACTTGTCACGGAAACTGATCTCTCACTTGTTCCACAAGTTGGAGAGTTGTTGTGCATCACTTCTGTCTCAAAGCCCTGGTTGTCATACATGGGTGGCAGGGTTGCCATGGTGACCTGAGAGCTGTGGTCCGGCATGTCAGTTTGATGTCGGCGTTGCTTTGGTAACTGCAACCTCATAGTGACTACCTGTAAACACCTAGAGGGAGGCAGCGTAGCTGGAGTTACTCTTCTCATGTAGAAGATGTTTAAAGAGCAAATATATTCTTTAACATTATAGAATCATATTTATAGATTTCTGTGAAGACACAATGTCATCAAATAACTATTTATGTTTATACGGGTTAGAAAACTCAGACAAATTGCTTTTACATTCACAAGGTACAGAAAAATCTCAGCAGCAGATTTTAAGAGCAAACAAACGCATTTTGTGTAATGTGTAAATGTTAATGATTTGGATATTTCCTAAACACACCTGAGAACATGACTCCTTGTCAGAGCACCAATGCTGAATCCCACCACAAACGTCACCAGCACAGATGCCACCACAGCTTCCAAAAACTGCTTATCTGAGATGACAGCAGGGTTCTCCTCCTCAAGCCTGAGGTTCCTCCTGAACCTGTGTGCAGGGCAGCTGCTCTCCTGCTCAGACTGATCTTCTTTTAGGTTGTAGTGACCAACATGCAGTTCATATGGCCACAGTGTGGTTCTGTCTGTGTGGCAAAAAGCACAGTAATACAGTCCGCTGTGGTGGATGCTGCTGTTAGAGATCACCAGACTCCCGTCGTAATTTAGAAATACAGGGTCTATGTTAGTACGTGAAGCAGAAGTTTGGAGGTCTCCAAAGGGAGTGTGCCAGAACTGGACCACACCTACAACACAAACAGGTACAGACGAAGAGTTTCAGCTGCATGTAGAAGATGCTGACATGGTATTTATAACTTTTCTGTTTATTTTTAGATCAAATATTAAAAGCAAAGTGAGCTCACTGTTACAACCGGTGATACTTTCATTCACTGTTATTGTTGAGTTGCATCCTCATGTTTATTGAAAACGAATCTCACAAGTGAAATAAGTTACTGGACAACTTCCTCCTCAACAACAGGTTGTTTAATATTTATGTTAAAAAAACAACTTGAAGGAAAAGAACAATCCTGAAAAGTCACAAATGATTTCTCATGTGCATAAATTTATGAAAGATTAGTTATCTATGAAAATCAAACATTGACAGAGGAGAGTTTATGGTGTTCTCCACTGTGTTGGTTATTTCTAAAAAATGTCAAAATAATTTGAAATATTCAGCCTTGCCTGGATATTTCCCATCTCCACAACCTAAAACCAACTCTGCTTCTGGTTGACCTTTGACCCTGCAGGTGGGTGCCACAGTCACTTTGTTCCAGCCAGAATCTGCATTTCTCAGATTTGCTGAGCCAGCCAGAAAAGCTACGAAACTTAACCACCTCGTTAACATTTTAAACCTGTGAAGGAAACAAAGTCAGCTGTTTTTTATGATGTGAGAGAAGTTAATGACACAGAAGGACTAAAAAATTAAAACACAAATCAGCAGTGGAATAAAATGATGTTCTGGTAACATTTCAGCCTCTGTATTAACAAAAAGAGAACAAATCCAGCCTTCTATAATTTAATGAAGAGCTGAGAGGTAGAGGGAATGTGTTTAATCTCCCTATAAAGATGAAAGAGTGAATATTAGATTTACATTCATCCAATTATCACAAGTGTCATTTGATAACTTTGGAATTTGTAAAATTGTACTTTTCTTGCCAGCATGTTTATTGTAACTTCATCTTGATCAGTGGAAGGGAAGGTAATTACAACCAGTTACAGATGAAAGGTGTCAAAATCTAACATTTACATTAACCTCTTCTGTCTGGATTTAAGCAGAAATTGTCATTAATAGTAGTTACTGCTCTAATTCACAAAAAATGTTTCATATTTACCTTGTTTTTTCCAAATGTCAGCATATTATCCCCCAAATATAAGCTCACGCTGTCTGATGTTTCTGTTAAAGTCACCTCCAGTAAGGTGTAAAGTGCAGCTTCTCACATGACACGGGAAATTGTTTCTCTGAGGATGTTAAAGATTGATAGCATCACAATGAGAATGAGATTGTTTTTTTTTCTGTAAAACAAACAACAGCTGACATTTTTACACCTCAGAAAAAAAATTAGAACCACGACGATTAATTGACAGAATTTAAAGTCCACAGTTGCTGTTCTTCATTGGTAAAATACAATTAAAAATGTTTAGATTTTTCTAAAAAACTGAAAAAATATAGTTTTTATTTACTTTGAAGCATTTTGAAGACTTGTTAAAAAGACTACTGTGTTTACTCAAACATGTTTCTGAAATTTCAGTCCATCTTGGGTACATTTAAACAGAAGTTTTTGTCCCTTTAGAACTTTTACTAACAGCAGATAAAGACAAAAAATCAGCACGCAGCTTTAAGGTGGATCAGTAGAATCGTGGTGACATATTTACTCTCACCATGTTTTAAAATAGTTAGGTTACTTTAAAACTGAACTATATGCTTTTAATGTGCAAGTTAATATTAAAAATACATTTAAGAAAAAAACCCACAATTCAGCAGAGAACATGTTTGAAACATGTAATAACTAGATCAAACATAATAATTTTACCCTGGTTGTGTTTTGTTTGCTCCATTCGTCAGCTGATATAAACTCTCACATGTTTCATGCACATTAAAACTGATCTCAGTGTTCAGTGGGGTTGATGTCAGGACTGACAAGACTTGATTTTCCAGCAAGGCCCACACCGTCACACTGCCTCCATTGAAAACTGTGACCTTATCTATGCCGCCTTCTGCATAGTCTTCTCTGCCTCTTCACCATACTTTGGCCCTATATGATCCAAGCAGAATATTACTCATCATTGACCATTACTTTCCTTTACATTTAGTGCACATGTTGTTGAAATCAGGACAAACAGGCCTGAGCACCACCTCCTGTTAGTGTCCAATTTAAAGAGTAAAGACACACTCCAAATAATCCTGAAACTTGGTTTCAATCAGGCACCTGATTAACGGCTCCAGAAGCCAAAAGTTGTTTGGCATTGGAAGGGATGTAACAATGCATTTATAAAGTAACACCATTTAAAAGGAACATAAACAGGCTTTCTTGCAGTATGGGGTTTATTGCCAAAACGTCTATATGCCACTATATCTTTATAATAATGTCATGCTTTCATGTTGCTGGGTGATGCATTAAAATCACTACAAATCCTTTGAAAGTTGTTTCTGTAATTACCGCAGCTTACCACCAGGGGTCAGTAGTAAATTAAATAACCTTTTTGATTAACTTTATTTCTTGTAATATGATTTTTATCTGCGAAAAATGTTAAAGGTGTTATTTGATTAGTTCCCAAATCTATGGAGCGCTCAAATAAAAAAAAGGTTTTTTTAACCATTTAAAATTATCTTTGCACAGATGATTGATAACTTTTGAATGAAGAAATGTATTTTTGTAAGAAGAAGTTTATTTTTACTAGAACATTAGATCAGCATAAAAGTTTAGTAACTTGATATTAAAAAAAAATCATAGCATCTTGTGACCTTCATGATAGCTCTGTAACAAACACAAACAGCGTAAGTTCTAATTTCGTTATAAATCAAAACAACTAAAATAAAATATTTATGTATACATTTATTCAGAACATGTGTTTTAAAATAGAAATAGGTGCACTGCTGTCTGTGTAAACAATTCAACACGGAGTTATTTGAAGTTAAAATGCTCTGAAATTTTGCGATCCTAGTTTCTCCTTGGTGAACTTGAATGCATCATCTGATGAAGAACTGCGGTTCAGCTGCGTGAGACGAGGGCGGGCTAAGTTTCAGCGTAGAAGCGCTTTTATTTTGACGGTTGTAAAGTAACTGAACTCCATCCGAAAGTGTGTTCAAACAACAAGAATTAATGTAATCATTTTCTTGTGATCAATTGAAATGATAACAGTTACAGTTAGGCTAAGTAACAGTTACTCAGTTTTATATTCTGATGTGTTTATTTATGAGAGAAGATAAAGACGAAAACATTTCCCTGAACACATTGCAACTACTGGTCATACAGGCGCACACGGTAAATTTTGTTTTATAATGCTGCTTCCGCCTTGTTAGAAATGAAAGGTTCGATCTATTTTGTTATGGAGATGTACGTGAGTTTGAAACATTGTATTTTATCTTAGTTTTGATGGTGTACCAAGACTTTTTACGTTGTCCTGCATCCTGTTTGAAAAGGTGCCTTTGGACATCAGTACGAAGCGTGAAGTCCTTCTGAGCAGACCTGCTCAGAGAAAGTACAGAGACCCCCCAGAGGAAAAGCGTTACCGTTAATCACATCGGAAGAACATAAACGAAGGTAAATACATTTATTTAAAGCTCATTCTCACCACCAACCACCGCGTTAATTCCTACCTTTTTGGCTGCGTTTATTAACCTTAAAGTTAACAATTACGACCCGAAAATTTGGTGTTGATGACTACTTTTAAGTTCAGTCTGATTAGAAGTGGACTGTTAAAGGGTTCGTGTATAAACTGAGTAAAATGTAGTCACAAGAAAGTAACGTTTAAAACTAAAACACCTTCAGACGTCATCGACTAACTCACATCATCACGCGAGCATCTTAAAAGATAAACGTCCATCAGTTTTGGAAGATTATCGTAAAAGTATAACTTTTATTTATCATTTAGTTGGTTTTGAATGTGACGTAAGTTATTTATATCCTGATAAATATGATGTGATCAAAACACAGGATAAACATTTTACTAAAACAGTATCACTTCCTGGAACATGAAATACAGCAAAATATCAATTAATCTGGAATTAACTTCTAATATTCTGAAAACTACATGGCTTATTTCCGGGTTGATTTCTGCCAAATCCTCTGCGGCTATTCTCTATCTTAAAAAATCTTAATTATCTAAAAACAAGCTTATTTTAGCGAGGTGGTAAAGGTAGGCTGTTCGACAGAGGTGCATTAAAGTATCATTATGTTATTTCTGCCATCCATAAATAATCAAATTGCCATGATTGAGCAATATTTCAACATCTGGATCAGGTTGTTATTTAGTTGTCACACATCTGCTGGTGTCAACATGAAACCACACCCATAACTGGCTGGTATTTATCTGCTACTGTGTCAAACCTCCATGTTTTTTATCTTCCATAGACTAAAAATATCTTAAATGAATTTATTCCTTGATGCAATCAGATGTAGTAATGTGCAAACAACCTCTTCAATGTAATTAGCTGTTTTCAAGCCATTCTTGTTTACAGCAAAGAAGGGCATTTATTTTTATTATCAAGACAAAATTCAGGGTCAAGTGTTTTTTTTCATTAATCTCATTCTCTGTAATGCTAAAATTGTTTACTTATAATTTTATGATAATCCACTTTAATTCTCAAATGTTATCATTATACCAGAAATCTTAACATCAGTCTTGTTATCAGTAGATGTATCAGGACTTTGTAAACATTCATTTCACTGATATTACATGGATATGTCCTTTTTTTGGGGGAACATTTGTTCCTTGAGATGTTAATGAAAAAGTTGGAATGTCACCAGATCGTGAAACTGTTTTCTTACACGAACTGCTGCTCTGAGGTCTTCTTTACTGGCTTTATTATCTTATTAAAGGCTTCGCACAACCGTCCTAAATCACCACATTCACCAGATCATTTCCAATAAGTGTTTATGAAACAGGAAAATAAAGAATTCAGTCTAAAACTGTATGTGGATTTAACTTACAAATGATCATGTGATTATGAATGTTTTAGTTTTAACAAACTTTCTATAAAGATTGACATCTGAATATGTTCTTTTGTGCTATCTGATCATTACAAATCGTTAGGCTTGTGCTGCATTTAGAAACCCCCGATATCTATCATTTTATTGAGTAAAATACTCTAAGATCCAACCAGTTATTATTAGGGAAGGAAATGCTGAAATAAAAAAATAAATTGATTATGTTGCACAATTTTCTGTCGCATTTCTTGTCCCTGTAAGTTTCTGTTTAGGTTTAGACTTGTTTGCTGTCATTGATGTGTGTAGTACATGAAATAAGGAGTGCTACTCCTTTGTGTTGCAGGTTATTAAGGTTTAAATGTTTATTTTATTTATTGGTCAAGTATGTTGCACACAAGGAAATTGATTACTGCATTTGTCTCATCCCTGAAGAGCAGAGGAATAAAGATAAAAATGACACTATACATTTTAAACTCTTCACAATACAATGATCAGAAGTTTTTTTTGAAAGGTAGACCCAGAAACTCTCTTGAAACCTTTGTTGATTGTCGTAGTCTGTAGATATAGAAGTTTCTATAGCAAAGATCAATTGATCTGTTAAACAAAAGCTGTACGTACTGGTTATTATATCTTGAATTCATCACATGAATGTTTGGAAGAAATCTGGACTTATGAAAGAGAACACATCATGGTTAGCAAGTCATATCAAAGAAACGTGATAAAGTTTCCATAAACTGCAGCTCAAAAAGTAACTCAATCATACAAAATTCTCAGAAGTTTTTTGTTTTGTCACTTTATTTGAATGGCAGGAAGCTGTTTTAGGATTGTAACATTAGAGCAAGCATTTCATGTTACTGTGTACTCACCCACATGCAAGTTTCATCACATGTTTACTTTGCTAGATATCTGTGGTCAGACATGACTGTCCAAGTTTCTGTTTGTCATCCTGTCACATGATGGGGGAGTTTAAGTTTTAGGAGTCATGAAGTGTGTTTAAGAGCTTCCTTGTTAATTCTTTTCCACACATCATGAGACCTTGAAGCGAAACTGTGACTTACAGAGTTTGTGGCCTTGAATTTCATAGATTAGAAAGAGAGCTGACATTTTTATTTTTAAATGTGCTAAAATAAATTTGCATTTTACCTTTTTTTTAATTATCAAGTCAAAGTTCATTTATATTCATTTAAAACCAACCATTGTCGACCAATGTGCTTTACATAGTGTAAATACAATATAAAACAGTGACATGAATCAATTCAAAAGTACTCAGATCAAGTAAAAATACCGCGTGAAATAAGAGAAAATAAATTCTCAGTTACGATGGCTTTAAAAGTCAGTGAAAACAAATTCACTTATTACTGACTTAAGGAGTGGCTAGTTCTGGATTTATTACCAGTTTGACTGTCTTGAATTGTGAACAATATCAGAAGTGGAAAATAAAACCAAGAATAATTTAGCAGATTTGCAGGTGATCATCTTCCACGCAGTGTAGCTTCAAAACTTTCAGGTTTTCTGGAGTAGGTAGATTTTTGTGTGTTAACTGATGCACAGATCCCTTTAATATCTGTAATAATGCATTGTGTAAGTGTTTTAAAGGCCTTGTCTTGAATTTGTTTTGTCTGCAGAGGGGGTGATGATTTCATACGAAGGCCAGTCTTTCTCTGATTTGATCAAGAGCTGCAGGCAGAATAAAACTCTGTTTGAAGATCCTCTGTTTCCAGCATCGGACCAGTCTCTGTTCTACCAGAGAAATCAAATCGGCCATGTCATCTGGAAAAGGCCCAAGGTAGGAAGAATATGTCTTGTGTTAAAGGGAAAACAATCTTACATCCAGCCTAATATTTCCCTGATAAAAGCTGTGTAACTACACTGACATCTTATAAATGAATAATAGTCCTTGAACAGATACGGACTCAGTTTTCACAGCACCACAAGTTTCTCAGTGCAATAATTAACAGATGGAAGGAAACAGTAGTAGGTGGTAAATGGAGGGGGTGGTGGTCATGAGACAAGAGAAGACAGAGAAGTTGTTGAATGGACTAAAGGGAGAGAAGAATTTTAGGAATTTTTCTCTACTGAAATACCAGCATACGCTTATCCAAGTCGGGTCATGAGGGCAACGGGTTCAGGAGGGAAACCCAGAGATTCCTCAGTCCAGAGACATTCACCAGCTCCTCCTGGGAGATCCCAAGATGTTCCCAAACCAGACAAGATATATAATCCCTCTAGCAAATACTGGACCTGCCTGGGAGTCTCCTCCCAGTGGGACATGCCCTGAAAACCTCCATGGGGAGGCGACCAGGAAACATCTTAATTTTTGATGTGAAGGCGCAGCAACTCTATTCCAAGCTCCTCCCAGATGATGGAGCTCCTCCCAGATGATGGAGCTCCTCCCAGATGATGGAGCTCCTCACCTTATTTCTAAGGCTGACAACCTACAGAACAAACTCATTTGAGCCACTTGTATCTTGGATCTCATTATTTAAGTCAGGATCCAGATCTCATGACCATCTGAGGGTCAGGACTTAGACGGACCAGTAAATTGAGAGCTTTGCCTTTTGGCTCAGGTCCTTCTTCACCATGACAAACCAAAGCAGCGCCCTGATTACTGGTGACAAAGCCCCAAACCCTCGGTCGATCTACAGCTCCATCCTACTGTCACATGCAAAACTAATTAAAAGCACTTTCTGAATCCCAGCGTAGCTTCAGGAACTGCTTTTATTTTTGCATGTTCACATAATGTGGTTGCTGTTTTAAATGCAAGACAGAGATGTCTTTTTATGAGTTAAAGGAAATGGGAGTGACCATTATTATTTGTAGTTGAAGCTGTACTGCAGAATTTGAGAGTAAGTAGAAAATGCTAAATGTGCTGCATAATATCCTTTAAAAGGAATGCTATGTGTACAACAGAAACCACAGGGCTTTTAGAACTTGTGGCTGCTTTTAATCAAAATTGTTTACTTCCCCAAATTCTCTCTGAAATGTCCCACTAAAATACGTACAGCAGTTCAGCACAGGAAATCACCTCTGAGTCGTATCCTTTCACACGGGAACACTGAAGATCTTTTCAAGGAAGAAATAACAGTTATATAATGCAGTTTGATGTTACGTGTGTCTTGTATGCTTTTACTGTCAGTCATTAACAATGAGAAGATAAATAATTAATCAGGAAACTTAAAGTAAACCAGTGAATCAATATTATTGATTTATTTAGAAAGTGCAGAGAAAGGAGAATAATTTCTATTGTTGATTGTTACTGCTTAACATAGCAGCTTTTTCTTAAGATACCCAGTGAAACCTCAGCATGAATATTCAGAACTTTAAATTGATGATCTGCTCTTTGAACCTCTTGTTGCTAATGCAGTCGGTCTCATTACAGTTACAGTAAAATGACTTTTAAAATTATATCAAGAGAAGAATGGTGTGTGTATATAATGTATGTATTTATTTTTTGGCTTTCATCATATCAGATGTTGGTTTTTAGCATTAAATATCTAATATAATATCCCAACAATCAGAAGTCAGTAACGCCTTTCTAATACCTGATTTACCTCTTTTTAACTTTATAAAATTTCAAGTTCTTATATCATTTCTGATATTCTGTGAGCATGCGTTTAAGTGACCATTTCAGTGTCACAAACTAGATGGCTGTTAAATGAGTTTATAAACGTAACCTGGCTAAGAATGGATTAGACTAAAGATCACAATGATCCAAGGCTCCGTTCTGTTTGCAGAGCGACAGGTGAGAGTGGAGAGGAGATCCTTCTTTTAACAGGGAGAGAGATCCAGTAAAACCAGAACTAGAAAGCACAGAGATCTGCCCCAACCTGTTGTTGTGTTTTTAACAGAAGTTACCCAACCAAACACAAAAGTACCAGGCCAAGAATTCATAGAAAGAAAACATCTTCATGTTTGTTATTTACAGTTATAAGTAAGGACCCTCGTATGAGAACATCATTATGAGACGAGGCCAAAGGCAGCATCACCTGACACGTGCTTCATACCTGAAGGCAGTCTCTCTTTCTATTTTTAAAAACTCCAGGAATCACAAAATTTCAACCAAAGAGTTTTTTCTTTGGAAAATCTGAAACTAAAAAGCTTTGAAGATACATTGGAGCTTGGTCATCAGCAGTTAACTGATTATATATGTTGAAAAAATACAGTTCTTAAATTAATAGGGAACAGATGCTTACAAGCATATCTCATATGCTTGTAAGCATCTGTACAATTACAAATGATGCTGAAATCCCCCACAATCCCCTCTTCTTATTATAAAACCCATTTTATATTAATCAATAAACTAATGGCACAGCCCAAGGAGATCAAAAGAAAAACCAAACATTATCACACAATAAAAAGAAATAAAAACTAAAACATCAAGAAAGGAAAATACAAAACGTCCTAAAACACATGAAAAATGTCCTAATCAGATCAAATTAAAACCTATAGTTAAACATAATAAACCAATATTGTGTATACTATGTTTGTATGGATGTTTAAAGGAACACCACAGTTAACTTTGGTACATAGTAACATACTTTAATTTTCTGACTTACTTTGGCATTGCATCAAAAGAGGCACAGAATTAAAATAACAGATTTAATATCTTCAGCCCACTAAATGTGTTAGTTAGTAACCTTTTCTACATCTGTCACTTTGAAAGAATCTTCAGACTTTTTGTTCCAATAGTTATTCTCACTTGAATGTTGTCAAGATTTAGTTTAGGTGTGTGCTGCTCAAAGGAAACACAAACCATCCACCACTGAAATTCATCAAGTAAAATTTTATATTGTTTTTAATCTGAGCAAGAGTCGAGACCTGTGTGTTTCTGTAAGACCTGCCATTGTGTTTCCACACAGTTGTTGGTTTTTCTGGGTGTGTTCCTCTGGTTTATCCCAGCTCTCTTATTTGGATTCTGTCCAGTTTTATGTCTGTGTTGCTCTGCAGTTTCTTCGTTTTAATGAGCTGTGTATTTACTCTGTACTTACTTACTTATGTTTGACTAAGCTCTATGGGTGACACCCTGATTCTTAATTATGCACACCTGACAACCGCAGACCACATCCGTCAGTGATGACTGGAGAATGCAGAAAATGTACACACGTAAACTGATATTCAAGTTATATTTACGCTACCTGTCTCTCTTTCTGTAATAATTTTGAGTCAAACTCAAGCTGGACGTGATTAAATCAAGTCTCTGTTAAAGTTAGAAACCAGAAAAATTATTTCAGCATTAATTGTATTAACTTTTGTCCCTCCAGGAGTTGAGCCATGACCCCCATCTGTTTGTGGATGGTCTCAGTGCCCATGACTTGCATCAAGGCCAGCTGGGAAACTGCTGGTTCGTGGCTGCCTGTTCCACTTTGGCCTCCAGCGGCACACTGTGGCAAAAGGTGAGATAAAGCAAAGCACATTTAAAAATCTTCACAATGAGAGATTAAGTCTGTTACTGAGTCTACACAAGTTTTCATTTTCCTGACTTTAAACTTTAGTCATTATCTTTTCTCGTTATACTTGGGGGTCTGTTTACTTTGTGTATTTGAGTATGTAGTCACACTTACAGCTGCCATGTACATATACAGTGTATAGTTAAAATACAGCATCCCAAGCCACAGACAGCAGCAGGTCAGCTGTACAGAGGGTTTGTGTATATCTTGGTGTGTGTGTGTTTGTCTTGATAATGTAGGTGTGGGCTTGTACATAAACTTGTCAGATTTGTGAGTAGATGTGTTTTCTTGGCATGTATGTATACTTTATCATCACAGTATTTTGACCTGCAGATTTTTTTTTTTTCAGCAGTTGCATTTGTTCACATGCAAACAGAATTCTTGGCTTCTGATTTTTTTTTTTTTTTAACTCTGGTTAAATGGAAGTTTTTCAGTTACTCAGACTGTAACAGGAAATTTGATTTTTGTTGCATCGTCATATTGAAAGTTGTCGTCTATGACACAAATGTTGCAATAGTTTTTCTGGCAGCACTTCAATAGTTTTCACACATTTTACATGAACAATATTTTTCTTTTCAAAACTTGCTTTGTGTTTTGTTTTTATTTAGAGGAAGGAAAACTCAATTTTCAAAAGTAGTTGTGTACATTGTTCTAAACCTTTCACACACCTTTCTGTTTCTCAGACACTCTTCAGAAATACTTTTTCATTTCTTTAAATTTTAATTCAAAGCTGTTTTATATGTTGTTGTTGCAGTGCTCACAAGGAGAGTATGTCATTAACAGTTTATGCAGAAGTGATGAATCATTAGATCAACTCATTGTGAAATGATCTGTATATCTAAATTACTTTAAATAGAATCCTACAGTAAAGGGTTTGAGCTGGTTTCTGCTTCATCTGGATAATAACAGCTTTTATCCATAAGGTGGCACCAGTAACTCTGTAATTAACCTGCTGTTAAAGGGAGACGATGTGAACAAGTGATAAATGTCAGACTCATAACTGCAGCTTCTTGGATTAGTAATTGTAATAACTTTCAAGTGTAACTGCCTGTATTTGGTAATTCCAGCAACAACTATCTTAGTTGAGTCTTTCCAGGATTTCCCTGGAATGTTTGAACTGGTTTCTGTGTTTTGTGTTCGGATGGTTTTTCTATTAGTTAGGATTCAGGTCTGAACTCTTTCTGAGCCACTCTGATATTTTAAAGGTCCTTCACCCTGCCATTTTACAGCTTTCAGCATCTGGGATAGGTACATATATCATAAAATGTTACTGTTGGTGTTATATAGTATTCATTTGTCCTGAACTATAACTTATATCCTGGAATTATTCTTCAACCTGGAAGTAAAACGCTCGGTTTACTTTACTGTGCTGCCCCTCGAGTTGCCTGAATAAAATGGTGAATAATTCCTGTAACTCTCACAGTTAAATGCACATTTTCACAGAGACATTTTTAGAGAGTAAAATGCTACAAACGTTGGTGTTTAGTGTCTTGTTTCAGACTCTCGCAGCTCGGGGCATTAATGTTTAATCTCTAGGGGCAGCGCGGACACGCTGGGCAGGTCCTGGAGTAACATTGTTACATCACTATGTTACAGTCAGTCATTTTCTAGGAGAGAGTGGAGCAGCTGCTCAGAGTGCAGGATTCAGGAGGATTACTGAGAAAAGCGTAAATTAAGCCACTCTGGGGTTTTTTTTAAATAAGGAAATAGTATCACGACATGGTTAAAAGCTCCAAAAAGTTGATTTTGCATGATACCGGACCTTTAATGTTCTTTGTTAATCATTTCTTGAACATTTTGGATGCATGTTTCAGATCTTTGGGCTGTTGGCAGGACTGCAGTTGGCCAAGGGCCACGTCTTCCATTAGTATTATATAGTCTCTTGTCTAAGTATTGTTTAAAGGTGTAATATGTAAGAATTAAACCTTTGTGTCAAAGCTGAGTCCCACAGTTCATGTAGAAAAAAGTCAGCTCTTTGCCAATCACCCCCTTGATCCTCGTTTAATTTCTCTTGTGTTTGTTCAATTTTGGGGAATGTCTGAAGGCCTATTTTTTCAGCGTTGAGTTTTCCCAAGTGCGTTTGAACGCCTCATTGCATGAACTACGCCTGTACAAAGGAGGCTGCTCAGTTGTATTTACAGGGAATGATGTGGTGGTTTCTTAGGTTTCATTACAAGTTACCTCAGGGCTGCTTCTTTTACTTTTTGCTGCTAGTTGTTATGGAATTGTAACTGCTTGTGTTGAAGACTTGGTAACCTTGCAGGCTCACATGTGATTCATTATGGAACCAGGAAGTCTGGACGTGTAAACATAAACAATGATTCCGTCTCAGGCCAGCATTTTTAAAATGACAGAAACTAGCGACCACCCAGTCAGCTGAGATCCAGATCTGTTACAATGTGACTTTACTTTCAACATCGGTGGGACATTAGACTGTTGTGTGAGTATTTCACTGTAATATTCTTACATATTGCACCTTTAAGATTAAAGATCACCAGCAAGACTGTTGAGATGAAACAGGAATTCTGTTTTAGCATCTCTAGACAGGATGCTGCTGGTCTCCATGGATAAAGACCAAGACACAACAGCTCAGTCAGCCTTTAAAAAAACTTACTTAGACAAGAAAAAATCTTTGGACTGTTAAATTGATCTGTGAGATGAAAACAAAAAGATTTTGTATTATTTTTATTACAGTTACTGGCCTGTTTCTATGTCTGGCCTTTGTGTATTGTGTGCTTTCTGTGTTTTTTTCCACAGTTTTTTTTATTTGTTCCGTCTAGTCTCAGAGGTCCTCTGTAGCTCTGTTTTCCATTTGCTGAAAGGAAGCTCAAGTCTTTTCCAGGTGTCACCGTCTCTGTGGAGCCACCAGTTGTCTAGACACCTTTCGTAGTTCAGAAACAAACTGTTCTCAAACATTTTAGTCTTTGGGATTGAAGATAAACTAAACTGCAAGTTTTACTGTTATTGTGTCACACTCTTTGAAAGTCTAACATGTTCTGTTTTAGGCTAAACCGTTTGTATTTATTGTCATATTTAACTTAAGTAACATAGTTAAACAGAATGTTATTTTGAATTATTAGTATTTAGTTTTTACATCCTCAAAGGAAATTTACTTCAGAGATTATCTCAGCCTTTAATCCAAATCTCTGAAGGTCCACTCAAACTGTTTTCTTGTTAAAATACATTCCATGAAACAACAGTGGCAGTTTAAATACAAAGAAATCTAGTAACGTGTCCTGTAGCTGAATATAGAGGCTAAAGCTACAGCATTTTAAACTGATGTTTTTATTCAGTATTGTTCAACAGAAGAGAGAGGCAGAAACATTTTATGGACATTTTATTGGCACATCACTTCAGTTATTAAAAACCCAGAACGCAACCAGAGAAAGCTAAAGTTTATACAAGGAAAACGTTTTTCCAACTGGGTCCTGAAAACCAAATTTACACTTTCTTTCATGAGTTTTGTCTCTTGTGTTTGTAGATACAGCTAATCGTGCACCTGCCAATGTTTCAGAGGATTTTGATAGTGAACTACCTGCTGATGATGAATTTCTAGGTGTACATTTCAATTCTGTTCATTTATTTTGTGCTACGAGGAAACGACCGCTGCAGAAAAACAAATTACATCTTATATTCTAAATGAAAGATAAATGTTGCAGGAAAAAAACATACAACCATATTGGATCATTCATCTTACAAATGTTGATACATAATAATAGTTTATATTCTAATTCGAAGATTAACCATAAGGAATTTTACCATTTAAAAAAAACGGAGAGGAATGAACACATTATTACAAACTTTATTTTTACTAATAATTCATCAAACTGCTTTCAGTGGCTTTATAACTCATCAGCACAATGATTTAACTCTTTAATAGTTATTTGTTGGTCAACAGTGAAGTATTGAGGAAATTTGATAATCCATTTGGTAACTATTTCTCTTAACCAGTAGAAGAACTAAAATTACTGTTTTAAAAAAAACTTTCACATTTCATAAGAACATTTATAATTACATTGTTTAAATCATGTAGCACCAAATATACAAGCGTGCGACAGCATTAGTTAGTTTGGGATAAAATACATTTTGTTTCATCACGTTGGTTCATTCTGCTTAGTTTTATGTCTGTACTTTGTATTTTTGACAGAATGTTAAAATCCTTTTTTTAAGTTTTAGAAGTGTCTTTCAGCAAGTCAAAGACAGCAGTGGTCACATTTATAGGTGAATGGGTATGAAGGATATTATTTAGGCTGAAAACAAAACATTTAAAGGCTTTTTTCTAGTGTTCTAACAGAATTTTGCTGGTCGAAAGTAAAACGTCATTTCTCTGGAATGAACTCAATGGAACAGCTGAGATTTCTGGCCTCAGCTCCATCCTTGAAAGCAAGCAGGAAGTACATGACTTTCCTCACTTTAGCTAGCTCAGCAATTCTTTCCCCGAACTCCTGCATGTCTGCCTCCAAGCACTTCAGAGGGGAATCTTCTGGGTCTGCAGCGTTTCTCCAAAATGTACCAATTGGTTCCAGAAGCTGACGAGTCATTAGGTTTGTGAGGTCAGGGGTCCAGTGCTGGGAAATGCCGGTTATGGTTACCCGTCCGTGGCCAGAGAGAGAGAAGTACCAGCGGGAGAAGTTCAGCTCCTGGATGGCAAAGTCCAGACGATACACGGCTTCATAGGGGAGAAGCAGACGTTCACCATCCTGACGCTTTTGTCCTGACTTCTGCAGAGATGATACTCGAAGACGCATCATCTACAGAAGAATATTCACAATGAGAAAGATTTATTAGGAGTTAGTGCTTAAATTAATGTGCACTTTGTAATGTAGCACTCTGACAGAAACTCAGACCACCAAGAAAATCTAAAATAGTTTGTTTTAGTTCACGTGAGGCAGGTCTATCAGTGGATGATTTCTAGTTTTAAGGATGTTGAAGAGAAAATGCAGACTAACAGAAAAGTTAAATGAATCAATAATCCAAAAATTGCAGTAAAAGCTCTTTGTTTGCCTTCGCTTGCACTGATGAAAGTTCTGCCCCACATTTGAAAAACATGCCAGAGTTGCAGAATCAATAGACTGATAATGGCGTTGATGGCTAAAATGATGTTTGGTGTCCCAGCTTCACTGACACAGAAACACACATTGATTTAACTCTGTGCTGCTTTCAGCTTCAGAGACACATTAATCCATCTTTACATGAAACCCTTCACTCTGGCTTCTGCATGCCAGAACAGTTATCAGTATTTAAACTACTAATGAGCCTCAGATTTTGTGAGGAAATGTTTTTCGAGCAGTCATATTGGTTACAGCAGAAAGACACAATATAAGTGTAAGTCCTGTTCCTCACAAGTTTCTCCAAAATACTCTGTAACCTTCATGTCCAGAAACTTTTTAAAGAAACGTATCATTTGCATGACTAAAGTACACATGAAATATTTATTTATTGGGTTAATAATTCAGAGATTTTAACAAACTTTCCAATCTACTTATCACCCATCAGGAAAGATTTTTGCACTAGAAGCTGCATTTCATTCTAAGTGTAAAGCTCATGTTTCCACACATTCTGAAAGCTCCGTCACGTCTGTAAGTGAGACGTTATTTCAAAGTGTGAAGCTCACCTCCGTCAGAGCAACGTCTTCCTTAAATTCCAGAATCAGTGTTTCAGAGGAAGGTTTTTCCTTGTCCATGTCTGTCTTTGTGGTCATATTCCTGGTTTTACAACAGTCTTCCTGTGTAGAAGGATGCGCTGATGGAAGATACTCTCACTCTCTCCATCCGTCTCTCTCCTATTTCACAGGCTTGTTCGCCTCGCCTCCCCTCTCCTCCCTTCCCAACTGTTTCCATCACAGTGAACCAGTTTCTCACTTTGGCCCTGAGCCAGTTCCTCCCGCCTCCCTCTTACCCACAGGGTAGGTTGGTGAGGACATATTGATGGACGTGAACGGATAGGAGAGACCACTGGGACATGAGATTGATGTGAAGAGCTAATTATTCCGACACTATCGTAATCATTAGTGTTGTCTTGTGATCAACCTGCTAAGATTCTAAGAAATGCTACGTAACTCAGTTTTTTTTTAAAGGTGTTAAGCAGGTGACTGATGTTTGGGGGTGCTAGGCAACAAGGATACTGATGACGTACAAGAGGGAACGCTGGGAGTTTCCTGAGGGGCTCTGAGAGCTCAGCTCGTCTTGGCTCAATAGATCTTATATTTATTTATATCCCTTTACCTCACAGAGGTTTGTTTGTGGTAGTCTGTTACATCAATGTTAATATGTTGTCAGTAGGGATTAAGCGCAGGATATGGATGACTGGCATTCCCATGGTAAAAACTCTGAAACTCCAAGGTGCTTATGTCACTTATCCAAGTGGAAATGTTAGTTAGTTCCAACCACTTTAAAACAATATCAGATAACTTTAGATTTAAGTTTTTTGTATGTTTATTTAAATGATAACTTAGATTTTTATTAATGTATTTTCATGTGCAAAGAAATTCAAGATGAGCTACTTTAGAAAGATGAAATCAACTAACGACTCTTTGTCAAGTGGAGTTTAAACTTAGTTAACTGATGTTTTCTCAGAAACTTAAAGATTGGTAAGACTTAAGGGTGGATGTGTGTCTTCAGTCAGACTTTCTTAGGTGTTCATTATAAGGTAGACAATAAAAGGAATAAATACAAACCATATTTTCTATCGCCTTTAAATTGGCTTTTATTGCCATAGTAAGATTTTTGTACAAGATCTGATTGTGTGCTGCTGTAAACGATCATGTTTTTGTTTTAAATGGCGCCACTCACAGATGGAGCCCTGCGTTCTGGTTTATCTGTTTCTACCAGGTGATTCCAGACTGGAAAGGGCAAGAGTGGAATGCAAATAATCCAGATAACTATGCTGGAATATTTCACTTCTGCTTCTGGCAGTTCGGTGAATGGGTGGATGTAGTGATTGATGACCGGCTTCCCACAGTGAACGGAGAGCTCATTTACTGCCACTCTAATGATCGAAATGAGTTCTGGAGTGCTTTGGTGGAGAAGGCTTATGCCAAGTGAGTAATTCAACTGGTTTTGTCTGTGCTCAGATCAGTTTATCATGAATTCTGCTCTTTGCAGGAACCGCTGCTGGTAAATCTAAGGAACTTTTGAGTAATAAATTTGGTCGTAATTTAATTGAATCCATTCATAGAAATCATGTTTGATCTTATTTTAACTTCACAGTCAAAGAACCACCAGGTGGTACTGGTTCTTCTCGTCTGACATGTTTATCGTTACCTTAGTGTTAACTTGTATTGTGTGACCTGAACTGAGCTGCTTCACTACTGACAGTTAGAGATGCCGCGACACATTTAACAGTGAATTTTTCATCCCTTCAGTTGTGAACAAAATGCAGCGCTACGGTTGCTGCAGATGGTGAAGACACCTTCTGGGAAGGAGGATTAAAATATCTGAACTTTTACACGTTTAATCAGATTTTAATCCAGCTCTCGCCAAGTTGAACCGATCACACCTATTTATCTGACACTTTATCTAAATGTGTAAAGCTGACCGCTACTGATGCTGAGCAGTTATCTCAATGTCAAATTCAATTCAAACATACTTTATTAAACCTGGAAGGGAAATTAGATTAGATTAATGTAAATTGGATTAGATTAGAATCTGTTGGTTTTAATAATTTAAAAAGAACAGTGTGTCTTTACATCATTCCATCAGTGCTGCATTAGATTTAGTTGCTTTAATTGGTCATTGTGTCTTTCACAGAAATAAGGGTGATGAGACTAATCTGGATCCTTTATGTGGCGATGCAACGCTAGCAAGAAAAAATGAAACATTTACTATAAAGAGTGTGCCAAAATATTTTCTCCCTCTTTCTGCAAACATGGAGCCTGAAACATGAATTCTAATGTTTTACGTGACTGAGGTTATCACTATTTTTCCAATAGAGCATCATTTGGTGTCTTCTTTTGTTTTTCACTGGAGTACAAACTTCCACCATCTTATCAGCCATGTTGGAAAAACTGAGGTGTTTTTTTTTTTTTTTTTTCAAACATGGCGTCTTGGTTTAAACAGGATTTAAACACAGTGAGTGGATCATTTTATCTCCACCAGTTATATCAAACAAAACGGAGAGCAGACCAAGAAGAATTATGGAAAAAATAACATTTTTATCTCTCGTAATAATGAAAACTTGACAGTAAAAATAAATGATTTTAATCTGATTTTTTCGGAATCGCTGACCCGTTCTGGGTAAAGTGCATCCAGATAAACAATAAAAAGATAATTCATGTGGCTTTGTTGATTCATTCTGTAAAACCTGTAGCTTACTGTCAGTAAATATTTCCAAGTTTTATCTTTCATGGTTTAACGTTATAAAAACAACATAAAAAATTTGTTTTAACATGTTGGATGTGAAACCTCAATATGATGTTTTTAAGGCTGTGTGGATGTTATGAAGCTCTGGATGGAGGCAACACGGCCGATGCTTTAGTCAGTTTCACCGGAGGAGTTTCTGAGCCGATGGATTTGACTCAAAACGGTTTCAATGATGACGAAGAGAAACGGAACGAGTTGTTTGAGAGAGTTCTAAAGGTGCACAACAGAGGAGGACTCATCAGCTGCTCGATCCGGGTGAGGAGAACAGAACAAGCTTGCATATTCTTTTTAGAAAATAGTGGTTTGATGACTGTTTGTTTCAGGCAATTACTGCAGAGGACATGGAAGCAAAGCTGGCCTGTGGTCTGGTAAAGGGCCACGCATACGCTGTGACGGACATCCGCAAGGTTAGGTTAGGTCACGGACTGATGTCTTACTTCAAGTCGGATAAACTCAATATGATCCGCATGAGGAACCCGTGGGGACAGAGAGAGTGGAACGGGCCCTGGAGCGACAGGTAAGAACGCTTTGAAGGCAACAATGTCCTCCTGAGAGCCGAGCGTTACTTTGGTGTGAATTTGAAGTTTCTCTAGTCCCTAATTTTCTCTTGAACTCTTCAGTTAGTGGGACTTCAAAGAATTAAAAACAAACTTTGTGGACATGTCTTCAAATAAGAACAACAGGTCTGAGTGAAACAAATTAAAATGTAATAGGTCAGGATCTGATGTCGTCCTACATGGATGCAGGGAGGATAATTCCACATCTCAGTGTTCATCTAGTCATCACATGTTTACGGTGTTTGTGCAGCTCTGAAGAGTGGGCGAAGGTCAGTAAGAGTGAGCGGGCGACCATGGGTGTCACCGTGCAGGACGATGGAGAATTCTGGTAAGTTTTTGTCAAATTCTGCCACCTGTTGGTAATGTGAGGTGACCTCAAATAGTTTTTAAGTTATTTAATTTAAACTGTTTCCTCCTTTTGATGTCACATTAAATTTGCATCGATTAAGGATTCTGTCTCTCTGCAGGATGACGTTTGATGACTTTATCAAGAACTTCACAGATCTTGTTCTTTGTCGTCTCATCAACACATCCTATATGAGTGTTCACAAAACATGGGAGGAGGTTGTGATGCGGGGCTCCTGGCATTGCCACGACGACCCTTTTCTTGACCGGGCTGGCGGGTGCTCCAATAACAGACACTCTTTCCTCCAGAACCCGCAGGTCTTTCAGTCGTACAGTTTGTTCCAGGTTTTGTTTTGGATGAGACGGGATTGTAAGGCCTGAACTCTAACTGTATGATTTTATGCCCTTTTTTTGTTTTGCAGTATGTGTTTAATGTGACGAAGCCCAAAGATGAGGTTCTGATCTGTCTGCAGCAGAAAGACCGCAGAGCCACCCTGAAAGAAGGGCGAGGAGAAAACCTGGCTATTGGTTTCGAAATACACAGAGTAAAAACTATTTATACGTGATTAAAGAGATAAAAGGATCTTCTGATGTCACATGATCTGTCTGAAAACCTTTTGTCTCTATAAAAACTGTCAGAGTGGAAATAAAATGATTGATTTGTTTCTGTGTTCAGGTGGAGTTGAACAGGATCTACCGTATGCACGTCACCCAGCAGAAGGTCGGAGGAAGCACCTATATCAACTCAAGGTCTGTGTTTTTGCGCATCGACCTGACAGAGGGACGCTACGTCATCATACCCACAACATTTGATCCTGGTTTGGAGGGAGAATTTCTACTACGCGTCTTTACCGACGTTCGTTCTGACTGCAAGTACGAACACGTTGGAGTTTAGTTGTAGTTTCTGCAGCTTCAGGATAAACTGGTCTTGTTTGAAAAAGTGGAGATCTGTGAATAAACCACGTTTTAATTACCTTCATACAAACAGAAACTGTATTTGATGAGTAATATTGTGTGGATAAGACTGTCTGTCTGTCTGTCCTGCAGAGAGCTGACGCTTGATAGACCTCCTCAGACCTGCTGGTCTGGATTGTGTGGGTATCCTTCGCTGGTCACTCAGGTCCACATTCTGAAGGCCGACGGACTCTCAAACCAAGATGAACGTACGACTCCAGTTTTTGTTCTTCACTCGCTTGATAACGTGAATTTAAATCCAATATCCACTTAAAGTTCCAAAATATTAAATGGAATCATCTATTTAACTTTGTACTTATTCATTTATTATAGTTGGTCCTAGAATTTCTCCAGTTACAGCTTAATATTTTAAATTCAGACTCATTTACTGTTGGGTGTTTACGCAAAGAATAACTTTATGTATCATACTAGACGAAAAGTTTAAATCCTTTACATTAATGAGTAAACTGCCTGTGTGTTTCCAGTCCCAAATCCGTATGTGATCATTCGTTGTGAAGGAGTGAAGGTTTGTTCTGCGGTTCATAAAAACACGTTCAGTCCTATCTTCGACACGAAAGGACTGTTCTACAGGAAGACGGCCAACCGACCAATCAGCATCGAGGTTTGTGTGAGTCTGCACGTGTGTCTTTGTGTACTTGTTATTGTTGACCTCTTCTCACTGTTTCTCAGGTCTACAACAACAACTTGCTCAGGGACTCTTTCCTGGGTCAGGTGACGATGACTGCTGAGGAGGGAAAATTCCAGAAGACACTTCACCTAAAGGACAAGAGCGATCGCCGTGGCAACGACCTCCCCGGTACTATTACTCTTGCCATAGAGACCAGCACAGAGCTGACCAGTATCTGAAACGTATGTTTAAGTTGTGTACATGTTTACGGTCCACAGTAGTTTTAACTTTGAGCGTTAATATTCAGTATGAACAGCTTGTTTACGTGTAACAGAGTCTGCAGAGGGAGTTACAGCAGTTACACAGGAAACGTTACAAAGCACCAGCTGTGTTTCTATTATATACTGATGTAAAGTTGGACTCGGGTTCTTAATGTTGTTTACAGGTCTTAAGGTTTATTGTATTTCAGACCTGCAGTCTGAAACTTTCATTCCATCTCAATTTACTTTGTGTTCTGTTCTTTACTCGTTTTATGTCTTTTATTTTGCTTCATTGCTGATAAAATGTTGAATTTTGAACACGTTCTTCATTTTATTTCACTTGATCTGACATTGTGTGGCCCCTCTCAGTGCCGCCTTCACGTGTCTGTTTACCTGCGTTTTTCTAGCATGACTGTTGCTTCGTTTTGCAGCAAGTTACGAAATGCGTCTCAAACCTCTGAAATCTTCTTTTCAAGCCAGAATGAACTGTCACTTTACCAGCAGGCTGGTTTCTAACTTCATCCTGCTGCTTTAGAAGTTAAAAAAAAAATACTTTCAGGTAATCTGACTTCTTTGTGTTGTAGATATTACGTCTTCCACCTGTTGGTAAACAGCCAATCACAGCGCATTGAAGCGACAGCTCAGTCTCACCTGGTGTCAAATCAGTGTCATCTATTACTTTTTAACTTTTGGTATTTTATGGTTAATGTTGAGCTGATTTTAAAATGTTTGTTTTCATGCTGTCGCTTTTAGCTTCATTACTTGTGGAAATACAGAATTATATTTTTTATCTTCAAAAAGCACTTTTTAGGAAAATGTTCCTGTTTATCCAACCAGTCAGTAAATAAACATCTTTAATGAGAAACAACTGAAGTATCTGAATATCAGTCTGACTCAGATCAGCTGTTTGACCCGAAAACGACCAGTTTACCCTTTTCTGCTTTGAGCTCTGAGCGTTTGTGTGAACAGTAAGTTTACAGGAGACGTGCAGCAACCGTACAAGACCTGAATCTAAAGGGATTTTAGTCAGAATGTCATTAATGTTTAAAAACCTCATGCAGAACTGTAGCTGTTTGAAAAGCAAGTTCAACAAGACGATAAGAGCTTCACTGTCACATCCGGTTTCCTGCCAGCAGGTGGCGCTCTACCCCTACAGTCCAAAATGTCTTTTCCTCTGGGGTTTTTATAGAAAGTTCATTGATGTTAACTGTGCCAAAGGATTTTTAGGTCTAATAGTATTTTCACAGAATTAAATGTGGTTTTGAGTTTATCTCTAATTTCTTCAGAAAAATAAAGGAATTTTTTTTTCCTTGACATGTTTTAACTGACTGCAGATGAAAGTTGAAACATGTCAAAGATGAAATCCTTTGAACAAAATAAATTTGTGATAGTCAAGGTAAAAATAAACAAACTTCTTGTTTAAGTATTTGTACTGATGCAGTGATGAAACCTGCCATCAAAAACCAAAGAGCGGTCCATCATGTCCACTCTGCTAAAAACTGAGACCACTTTTAGAACTGGCTTTAGTCCACTCATGTCTGAAATGTATGCTGGGAAAGCAAATGTTTTATAAAATACTTTTTCACTTTAGCTGTTTGTTTCTCTTGGAGTTTATGAAGGTCTTTCAAGTCAAATATGAGAAATAAAGTTTAACTTGTACCTTGTGTGTGTTTTGTGTCTTCACAAGTTGTTTCCATCACTCACAAGATTTGAATGTTTTTGTGGATGTGAAATTATTTAGTCTTAAATGCTTAATTTAAAATCAGGAGATGGTGAGTCGAGCAAAGAAAACCACTTTTATAAAAATGGATTAAATAACAACAGCTGTGTTCTGAGGAGATGCTTGAGATGTTTAATAACTTACAAAACATTTGTTACAGCAGAACTACAGTAACAGCACAACAGAGAAATGAACCGCAGTCACATCCAGTGGTACCAGTTCAAACATTTAAAACTTGACTGGAATGATGCTGGACTCACCTGTAAAATGATTTGGGATGTTTCATCTGAGCCTTTAATGTAATAAAAAAAAAACATCAAGATCATTTTGGAAAACAATTAGAAGCTAAAGAGATTCAGTCTGAGCAGGTGACCTGAGGTCCCACAACACCTGAACCCCCACAGGAAAGTACCTGAAACTTAACACAGCTGAAGCTAAATGACAGATTTCCTTTTAGTGAGAGACGGATCCATGAAAACAAACCAGCTTCAACCAAATTAAAAAGTTTTGGTTTGCAGCAAAAACCTTTTTACACATTTCAACAACAAATGGCTGTTTTTAAATCATGTTTACGGGTTTAAGATGTTTGTGTTTAACATTTTTTAATCAGCTGCTCAGAATCAGGTAAAAACGGTAATATTTCAAATTATAAGTGGGAATAAAAAATTTGACTCTGCGTGAGTTTTATGTTCATTTCAGATTATTCATCAAGCAACAGGTGAAATTATTTTACAAAAATACAGATTTACCCTAAAATACATCCAATAATAGACAAAGGATAAACCCATTATTTTAGTAATAAGTTCTGATTTGATTTTTCACATTAAAAGCTTTATTAAATTTAAACAATGAGTGAAGTTCTTAAAAACATTTGAGTCAAATGAACTGGAAGCCATAATTCACGTTCTTCATAACAGTATTGTGAAAACTAAATGTCAGTAATCAGAAAAAAATAGAAATCTTTGTCTTGATCTTTCATTGTGACTTTTCCAAACAGTCTGAACAAACTATCTCTTTTTACAGATGTTAAAAGTAAAGCTTGGTGAGGTCATTAAAAACCCGTCAGTTTATAACTGCAAGTCATCAGAAACCCAAATGTAACACGAGTCTTAAACTCAGGACAAAGATATTAAAACCAACACGGTGACTTTGTTGACCATTTTAGGAAAATCCCGACAGTAACGGTTATTTAGAAGATGGAAACAAAACTAAACTCTGGTCTGGATCATAATCAGAGTTGATTTTCTTCTCATGAGCCTCAATCAAAATCAAAACAAAGCTTTGTTCCATGAAATGTTTAAAACCTTTAGGAGGAGCTGAGCGTGAGAAATGTTGTAACAGCTGTGACGCTTCACAAGGGGCTCCGCGTGCACGCACACACACAAGAATCACAATAGTCTGACTAAACAGAACCGCATTTCCTATATCATGTTTAGGTTTATTTATCTGTAACTATCTGTTCATCAAACCTAAACTGTTGAGCAAATATAATATTGTATTTAAGGTGTTTTTATGAGTCCAAACTCATCTGATTCCACAGCAGAATCTCAAACAAAAACAAGTAAACTGCTGATTGATCGATCGATCTCCACATCACTCGCAGCGGCATCTCTCCTCCTCATCCTCAGATAGAAAATATAACACTATGTTACAAGAAGACTAACAGAACATCTAGTATCTTACAGAGAACAGGCAGAGTATCTACAGCAAACCTTCAAGCTCAAGATTTCAGTAAAAAAAGGGTGAGTAGTCTGAAAGGAACACTTTGGATCCAACTGGATTTTATTTAAATGAAGTGGACGAAGATTATTTATTTGTAAAGTTTGAGGGTTTTTCTGACTGAATGTGTTGCTCCAAATTCTAAATATAGTTCAGTAATAAAGCCTCATAGGTCAGATGGTCTCCATTAATACAGCCACAGCAGCAAGTAACGAACCGATTGCACAGAAATTATTTTTTATTAACAGATTTGATGTTTTCTTTATCAGCCATAATTTTCTGAAGCTTTTAAGGAGTTGTTTTGTCTAAAAAGCACTTTGTTACCTCTGGTAAGGAGGTCTGCGTTCTCTGAGTGCTTTTCTAGTTAACAGTTAGAATCAGTTTGTTAAAAAGCTGCTGATCCTCATTAGGAAACATCGTGTGGCTGATTTCCTGCAGGAATCTGATGCGAAGTGTTTGACACCGACACCCTGCCTGATGGCAGATTAAGTGCTACAAGAATGAAGTGCTTTCGGACAAAGTTCACTACAAACTACAGAGTCTCACTGGATCTAATGGGATGAAGCCGCTGTCACTGGGTCATACGGACCCGTTGGACAGACGGACGTCTTTTACCCAGAGACGCATCTGATAAAAGGTGACATGCTGTTTGTTTTGGTCCGACTCATTGGCTGTTCAGTTCTGCCCAACGAGTAGCCATCAGTTTCTGCTGAGATGGACAGCGTGAGGGCAAACTCTACCACAGAACAACAGCGAGAGAGAAGAAGACGACGGTGAGAGGGGTCTCCAGTTTCAGAGGTGGTCTGTGAGTGACGACAAACTGAAACAAGCGAGCGTTATTTACACGAACGCAGCCATCATGAATGTGGACTGTTCTGGGCTGAGTTTACAGAGTCCGACTCGCCCTCTTCATCCTCTTCACCTGGATCCAGGGGCCCATTGTGCCGTTCCGGCCTGCCTGAGCTGTCCCTGGATACAGCAGGACTTCCAGTCCCAGATTTCTCTGGGTCTCTGTAGGTCTGATGTCCATTTGATGGGGAGAGGCTTTGGCCCCTCCCCTTTTCCTGAGTGTCACTGTCATTTCTGTTGTCAGCCCTCCTCTCGACTGTGGAGAACTTTTTATTCATCCTCTGTCTTTCATCCTCTTCTTCATCATCATCAGAGTCGATGCGGTTGAGTCTTTTACGGATTGGACGATCATCTTCTGATGAAGATTCAGAGTCCTCTGAATCTTCGGAATCCTCATCATCATCCTCATCTGTTGAAGGTCGCCGTTTCTTCAGCATCTGAGCAAGTCGTTTGCGTCGCTGCTGTGACAGTATCTCCCTCCTTTTCCCTCTGCCCATCTTCTCCAGATCCTCTTCCTCTCCATCCATCCTCATTAATCTCCTCCTCTTGTCTTTGTCCTGCTCCTTCCTCTTCAGTCTCCTCCCTCTTTCTCTTGCATACTCCTTTTCCTCGTATCTTCTCCGCTTCTCTCTCCTGCTACTCCGGAGCTCTTCCTCCTCCACTCTTCTCCTCCTGCTCATTCTCCTTCTCTGGTCAGCTTCTTCCTCGTCCTCGTAATCCTCATCATCATCCTCAGAGTCTCTGGAAGCAGGCGACACTAAAAGGAAGAGCAGATAGTATGACGAGGATTCAGGTTAATAAAGGTCAGAAAATGTCAACCTGCACGTTTAAGATCAAAGAGAAAAGAAACTAACTATCGCTGTAGTCACTCGAGAGATGCTCCTTTCGTGGTCTGCCGCGGCGTTTCACCTTCTCCTGCTTGGTGGACGGCCTGGAGTTGTCTGAGGACTCTGAGGTCTCACGGTAGTTGACCTGCTGGTGCTGGCCCCGCCTCAATCCCCGCCTTTTTTTGTCTGCGTCGCTGTCAGTCATGTCGCTGAACTGATCTGAATCTGATGTAAAAAGATGGTTAATCTGAACCTGAAACAGTCTCTGGTTTTACGATGATAGAAAAAAACTAATATTGAAAAAGTCTCTCACCCATTTCTATGTCACTGTCTTCCTCCTCTTCCTCAGAGGAGCGTCTCCGCCGCCGTTTCCTGCCTCTACGTTGGTTTCTCCTGGGTTTGTACTTTGGCAACCCTTTTAACCCCCGTCTGGGGCGGCTCCCTTTATCCCAGCTGCCTCCATCGCTACCTGCATCCTCTTCTTCCTCCTCCTCCTCTCCATCATCATCTGCCCCCGATGCACCAAAGTCCTCCTCCTCTGAGCTGTGTGAGGAAGAAGAGAAGGAATGAGACAACTGGCAAAGAAGAAGAAAGGGGCGGGAACTCAGAGGTAGAAGCTCTTGACTGTGACCTGTTACTGAGCATGAACTCATCTTCGCTCTCTATGGCAGTGCTGTCGCTCTCCAGGTCATTCAGTCGGCGTTTCTTCTTGCTCCTGGCGGATCGACTCTGGTTTCTGACAGTCCGCTGGCCCTGCTTCGCGCCTCCTGACAGGACGGAGGTGATCTCTTTGCCTCTTCCTGCTCCTGCAGGACAATCCAAGTAAAAACACTCACATTTGGCACTACACATCTTTGTCCTTTCTGGAAGTCGAAAGGAAAAGAACAAACTTCATGCTGCTGAACTGATGCGAAATCAGAGCTCGAAACTTTTTAATTAAAGTGTCTAAAAGGGATAATTGTTTTCTAAGCTGCAGCTCCTTCATCAGCTGATTTAAAAACAGCCTTGTGTCTTTAACCTCTACATCATCCACCCACCTCCGCAGAGGTCCCCAATATCCTCCTCGATAGCTTCATCAATGGCGTCATCAAAGTCATCAAACCTGCAACAGAACCAGTGTCTCAGTAACGATGTCTGTTCAGAGTTTAACTGAAGGGTCAGACAGACACCAGGACCGAAACATGTTCAGCACAGACGTATTTTATTATTTTAACCCTGTCAGTTCACCTCACGTCAACCCTGAAACCACACCCACCTGTAGCTGATGTGCTTCCTGGTTCTGGTTGATCTTCTTCCCAGATTTTTGATCTTCTTAGAATCTTTTTTCTTTGCAGATTTCTCCTCCTCTTCCTCCTCTTCCTCCTCTTCATCTTCCTGAAAAAGATGACTCTTTTCAGCGTTACTCAGTAAAATCTAAACAAGTTTCCTTTAACAACAAACATGTGGTTTGTTCTATATCTGTAAACTGTCAATTAAAATCCCAACATCTGTGTTTTCAAACCTCCAGCTGAATTACTCTGATAGATTACTGTAACTCTCTGATCTTTATTTCTAGGAGGATAAACAAGTTAAAACGGTCACAAACCCAGACGACAGGCAGCATGTTTAGGATTACAGGAAGGGTAGAACTACTTACAGGAATGATGTTCTCCACACTGATCCCCACGTACACCAGTCGTTCCCTCCTACATGTACAACAGCAAAGTTTCTTCTTTAGATTGACTGTAAAAGGATTTTTTTCCAACGCAGAATATTTGCGTGTTTACCTCCTCTCTGCTCGCTCTTTTTTCTTCAAAGCGCTGTCCAGATTTTGCAGCTGCTCTTCCAGTTTCTCACACAGCATCTTCTAAAATAAAAAAAATGCCACAAACATGTTACTATCAAATTTATGAATGATTTTTGATTATATCCTGAAATCTTTGTCATTGTCGACTGAAAAATTAGGAAAAGTTGTGTTTAGCTCATCTGTTAATTTAAAACTAAAGAGTTGATTAATTTCATCATGGATTGTGATTTTTAAAGGCTGTGACTGATCTGTGAATAATGTGCGTGTCCATCTCTCCAACGTACATGTTGGCATGGTGGACAGAACCATTCTCCATCTGGGATCAGCATGAGCGGCGGCCGCAGACACGCAGTGTGGTATCCGCTGTCACACGAGTCACACAGCAGGATCTGTTAAACACACGCGTCACTGTGAGGAGACTTAAAACAAACAAGTTTTGAACTAGTTTCAGTGCAACATTTTGGGCTCATTTAAAACAAAACAAACAAATGAAAAGTCTGCAAACCCAAACAGGAAATGTTTGAAGTGATCTGATCGAGACGATAAACCAAACAGCTTTACTTCGTCTGCCCCACAGAAACATCAACAGTTTGAATTGAGACATTGAGGGTTATTTAGACGGATCTGTTTTATCAGAGTGAAAATAATCATTATTCTAATTTCATTCCCTTAGAAATCAGATCAAAACAATCAAAAAAGAGGCAGAAAGAGTGAAGTACTTTGGAGTACTTTTTCCTCACACTGAGTTAGAATTAAAGTACCTGAATGTTTTAGTATCCGTGTTAAAAACCAGTCTGAAATGTTCTTACCAGTTCAGGGTGGTTGGGGAGGCCACAGTGACTGCAGGCATCCTCACGGGGTATTTCCTCAGATTTACTGGATTCTTCCTCTGAATTACTCCCTCCGTCACCCTCCCCCTCTTCTCGTTTCCTCACCATGTCCTCTCCCTCTTCTCCCTCGTGCAGTCTGCGTCTCTTTGAGCGAATGTTGGTCCATCGGGGTCGTCCGTGCCGCCGTTTACCCTGAAAAAAAGGATGAATATACATTTAAAAGTATTACACGTGTTTCCTTTAATAGTATTCAGAGTTAGAAAGTGGTTACCCTTCGTTTCCTAAACTTCCCAGCAGGTCCAGCTTTTCTGTCTTTAGATTCAGCAGAACGTTGCTCTTCATCATCCCCTTCCTTCTCCTCTGCCTCCTCCTCCTCCTCCCTCGTTTGGGCAGGTAGTGCCTGTTTTCTTGGTGGTTTCTTTTTCTGGCTCTCGGCCACCTTCGAGCTCGGCCTGCAGTTTGGTAAAGCAGATGATCTTCAAGAAAAAAGGTGTAGATGGGATGAATTTATGGTGAGAATCTGCTGTAGTTGAGATTAGAATGAAAACAGTAGATTTGGTTTTGCTTTCTGATGTTCTTACACACCTGCATATCCTCACTGATCTCCTCAGTGACCTCCCTTCCTCTTGCACCTCCTGCTCTCTGGCTTTCTCCTCCTCCCTTCCTCCTTTTTTCTTTAACTTGTTTCTCCGATGAGGAGGAATCTTGATCTTTAACCGAATTCCTTCTTTCTGGAGCTCAGAGGACACTTCCTCCAGTGGACCCTGTTTCAGGTCTGATCCAAACCCACTGTTCTTCACTCGGACTCGGCTGACCAACGCACCGTTCACATCTTCCCCCTGTTTGTCCACTTTTAGGAATGAAACAGCACAGCTCGACTCTGAGTCCACCTTTCCTGTAGTACTGGATATCTTTCCAGGATCATCTTGAACCCCGTCGGCCACATGACACCCCGGTACCTCTTCTCTGATCTCCTCCAGATCGTCCTCCGTCTGCTGCTGACTCTCGTTATTCCTCCCTCGTTCCGACTCCTCTGTCGTTTTTTCCTCCAGGTCTTCCTCCATCTCTCTCTTGGATTCTGTTGTGGTCACAGAAAAACAAGAGACACGAACAGAATCCACGCCTCTCCCTGTATCTTCGGGAGCTTCATCGGGTTTCATGGCTGATGTCTGAGGCTTTCGGTGCATCAGATCTTCTCGCACCGCCGCAGGAGGAAGAAAACAGGGTGTCTGTGTTTTCTCCCCTTCGGTTAGTCCCTTCCCTACAAGCACTGACTGCCGGCTCATCTCTTTATCTTCTTCTACAGCTCTGGGCCCACAGGGTTCTGAGCTTGGTCCGTTCTGTTCCTGCTGCTCAGCACTGGGGCCTCTGTGATAATCAGATGGGCTCCGGATGACCCCAACATGACCGACAACTCCAATCTGACCTATAACTCCTATGACCCCGTTTTGACCCTCTTTGTGAGGCAGGTGAGAAGCTCTCCCATTGGTCAGTTCCTGCCTTGGTGTGGCGACAACAGCCTGCTGCTGTGAAGATGTTGGACTTCCTGGTTGCGCAAGCTTCTCGTCTTTTCCTCTACTGTCTTTGCTGTTGATCACTGCGGGGTTACAAACAATTATACTGCTGCTGTTACTGTTGTTAAGGTGGTTGCTATGGAAGCTATCAGCCAGCTTAAGATCCCTCTTCTTCAGTGGTATCTTGGCCTGCTGGTTGCTCCTGACAACAGCCCTTTCTGCTTCCTCCTCCTTGTTCATTTTTGTCAGAATCACGCTGGGTGCCATAACAACAGGCACAGCGTTTTTGGGTTCATCAGCATCCCGTTGTTCAGATTTGATAGCAGTGATGGTGCTGACGCGGTTGTTGAAGGCAGACGGTTTGTGGTCCATCTTCTCTTCCTTCACCTCAGATTCAGGGTTTTCCTGTTTGATGAGCTGCGACTCCTCCTGCTTTAACACTGCAAAACAAAAGAGAACAAACAATTACACTGACGGAAACATGGAGCATCAGAGGGACAAAGTGTAACAGACAAACTGTGTCAAACAAGAGTCAAAAAGCAGAGCAGCAGCAGTAACAGTGAGGTGTTTCAGGTCCGTCTTGAGGACCTGGACTGGTTGGGCTCAGAAATCTGACCTTTAATACACTGATAATCAGGTTCTACAATCTTTAAGACTTACAGCTGGAACAGATGTGGAGACACTGACAGGTACAATTTACAGAGCTTTTTCTTTAATCATAAATAAAACCCAGGTACCTTGTTGAAATGGTTTCTCTTCCTTAACATGTTCAATCTTCTTACTGTCAGTTTGTTCCTCTGTTGTTTTGGGGAGTTTCACGTTGCTGATTCCAAAGTCCTCGTCTCCTACAAATCGGAACAAAACATGATAAAAGTTCAGACCCTGAAATGTAATTCAGTCTTTTCCAAAGGAACAATTTCAGCCTATTAAAGTTTTTATTTGTCACTATTTAGATTTACGTTTTCAAGTAAAAACTTCCATATATTTCCAAGAAGTTGTTTGCTCAACATACCCGTATCTTTCCCTACAGGGCTGTTGCTCCTGGATCCAGTCGGGTTCTGGTCCTGATTCTGGCTTGGTTCAATCTGACCCTTCAGCAGTTCCAGAGCTTCAGCCAGATCATTACGAGTCCTGATAGTGATCACAATCAAAACTTATCATACAGCCAATCAAAAATCATTAACAAACAGACAGTTTATTCAAATGCAACCAAAAGACAAGAAACAAGTGTAACCTGACGATGCACTTCCAGGTGGATCCGTCCAGATCGTCCTGCTCCTCTGTGTACAACCGGATGTTCTGTTCCTGGTCCAGCTGGAGCCAGTACATTAAGCCTTGCTGGTCCCGACCAATCGGCTGCAGACGCATCTTCTCGGGGTCCTCGTCATTGACCACCATCTTAAACTTCAGGTTGTCATCAAACTGACACTCACACAAATACTGAAGAATAAACAAGAAGAGGAATGTGAATGTACTGTAGATGTTCTGGGACCTGAAATGTTTCATTGTGATTATAAAAGGTTGTACTTTAAGGATGCTTGATTTGCACTCGATTGACATCTCCTGGTAACCTTTCTGTTCCAGCTCCCAGGCCCAAGTGCTGTTCAGCTCCTGACAGACCTACAGGACACAGCATCAAGACGTCAACCCCAAACCTACTAACATATTATTTACAGTATATTTCAGCTGTTTTTTAATGTCACAGGTAAAGACTTGGTTCTTTTTGTGTCTCATAAGAAGCGTCAGTCAAAGAAAACTGGATTTCATTCACCCCCAATTTGAACATAAGAAAAGCCTTCTCACCTTTGCCAAGTATTTTTCCCAGCGATCGGTGGTCACAGACCTCCCCAGTTTTCGGAGCAGCTTCACATGGAGCTCCACCAGAGGTTTAGGAACTAAAAACACATAATAAATAACTTAACACAAGTATCTTGTGTCACTTTTATCTTCAATAGACAAAATCACAAATTGCAACAAAATTTTCATCCCTGTTAATTTATTCTCTTTATAATAAACAACTTACATCAAGGCTATAAAATGATTTGTACAGGGTTTTTAATGGTCATACATTAATGTATCAGCAAATATAATTAAAAATGATTTAAGTTATCAACAATTATTACAACGATTGCTGGATATTTAATGAACTGAAAACTTTATGGACTTCGTTGAAACATTCAGGACTTTTACTTGTAATTGAGCACTGTTACATATTGATAATTTTACAGTTGCATTACTTTTATTTGAAAACAGGTGGCAGATCAGTTTTAAAATTCATAAAATATTTATATTTGCTACTACAGTTATGTCCCATCTACATTTTAAACTATTATATAACTTAAAATACACCATGTAACCTTTAAAATGAATAAAAAATAAATTAAATACTGCTCTATGAGTGATAAAACGTGAGACTTTTACGGAACATTGAAATTGTAGGAAATACCACCATTCTCTACTGTTACGGAAAATTAGAATCCGTGTTTCTATATTTTAGCTCAAGTTCAAAATCCAGACGTGAAATGAAAGGTTAGGTTACTTTAGCGTAAACTCCAGATAAACAGTGTAGTAATATATAGTAAACACGTCCACTGTTACGCTTAATTTTACTTTCAGGGGTAAATATGCATTATCGAAGCTAAACTGGACAAAACAACTGGCGGAGCGGCGAGACGGGCAGGTACAGTTTGTAACATTCAGATCAAACCCTGGCATTTTATTTTTAACGCATTATGTTGCAGTAAATTATTTGGTGATCCACTAATATTGTAAAAAAAACTTGACAGAATCACGGACGCTAGCTCGTTAGCCGGTGGCTAATGCGCATGTCCAGATTTTACCTGCCAAAAAAAACATAACAGCAAGAGTTTTGGAGCGAACGTCCCTTTCTGGGTTTTGACACGTGAGTGAAATACCGACCGAGATAACAGCGTGGTGTTGGTGACCGTGGAACCACCTCGTAGAACACCGGGAACAGCCTGCGAGAGAAGGCCGGTGGAAAATGCCACCTGACTCGGGAGCTAACCGCCGTGTCGAGCCGCATCGACAAGTTTAACATATCAAATCCAGTCGTGACAGCAAGATCCACGACCTGCCACCAAGCAAAATCCCACACGGTTTATATTCAGCTCTCGTGAGTCTCCGATGCCCCAAACTTACACACACGATACTTCTCTTAATGTTTTCTCACAAACTTGGATTCAACTGTCCAGAAAACTGGCGCTGACCGGGGCCTTTAACGGAAACATCACGGTTCAGCAAACAGTCTGAAGTCTGTGCGCGACGCTGCCCAACCGGGTCGTAAACACACAACATTTTCCACTCTTCATCATCTTCACCATGATGATGATGGCTGTGGCCCCTTCAGTGTCGCAGCTTTCTTTCTACCGTTTCTCTCCCGCCGCACTCTCACCTGCCGTAGTGTCACGCAGATACCGCTCCATCTGCGGGAATGTCAGCTCTGGGAGGTCTAGCGCCGGTCCGTATCGCTCCAGGAACGAACAGACCTCCGCGAAACTCGGGCAGAGCGGCGGGCCAGAGCTTCTCACCACCGCCGGAGCAGCCATCTTTCCAGGCAGAGAGAAACAGCGGGAGGGGAGGGCTCGCCGCTGGTCGGATGCGAATGAAATGAATGGAGGCAGAGACGGAACCACCAGCGTCAAGTTCGACCGTTACATACCGCATCACTTCCGGCAGGGCACTTTCAAAACAACTCAAACGTTTATCTGTCGCCTGGGCAGACCTGAGATTTAACGGTGAGTTGCATTTGTAGGTCGAAATTTCCTTGTTCCAATTTGAAAAACTAAACACAACAAACAAAATCAAATTTTAACAGAACCCCTGGTAAAATCCTAGTAAAAATAGAAACTTGGCAGTCATACGAAAAGATGATGCTGTGATAAACTATTCATGTGGGCTTCCCTGAGATTTTATCTGAATAAATCAGTCACACGTAGTACAGTACAACCTCTATTACTGGAAATGTTGCTAGTATTAGACATAAATGTTGGATTAGGGGTTATTGACTGAAGAACTGGCTAGGTTGGTCCCAAAGAGCCAAATAAATTTAAAAAAGGGTGTAGAATTATAGTATATAACGATACTATTTAAGTATTGTTGCCCACAGTTACAACCCTCCATAATGATGCTCCAAAGAAAAAGAAAATAGTTACTTTGGAGATTTCCCTTTGGAGAATTATAAAACATGATTCTATCGAATTTAATTGAATTAACAAACAACAGTTCTAAAAACAAAAAAGGAACAATAAAAAACAGAATCCACAAAAATATTCCACACAACAATACATTAAACATGTCTGAAAATAAAGACTGGAGGGTGAAAAAAACAAACCCAAAACAAGAAAATTGGTGAATTAATCTACGGTCAAACTATCAACTTAAAAACTTTTTCAGTTTTAGGGTTTTATTTTTTTAATCAAATCCCAGGACTTCCGGTGAATTGGTGTGTTTTTATTTTAGCTTGATGCTGCTTCGAGAAGTTTGGGAGGACCACAGAGGGCATAGCGAGAATGCCCAGAATTCATCGCGACTCACATCAACAACAACAAAAAATGGTTTTTGGTTTTTATTCCGCGGATGTTTTTTTTACAATAAAAAACCGAGCTGATGTATCAGCTCACACTTAACAGTCTCACGCAAACTACATGCCTTGTGCATGTATGGACAGTATCTTATATCTTCCTCACTTTACACTTTCACGGTTTAAATTTGAAGCATTTTGATGAAGGCTTAATTCTGTGTAGAGGGTGATGCCTTCATGGACGGTCGGAAAAATGAACAACACCAGGAAAGAAATCTGCAGTTTTTCCACTGTTCATAAGTCAAACCAGCGGTTTACACATTCAGAATATAGTTTAAATTTTACTGATAAACGTTTTTTAAAGCTTTAGCACATAGTTGCTGAAAATTGTTAAATTTAATGAGCTGGTTAAAAAAATTTCTGGATAATTTTGTTTGTTTTGTTATATCTAAAACGTGATTCTGTCCTTTTTTCTGGGGAAATGCATTATCACATGTTTTCTGTTTGAATTTAAAACGTTTCTATAATTTTTTGTAATTAATTTTACTGAATCAAGGCATAGTTTAAAGCATTATTTTGCCTTTTTTTAAATTGTCACCAGTCAAATGAAATCAAATTAAATGATCACTGACATTTATTTATAAATATGTAACTCTCTCCACAATTCCTTGACAGATTTGGGAATCCCTCTGTTTCACTGCATGTACCTTTTTATTTATTCATATTCATACAACTTGAAAAACAGTCATCTCTGCCTTATAATAAATTCATATAAAGTTTAGAATGTAAAAGCTTTTATGGGTTAATAGAGTTTTAATAGGAAGAAATACAACTGATATGAACTGAGTTGCAGGCAGTTTGTGCAGCATTTCAACATAAATGTAGAATATAAATATTGAGCTAAAAATCTTTGTGATGATAAATAATGTTTTATAAAAAATAAAATGACAGTATAACTCCTTTTCTTGAGTTCACAAACTCCCATTAATATTTTTAACATGTGTGCAATGTTACATGTTCAGGTTGTGTGATTCTGTGATAGTAAAAACAAGTTATAAAGTCCATATCAAAACTAGTATAAGTTCTGATGACTTAAAAGACTTGTGCTACATGAATCTTCAGCAGTTTTGGATTACATCTGTGGCAAAACACTAAAACTACAACAATAATTTAAAAACAGGAACATTTAAACAACATGTGAATGTAAAAACTTCTGCCAGTCCCTGGATTCAGGTAAAATAACCACAACAACATAATAATAATTATTATTATTGTTGTTTGTTTGTTTGTTGTTGTTAGACGTTTGTATTATTTGCCTTCTAATCTATTTATTTTTAAGAGTTAGAACTGGACCTCACAGATGGCGTTTAGCTGTCTTGTGCGCGTCATTTTACGCTTATTATGAATTGCCGAACTGTACCTGAAGGCATCACCCGCGTGTCAGTGAAGGCAACAGGAAGAAGGGCGGAAGGAGTTTCCTGGTCTGAACGGAAGAAGCTGATTTCGAAAGTTGTTTTTTGTTTGTCCTGTTGAGAAGTAATGCATCGTTTAGCTGCTGTCCTGGAAAACTAATCAAATCCTTGGAACCACAATCATGACCGTTTAAATTAAACATTTCACACAGCGGGATCCGTGTTGGTAAGTTCCACTTTATTATTCTCTTAAATAAATTAAATTATGTGACGTAACGATCAACAATTACCAGAAAAAATCAGAACTGATATTTCACCTCACGACTGAGATAAAAACACACCCTGAGAGAAACTATCCCTGTTTCTGAGTAAAATCCGATATATTAAAGTGCTTTTAAAAAATAAAAGCATTTTTAATAAACAAAGAAACATGCTGATGGTCACGAGCCTGAAATCATGGGTAACCACATGAAACTCATGTACGTGGCAACAAAAAGTCGGATTATTTCTTCTGTTTTAGATTAAACCACAGAGACTGTTGAAATAGCCAGGAAACTGGTTTTAAGGAGAATCTCGTGATCTTTAAACAATTTATGCAAAATTTTGGTTCATATTAAGAGAAACTAAACAACCGTTTACAAAAGTGTTGCCAAACTTTAAAAATACATTTCAGTAATCAGAGCTGTATTGTTTTCAGGATTTCATCTTAATCTCTAATCTTTGCTTTGTTGTGGGGAAAAAGCAGAAATCAAAATAATCCAAATAAAGCCAGATGTTTGTAACTGATGTTTGCTCCATAAAGGTCCCTGTTCACAAGATTAAAGACCAGATCCAGTTCGTCAAAGTGACAAACAGTCACAAGCTTCTTTCAAATTCTAAGGTGATCGGAGAATCACATAAATAACCAGGTTAATTTTTTAATTTTAGTCCTTTGTTTTAGCAGGAAGTTCATATTTAAATCTGTTGAACCAGCAACCGTCTGGTTGATAGTGTAAAAAATTATACTCTGTTCTATATATTTCCTAATAACCTTCTAAAGAAATTAGGAAATAAACAAACATCAACAACATGACAGTCAGCTGTTTCTTTGCTGTCAGACAGGTGAAGATGGCAATCGCCCACGTTGCTACTGAGTACGTGTTTAGTGACTTCCTGCTGAAGGAGCCGAATCAAGCCCGGTACCGGAACATTAGAACAGAACTGGCTCTGGACAAGATGGTGACGTGTGTAGCAGTGGGGCTCCCCCTCCTTCTCATCTCACTGGCCTTCGCTCAGGAAGTCTCAGTAGGTGAGTCGGGATCTGGTCTAATAAAGGTCCAGACTGTTCAGGTTTGAAGGGTCGTTTGTTGTGTGAATTTTCAGTCTTGTGATTTATTTGATGTCTGTTGTCACAATGTCTTCTTGACTTTAGTTATTAAAATGAGTTGATGTCAAATAATAAACAACCTTTAAAAGTTCCAGTCGTTTGTTTGTTTCAGGAACTCAGATCAGCTGTTTTCCCCCGACCAACTTTTCCTGGAGACAAGCCATTTACGTGGATTCTTACTGCTGGGCGGCTGTTCACACACACACCCTCCCTCTGTGGCTCCACAAGGTATACATACACACTCACACACACTCACACACACACACCAGTGGAAACTCCTCTGAGGCATATTTAGTGTTTCATTCGATAGTTAAAACTCGTCCGTCTTGTCCGTGGACGCCACTCTGAAACTGTTGCTTTGAGTTTTTCTTCACATGCAGGTGTTTTACGCAGAAACGCAGTCAGAGCAGGAAGGTGATTTAAACCGTGACACATCAGCCAGTTAAACCATCAGCGTTGTGTTTAAGAGGAACTTTGCAGTCATGTGCAAATTTTAAAGAATGTTTAGGTGTGGTGCAAAAGTTTCTTAAACAATGTATTAAACCTGTACGTTCGTGTGTGACTCTTCCTTTAAAAGGTTTTAGTGGTTTTATTAAAACTTTTCTCATTTTTATTTTGTTTTAAAAGAAACGTATGAACCTGTTTCTCAGTATTTTTTCTCAGATTACAGAAATGCTTGTAAACAATGTTAAAAATCAGAAGTTAATTATTGTCGTACAGAGTTAACATGAAGATAAAATGCTTTTATCGCAATTATTACTTGTCTTTTTGGTTAATTTTGTATCATTCTGCCTCAAATGTTGGTGAAATAAATCATTGATAAATAAATAAATCTGTCACTTCAGTGGAAGTTGTGGGACTTTTGGATCTTGAAGGACCTTCAGAATAAGAGTCTTCTTTTGTTTACATTATGTTGAGATGTAACTGCTGGTCCAAACATCTTCTTGTCTTCTCAGTTTTTTCCCTACATCCTGCTGCTGGTGGCAGTTGTGATGTACACCCCGGCGCTGTTCTGGAGATTTTTAGCGGTGCCCCTCTTGCAGTCGGACCTCGGATTCATCATGGAGGAGTTGGATCGCTGCTACAATCGCGCTGTCACTCTGGCCAAACGCTTAGCGACCTCAGGACTTCTCACCTCAGACAGGTACTGATTATCCAGATCTCCAAACCAGTGAGATGGAGATCTTAAAGCTGTTGAAGATTAGATCAGTAGATTCAGGTTGAGGAGCTGAATCACCCTGAATAACCTCTTCTTCTCCTGTCAGTGACCCCACTGAGGGATGCTTTAACTACCCGCTGGTGGAGAAGTTTCTGATGACCAAACGCTGTTCGCGAATGCTGCTTTTATATTACCTTCTGTGTCGTGGCCTGACGTTGGTCACCTTGCTGTGCGCCTGCCTCTACCTGGGGTACTACCTTCGTCTGGCCTCTGTCACCGATGATTTTGGCTGCCCGCTGCGTGTCGGGCTGCTCTCCAACGATTCTAATGTCCCTGAAAAGGTGCAGTGTAAGCTCATCGCCGTGGGAGTCTTTTCTCTGCTCAGGTATTTTTACTCATTTTAATCATCAAAACTCTGAAAGTGTTTGATACTTTATTTGATTATAACTTGAAGTGAGTAATAAAAGGGAACTAAAGAATAAATCCCACTGTCTTCACTGCAGCCTTCTGGTTTTGATTGTTTTTAAAGAGTTAGCGCCGTCATTTAGTTTTGTATGTGCATGAAAGAGTAGCGTGAGTTTGAGATGAGCAGCTCATACTTACCTGGCAGAGGAGACACCTTGTTGTATTGGGGAACTGCGTTCGCGCTCTCCCCTGATTATTTTGTTAAACAACAACTTTTATGACTATTTAAATTGAGAAGACTATTTATTGTACGGGGTTACCTCAGGTCATTGGGCAGTCCTTCTTTTATGTTTGTAATGTATCTTCACTTATTTTATATTTCTTATGTAGATGTAATTTAAATCTTCTTTCGGTTTGACTTTTTCCAGCCTCGTCAACTTGATCGTCTTCATTGCTCTGATTCCTGTCGTGATCTACGCCAGTCTTCGCCCCGTCATCTGCAAGGAATATGCCCGCTTCCTGGAAACCTACCAATCACTTCCCACTGTGAGCATCCTGCCCACCCCCGACGGCCAGTGGGACGATCTCTCCCTGTATCTGCTCTACCTGGTCGAGAACATCAGTGAACTCAAGTCGTACAAATACATGAAGGTACGTTTTTATCTGAAATATCTTACTTATTACTTTGTGTTGTTAATGAATTGGTAAAGATTTGATGTGTGAATATCGTGGATCCTTTGTGCTCTCTGGCTGCAGGTGTTGGAGATGTTGAGGAAACGAGGCGACTCCTCGGGGGAGAACTTTGACACCGTGGAGCTGCTGAAGACTCTCTGCCTGGTGAAGATGGATACGGTGGACGGGAAACAGGATCAAATAAAAACAAACGCAGCTGAGACCAACGAAAAGGATGAAGATAAGAACAATCACCCAAACACGGCTTCTGGAAATCAGACTAAAGTAGAAATGGAAATGCAAGGTGAGGGCTTGAGCCTTCTCATCAGGAAGATTTCTAAATATACCAGAGCTCTATATTTCTAAAAATATCTTTGTTTTTGTAAATAATATATTTAAAATGTTATTTTATATTATCAAAAATGACATTAACCTTAATTTTGTGAATATAAACACACATGAAACCTGGAGATCACGCAGATGTGAGGTGGATGAAGGTTTACACATCAGCCGTTTGAATACTGTATCCAGTAAAACCAGTTTCCAGATGATTCATGTGGTTTCATAGAATAAAAATTGGAATGTGTCACAACATGATACCGTTTTAAACTGTCAAGATTTATTTGACCTCAGACGTTCACGTTTAATAAGATTAACTTTTTTTCCCCAGAGTTGAGTCCATTACTGACAGAGAGTCGCGACGTGACAGCCAGCAGAGCAGGAGAGGGTGGGACTCTTCGTCAGCGAGCAATGTGATTGGCTGAAGTGGAGTTGGGCAAGATCTTGTTGTGATAAAATGAGAAAGTTCTCGTATTTGAAGCTCCCGTGGATTCATGAATGTGAAGCTCAATAACTTTCAGTCCCTTTCTTGAGATTCTGGAGGATTTTTTAAAGGAGGATGAAGAAAGTTAGAGACTGATTAAAAAACCCTTTGTTATAGATTTTAGTTTTATTGAATTATTTTGAACCATCGATTGACTTGATCGGTACGATGCTAGAAAACCAAAACACTCCATTTTTTTAGTGCTGGAATAAGAAGCTTCAACCTTTTTGAAAACAAATGATCCCAGTCTGAGTTTAAGATGTGGATCTCTGATGGTTTACAGTCTTGACGATGTCCGCTGTGGCTGGACATGATTATTTCTTGGTGTTTAAATTTACGTTGTAACAGAACGTTTGTATCTGTTCAGAACCTTTTGAATCTGGGCTGCTTGAGTTTTGTCATCTCATGTATTAAGACTCTTCTGAAGAGGAACAGACCTGAGGAAACCGAAAAGCACTAATATGTATAAAACCTCAGACTTTTACATTTAGGTTTTGTGAAACTGTTAAATATGCTGTTGTTTATTTGGGAGATTGTAGCTTTTATGAACGTGTCCGTCACATTTCAGAAAGCTGTCGAAGCTGCAATCACTGTGTTGTTTGAGAAGCAGTACCTCCTGGAATTAGTTCTTCATATCTGTAAAGGTTTTTTGTTTTTACAGTCGCGATCAGCAGAAAACGACCTGAATGTTCCTGCTGATTAAACTGATTGTTTTTTAACAGATACAGATGCAGTTTCCTTTTCTTTTAAACTTTCTTAAGGTACGAGATGCTCATCACTTTTAATAAACTGTCAAAAACTCACACAGTTTGTTATAAAAACAAATTATCAATGAGTACCTGAGTAATTTCTACTGTGGTGCCTTCAGTTTTAATCATTCTGCCAGGGTTTTTGTCATGTTTGAAATTTTTAGCCTTTTAAACCAATTTTTTAAAAAGAATTTTGTACTTGATGAGTTAAATCTGGGTTTGTAAAATTACACTGGTAATGTGTCTTTGTTTTGCTTTGAAGTGTTTGTTTTTACTGGGTTCTTACTCTGTTATCTGCAAACTGAAACTGTAGTGTTAAAGTGAAAGTTTGATGTTTGATGGCTTTGAATGTTTGAATTTGTGAAAATAAATATGTCTGACATCACAGTTGAATTATATCTAATTATTGTGTGTGTTTTTATCAGGCTGGACATTTAAAATGAAAGAGAAAATAAATAAAATGAAACATTGTTTATGATCACAGCAAGAAGCATCTGATTCTAATTTAACTGGATTTACAGACCAATTTAAAAACAAGATGTTGAAAAGGTCTGAATTCTGAAGCCACTTTGTGTTTCCCATGAAGTTTTTAAATATAAAATGAAGTAGTTGAACAAAACTGATGTTTATTCACAGAGTCACAATTTATGTGGTTTTCTATGTAAAAAATTAATAAAAAGTTGAAAGAGAATCACATCTGAGCTTAATATGAAATGTCAGGACAATTTTTAGTTGTTTATGGTGTTTTAGAACTTTCTATTCCATTACAGCTATAATAATAACAAAGTATATTTCTAATATTACAATTAATCCTGTATATCACATGTTGTCATGACACATAAACCTAAACTTTGTTCACAACATCAAATTATCTTGATGATAATAAAATTATTCTGCCTGGTTTATAATAATTTCATTTTTTATTTCACTTTTATGTTGCCTATTTTATCTGTAAATGTTGAAGGTGTGTAAATTTTTATAAACTGATCAGCGGCCTGAAACTCTTTGTTTTAAGTTTAGGACTCATTTCACGTTTTTACCTGAAGATCTGGCAACATTGACGACAACAAATCACCTGATTAACATCCAATCTCGAATATACCGAAAACTGGAAAACAAGATTTTATTTGGACATAAATTCAGTTTCTGCATCGTGACTTATTTACGGTAGATTTACGTGATACAGCCATGATATTTTTGGCCTGCCTCATGTTTTCATTGTATCAGTTAAATCGTTGTTTTTGCCAATTTAGTGGGGGTCACTTGTTTATGGGCAGATTTGTTCATCATACACCGTTCAAATGTTTTTACAATTTTAAACTATATAACATTTAATTTAATGTGTATTATATTGCTTTAATACTGAGTACACGTGTCTTTATTAGAGATGTGTTTCAGATCCAACACACCAGATTGAAATTATTTAATTACTTCATCAAGTCAAAAAGTTCTGCAGAAGCCTGTTAACGAACTGCTCATTCAATCCAAATGTGTTGAAGCAGAGAAACATGTAAAACCTGCAAAACAGTGGTACTTGTCCAGGACTGGCGTTTGTTATGTTTGAGGCCCCAGAAACAGGAAACAGATGAAAGAACCGGAAGTGTTGAAACTGTTTGCTTATAACAAAAATTATAAATATATATGTTTTAAGTCGTTTTTGTGATTATCAAATGGGGATAAAATAATGTTAGCAACGATTTGATTTGTTTGGGATTTATTACAGCATTCTGTTTGGCGGTATGGTTAGGGAAAATGTATCCATTTTCAGTTAGCTTCTGCTATGCTAAAACAGCATTGCATTCTGGGAAGATTTTTTTTTTTCTTTAATCATTTATTCTTTATTTGTTTTATTACATAAAGTTGCTCCAACTACTGTGAAAATACATACATTCACAAGCTGCAAATTGTGGTTATGTTCTTTTGTAAAGAGTTTGCACCGTCATTTAGTTTGGTATGCATGAAAGAGTTGCATGAATTTGACGTTATTATTATGAAGTAGGTACACTTAAGGCGAGACTCAGCCATTGCACTCAGGCGCTGTTAACCCTTATGAAATCCCCAAATGTGGGAATCTTAACTGTATAATTTATGGTAGTGGGTGACTGTGTTAGCGCTCTCCCCTGATTAATATGTTAACAACAATATATAGCTATCAAACTTTTGGAGATGAAATACTGCTCTATTCTACCCATTTCATTCTATTATTGGACGTTACCAATGTGCGATACCTCAAATGTCAATTCAGATCCCATTACATTTCAGAAAAGTATCGGATTTCAAACCAGTTGAAAACGAGACTTATTTGCTCAAAATTTGTTTGTTTTAAAAAAATAATTTTAAAATTAATGTAATTAAGGTGGCTGTCTGTAAAGCTTGACTGGAACTGAAAGTTAGTGCTTTTATTTTGAAAGTATACACAGTAGATTTCCTCCACAGATCCTGTAGGTGTATAAGCACATGACTATAACATGTTACCAGTGAAAAACTTGATTATGTTTGTGGCACTAAAGTTGCCCCACACACGATGGTGTTTGTTCTGCCATGTTCATTTTAGCTGACTGCAAACGCAGATGACGGGAGTGCGATGCTCAGCCTTCTTCTGCTGTACCACCATGAACTTTGCTTGGTGGAAGAAGAATAGTTCTGAGCATAATTTACACAATTTTCCTGTTAATGACAAACTCCACATGACTCAAAATTACTAAAATATTGATATTTTAATAAGATAATCGATTCCAGAACATAAAAAGCTTGAATCGGAGGTATCGATCTTTCAGTATCGATCAGCACATCCCTAATTGTGACTGTTCATTGTAGGACAAGTATGAATTTATGTTTAAAGTGAAACTTACCCCCAAATCTTTTTTTTTTTGCTGATAAACTCTACAAATGGGTGTTTAATAGTCCTGTCTACATTTCTGGGTCTTATTTTTGGTATTTTAGCACATTTTTATACAACTATACATTTTATACCAAAAATCATTACTGGAGCACCCTCTTCAGGTTTAAACAATGCACTGTTGTAATACAGTTGTTTGTGTTTCTTGGTTTCCTATTGGGCCAAAATGTACCACGTGTCACTGAGGGGGCGCGATCCATTTGGGCTCGAGAACGTTTTATCTTAGAAATAAAAAAAAAACGAACCGCAGCACGAGGAGATGATCGTTCATGATCGGTTGTTTTCATCAATATTCGTGTCATGAGCCATAAAACAATGTGTTGATGTTGTGAACCGTGAGTTAGACTGACGGTGGAGAGAACCAGACTGCTTCCTCTTACGGTTGACTGGTATCGCTTCTCGGCCTTTTGGCTAAGATCAAGTGTAGTATCTGTTCTTATCAGTTTAATATCTGATACGTCCCCTACCCGGGGACCATATATTAAATTGATTTTTGGAACTGGGAGATGGAATAGGGGCTTGCTCCGTCCACTCCACGCATCGACCTGGTATTGCATTACCTCCAGGAACGGTGCACCACCCGCTTAGTAATGTTCAATTATAAAATTTAAATTCTTATCACGTATGTATTACTTATTTAAAGCTTCATCCCCAGGTAAATAAATATAGTTCTTTTCATCCACTGGAGTGCAATAGAGAGTTCAGTGGGTTGTTGTTGTTATAAAATTTGTGCAACAGTTTCACCATTTACTTTTTCTTTGACCAACATGAAGACAAACAGAAAACTTGTGTTGTGGACAATGAAGAGGGCCAACAGGTTTTGGTAGAAAATCCGTCTGTCCATCCGTACATCCAAAGGGAGCTGGTGCCTTTCTCCAGCAGTCACGGGGCGAGAGGCGGGGTACACCCTGGACAGGTCGCCAGTCCATCGCAGGGCCACGCATAGACAAATAAAGACTCTCTGACCACCACCAAACAAAGTGGGTGAAGTGTCTTGCCCAAGGTGGAGTTGGGATTCGAGACGGTAACCCTCCATTTGCTAGATGACCTGCTCTACCGCCTGAGCCACGGCTGCCCCAATAACTACAAACAGGTCAACAGCTCAGAGTCTTCTTACAGCGATGCTGTTTGTGATATTAAAGTAGCTCCAAACATGACTGTGTTTGCATGTTAACTCCAGCAACAGGAGAGGAGCGTCATGCTGCTCAGCATCCTTCTGCATTTATACTGTATCATCACACGCTTTAATTGGCAGAAGAAGAAGTTCCAACCAACTTAGTAAAATGTAAACAATTTTCCCATTAATGAAAAACTACATATTTACTTCAAATTACTAAAATATTAATATTCTAACAAGAGAATAAATTCTAGAACATAAAAAAGTTGGAATGAGAGGTATCAGTACTTCAGTATTGATGCTTATGACCCTACTGTGTACTTCAAGGCATCAATCAGAAGGAGTTGCTTCTGCACATTTACATTTTTTATTAAGGAAAACAATATGTGCTGAGACCGTTTTATCTCTTGCTCAGTATCTCTGCAGATTTGGAGAATATTCACTCACAAGGAACTTTTGCTGCTTGAATGGAGAAATTTGTCTGGAATAGATGTTAATTTGTCACCCAATCAGGTAAAGACACAGTGGAAAAATGTCTAAAGTGCAATGGGGGTGCTAAAAAGCTCACAAGCAGTAAAATATGCCAAACTTGGGGAGATAGTTGTAATTGCCACCACAAGATTTACTGAGGCAGAAGGTGAAGGTGAGCAGGTCCAGAAGAAGACAAATTAAAGGACTTTTACAGGTCAGAGGTCAACCAGTCAATGTTTACTGGAAAAAGGGAGGATTGGCTGTGGTGTTCTGATGTGTCAAATTATTTATACAAAAATATGATTCTGTAGATTCTGGATCAGTTGAATCCCTTATTGGCTCTGTATGGGTTATGCAATGATTTTATATGTAACTTTAGCAGCAGGATAGAGATTAAATAAAAGTAAAAGACAAATGGGAATAAAGTATATTGATAAAAATGAAATTCAGAGATTCAATTTCAAAATAAAGCTCCCTGCATTTACAACTTGCACTTAAAGCCTGTTTTTCACTGGTCTGGGACTGTGGAGACATACAAATCTTACATGTAGTTACACAGGTGAGGTGAGGGGCCTCAGTCTGAAAAGTTAAGAAGAGAGAGAGTGAAGAAAGAGCAGAAACAGGTGGAGCTGATGGTGTACAGTAAGTCTGCAGCAGGAGATACTAACATGGTTCCAGGTTGGTTTAAACATCCTGTTTCACAGCTCCGCTCTAAAGACCCGCCTGACCTGACTTCAGTGGGACTTTTTTTCTGAACCCGGTGGAGCAAAATACCGTCCTGTCAGGTACAAAAATCAGCAGCTGACCTGAAATTTAAAAACCTTTCTCCTTCATCTTGCAGGTGTCGACAAAGTCACAGGGTTTCCGTCAGCTGTGAAAGCTGCAGCGCATCACAGTGACAACAGGACGAACCAGCATCTAGTCCACGTTTTTTTTCTCTTCAGAGGTGCTTCAGATTCTGCTTTACATCCACCGCTGCTTCACTGAGACACAGAAATGCCAATAATTGTAGTTGAATTGCTGTTGAGCCAGCGTTGTTCACAACCAGCGTTGTTCACACTCCAAACCTGCAGGTGGCAGCAGAACTGAGAGGATCCCTACGTCAGCTAACAGACACAGGAAGTGACTCACTAGCAGAAAACATCTCAGGAGGTGTTTTTTATTCCTTCCTCTAAAACACTGCAGTGAATCAAACACTTTAATGTTACTGTTTAACTGTATTTTACTGTATCTGATCCCTGTCGGGTTGTTGGTCGTATTATGAGAGTTAATATACGTCAATTTTCAGTTGTCTTTTTGCCCTGTAATTCTGCGCTGCATTGTGGGTAATATGATATACGTTAACATAAAAAAAATATGTCAGTTGTGTCAATTTTTGTATAAAGTAGCGTGTTTTAATAAAAAAACTTGTAGTCTGCAGAAAGTACAACATTTAGAGTTAATGCCGTGAGTTAAAACGGTATGTGAGTGTAAGTCTATGGTGAGCGTGAGAAATCCAGCTCATACTTACCTGGTAGGGGAGACACCATGATCATGAAGGTGGTTCACCTAAGGTGAGACTCAGCCATTGCACTCAGGCTTTGTTGACCCTTATGAATTCCCCAAATGTGGGAATCTCAACTGCATAATTTGTAGTAGTGGGGGACTGCGTTCGCGCTCTCCCCTGATTAATTAGTTCAAAAAGCAAGATAATTATTTATTATCATTGACAGTCGAATATAGATGAGAATATATACGGAATTGTGATATGCAACAGATGGACGATGTAAAATCTTAAAAGAATGAGAGAGAAGAGAGATCATCTGGTGGGGCAGCAGCACATTCTGAAGTAGTTATAACATTTTAGGAAGTATTTTTAATTTAAGACATTAATTCTGCTGATTAAAGAAGGTGGTAGTTACATCCATCTATCAAATGATCCTGTTAGTTTGTTCATCAAAGATTCATCAGGTTTAACAATCAGATTCAGTTTGGGACTAATTTCTATACCTTATTAAGTGAGCTACTACATTAAAACACAGAATCTCTGGAACTGGATTCTCAGTTTCTTTCTCACTGAGTGGTAGAACAGATGACTTTGTGTTACTGTGTATCCTGAAATATTACTAAATCCTTTATCAGTTCTAATATAGCTGGAATAAATCGCTTTTATCTGCAATCTTGTTTAATGTTATTTTATTTTACCTTAAATATCAAATCATTAATATATCTTTGAAATGACACAAGAAGATGATTCAAGTCATTTTATTATTTGACAGAAGTTCTGACAGTATACAGAAATGGACAGGGACGCTTTATTCCCTCTTGGGTAAATAAATGGATCTTTGGTTCAAAAGCTGAAGTTTTTGAGACTCCAAGAAAAAACAGGCTGATGTTCTGCACAATAAAACATCTGTGGCTGCATCCAGACTGTGGGGGTACGGTACGAGGGTCCCAACAGAAGCAGGTCCTCACCTGCAGAGGGTTACTAGGGTTACCTCCCAGAACCAAAGAGCTTCATGAAGAAAGACTACACACAAGTCGGCCTCAGGTAGAATATGACATCTCTCCATCGTTGGCAGGAAACTAAAAATAATACGACCTCATATTTACCTGCATCCACAGAACCTCTAACTCAGCCACTACTTCAAGCAGATGTAGGACTCACCTTTCAGCCCACAGCAACAGCCAGCCAGGTGTTGTCTGCTGTAAATCTGGACGTTGTATTTGTTAATTCTTGAAGTTGTAGCTTCACTACATGTTTGTATATGATTTGGCAGAAACAATTAAATAGTACTTTTTTTTACAGTAAATGTAGTTCAATGGACACATGAACTGTGAGACTGTGTATCTCTAATAAAAACTACCTCAGCTGACTGTGTTTTATTTTGCCCACACCTATTAAACTTCTTAAAGAGAAGTTTTATTATCCCTTATTTTGAAAGAGTGAAGAAGACGGATTCTCGCGAGATTTGAAGTCGAGAAAAGGCGGGGCTACACGAGTCAGGTTAGTCGGATAAACGATTCCACACGAAGTTTCCCAAAGTTTCATTCGGACATAAAGGAACCTGACTCACATACTTACAGTTATTTTATGTTTGAATAATGTGAAAGCACGCAATTTTTTTCATTAAGCATTTCCTAAAACCTCATTATTTAAAACTACAACGTTTAAGATGGAAAAGGAGCGATGCAGGTGGTAAAACATGTAAACACTCGGCTCTTTTTATACTCTTTCTATCTTTTTTGGAAGTTAGCAAAAAGTTATCAGGAATAAAATATGGTATAAAAAGCTTGATAGAAACTTCAAGAGATAATTTTGCAATTTGCCTCAGAAGATTAATTTGTTTGAGAATATACCGTCCGCCATAAGGGGGCGGGGTTAATCGAAGTAGTGACGTTCTACGCCAGTGTGAGGTCACGCAGAGATCAAAGGATCAAGGAAAGTATATAGAAGACGGTTGATCCGCTGGGACACATTTCTGGTTGACTCAATCGTTACTTTTACCTCAAGTGAAAATGTCAGTGAAAACTTCATCCTTGGAGAGTCCTTGTTTCAAACCCACAACTTCAAGCGAAGAAGAAAATATGTCTGCGAAAGAGGATATTCGTTCAAAAAAATCTGTTAAAAAAATGGTCAAAAAGTTTGAAAGCCTTTTTGGAAAGCAGCCGATGTCATCAAAACAATGTGAAGAATCTAACCAAATTCATCACATGAACACGGAATTAATTTTACAAAATGAACTGCTGATGCAGGAGCTTAAATATGTTGAAGAAGCAGAACCTCTTCGCAGAAAATGCATCCAGGAATTCAGTTTAGACCTCAATGAAGCAAACGCTCAAATAAAAGCAAGTAATGTCCTGATCCAACAACTGCAGGAGAAAGAAAAAGTCCTTTTTGAAGCTTGTGAAACTCTGAGAAAGCAGTTAGCAGAAAGTCAGAAATTACAACTTCAGGCTCAGACTGTGACTCAGGGGATACAGACTGATATCCAGACTCAGACTGTGACTCAGGGGATACAGACTGATATCCAGACTCAGACTGTGACTCAGGGGATACAGACTGATATCCAGACTCAGACTGTGACTCAGGGGATACAGACTGATATCCAGAGTCAGACTGTGACTCAGGAAACACAGACTGATATCCAGACTCAGACTGTGACTCAGGAAACACAGACTGATATCCAGACTCAGACTGTGACTCAGGGGACACAGACTGAAAACATCAAGCAGTCAAAAAGGGATTTCAGTGAATCCCAGACTTGTGTTGAGGCTCCATCCCAGAATTCATCTACATGGAAATCTTTAGGAAACGGCCTGTTAAAGGTGAGTAAATTTGTTTTCTCTGCTGTTGCCTACACAGCTATTAACGTGTTGGTTTTTGAGTTTATGAACTCATGCCAAAATAATTGTATGCCATATTGAAATGACAGACTTTGTTCTGTCAAGCAAAATTCTGTGTATTTGTCAGTCGTTTTCTTTTACCTTTATGACTGCTGGAGGTGGGGTTACACCTGGACAGGTCGTCAGTCATCACAAGTAGGGTAAAAAGGTCAAATTGTTGTACCTTTGTACCTCTCTTTTCCTGTCATATTTTATTTGGCTGCCAAACAATTTTTGCGATATGTGATTCTGTTAATAATTTGTTGTCCTGATAATGTTTACGCACGCTCTCCATAGGAGTTTTTTCTCCGGGCGCTCCGGTTTTTTGCCACAGACAAAAAAAAAAGGAAAAACAGATACATTAAAGTCCCTCTGATATGATGTCAACAAATTATATGACATGGAAGCTCAAAGAATCACATAGTCCAACAAAAGATGGCTAAACTTCACAGGGTTTTCTCTGGGTGCTCCAGTTTTTTATCCCACTGACAAAAAATGATAAGATATATGAACTGGCTGGATGATTGTTTGGTTTATGTGGCCCAGTAATAGACAGATGACTTGTTCAGGTGGACTTTGTGGTCATTTTTCTCTAAGCTCTTTGTGCTCTTTTATTCTGATTTTTGAACAAATATCAAAATGAAAAGACTGAATAAATAATGTTCCTTAAAAAGGTTTTAATTGGAGTTTCAAAATAAAAGTTGCGCACGGACCTTTAGTTCTGACTCGCAAAAGTCAGCGAAAGCTGTTATCTGTTCTCCTTTGGTTTTCAGATTCTAAAACACTTCTAACAATCTGTCTAAGAAGCCACACGTGCCACACTAGACAAGATTTGGTAAGTAACTTCACTGACAATTATTCATATGTGTATTTATGTTCTGTAGATGTGCAGTGAGAAAGTTTACCACATCATATAGAAGTTGCCTTCATGCTAAAGGCTGCAGATCTGCCAGAAGATGGTGGGAAAGGGGTTATTGTCTCTTGTTGATTGGTACATGTTTGACATGGAAAGACACGTTCTTATGGTACAAAGAACACGGTGGTTTTCTTCAATGTTTATTAGTTTGTTTGTAAGATAATTCAAAAAGCTATGGATGGATTTAGATGAAATTTATAGAACTTTACACTGTATATTCTAGAATTTATTGCCTTTTTTCCAGGATGTAATTGGCACATGTTGAACAGAGGACTCAACACTGGATTGGAGACATCAACAAGAGTGGATCAAGTATTTTCCTCACCATTATTATGAATGTGATCTTTAAATGTCTAACAATTCCCTCTGTTGGTGCACCCGAAATATTATGAAAGAGCTTCAAAAGTTAACAAAACTATAAAAAAATGTAAACTATATTGTGTTTAAAATTTACAGAAAAATGCAGATTCTCACTCTTGCAGAGCACAAAAACCATGTATTGACAAATAAATATCCACAGAGAATCACATCTCTGTTTGTCTCTGCTGATTGTAACACAGTCTGACACACTTGATGCAGGTTAGGTGCATCATTGTTGCTTCAGCTTGCAGCTTTCTTCCAGTTCTGAAAAGAGAAGTTGAGTGAAACAATATAATAAAACTATAAGCTCCTGAACTTTGGTTAAAAAGAATCACGGTGCTGATAGAGAATGAATCACAACTGGATGAAAACATGTGGAGAACTCACTTGCTGTAGAGGTAAGTCCATTATTCCAACTAAACAGCCAGTGAGATGTCAGATTTGTTCCAACTTCCAGAATTAAGCTTTTGTTCATCCATTAAGAACCCAGGATTTGTTCCAAAAAAGCCATTTCATAAACTGATACTGATATAATTTGAGTAGGGATAAAACTGCAGACGTAAACACACCATGGAACTGCAATAAAATATGGTGTTTCACTTTTAAAAATCGGCCATTTCACAGTGAAATAAATGGTTTGGGTTACAGACAAGTGATCATTCCAAATCACTGAGACAGAAAAAATGTTTACAATACAACATTATTCGTGATTAGCCAATCAAATGATATGTTTTATCTCTACTAAATTAAATCTACTACATACACAAGTGAAAATGCTGCAGTGTGGGTGTTTTACATGTCTAAAAGAGAAACAGTTTGGAACAACAGTTTTTAGGTTAATTCAAATTCTTGATGCTCTAAAATGGATTTGTTCTGAACTTTAAACAAAATAAACTGACTGATTAAAATAAACTTGACTGACAGTAAAACTGAAAGCAGGTTCTTTTTACTACCTTTTCAGGTTATTTGAAAATAGTCATGCAGAGTAGGCTATTAATAAAATATACATAATAATAACAATAATAATAATACGAATATTAATAATACTAAATAGTAATGATAATAATACATATTATTAATATTGGTATATTATTATTAGTGTCATATTATCATATTATTAGTAGCATCTTTGCTCATGATTTTCTTATTTTTATTTAAGTATTTCAGTTCTCCAGCACATTGATTTCTGTGTTAAAATGTAAAAAAATCGCCGCGTATTCAAATACGTAGTCGAAGCTTCTCGGCTCTACGTCACACCATTTAGTTTGATTTACACCATGTGGCCTGTCGGGGGCGCTTTATCTCTTTCTCCTATTCAAAGAAGAAGAAGAATGACTGTGGACGGAAACAAGACGGATTAAAGTGTATGTGTTTATTCCACCGTGCAAGTCCAACAGATTTACTTTACAGTTTAATTCTACTGACACGCAGATTCAGACGAATTAAATCCGGATGGCGGCTGTGAGCAGTATGATCAGGATCTCAGGACTCGGTTCTCATGCTGTCCGTCAAACGGCAGGACTGAAGGTGTCGCGGCTTTTCCAGCGAAGATCCATCAGGATCAGTGTAAGTTTCAAGTTTACAGGTAAACCGACAGACCTCATAGACTAAAACTAACGTTCTGTGAGCGAAACCGAGAGAAGCTGCTCAAGTTATCGCGATAAGTCGTGAAAGAACGAACCTTTTTGTCGATATTGCAACAATTTAAGAGCAAACCGACGTTGTCAAATATCAGTAAATACATGTAAACATTGTCATAGTTGATTGTTTTGTTGCAGAAGCTTCGTAACCATAGACATATAAATTATATACATGTCTATGTTCGTAACCTTCGTAGCTTTCTTCCTATTGGTCAAATAAAGGGGCGTGAGACGGCAACTTGTCGGGGTACCAGTTATTTTAATACACCTCCGGGTCAGCTTTGTAAATATTTTGTTTAAAAAAAACAATGAAAACAGGCGCCCGAACAAAAAACATTTATTTTAACACACTGTTAATAAAATGGGTTGTCAGTATCGTATTACAGCATGATAGTTGATTTGTTATGGATCTGATATTAGTAAAATATACGATAAAATAACATTACAGCTTATTAATTATTGTTTTTCTAGAATAAAGCTACATGGTTGCAGGAGAGATGATGATTAAAGATGAAAGATGATTCTACTGTGATCCATCTCTGTGAACTCGTGGTCTTAATAAAGAAAAAAGACTACTCTTAATATTCTTTATTAATGTGACACAAAGCAAGTCGTCCATCTTATGTTTTGCTCCGTTTCCTTTTTAATCCACATTGCTTGTATTCGTTCCTTCAGGCCGCGCACCAGCAGCAGCCCTTTGACTCGTCGCTGGAAAAGCCACAGTTTCCTGGAGCCTCAGCAGAGTTTGTGGACCATCTTGAATTCATCCAACCCAATGTCATCTCTGGGATCCCGGTGTACCGGGTGATGGACAGGCAGGGCAAAATAATCAACCCCTCCCAGGACCCTCAGGTACATCCTGCATCTGGTCCTTATGGTTTAAACTGACTTCAATCGTTGAAACACTTTGAGGATTTGTTTGTTCATTTTCCTGCTCAGCTCTCCAAAGAGACGGTTTTGAATTTCTATCAGAAGATGACGCTTCTGAACACAATGGATCGGATTCTTTATGAGTCTCAGAGACAGGTACGTTTTTCTTTTTGTATTTTCAGGTTTAATCGTGAGACATCTGAATATGATGAATTTGTTTCTGACGCAGGGTCGAATCTCCTTCTACATGACCAATTATGGTGAAGAGGGGACACACATTGGCAGTGCTGCAGCTCTTGAGCCTGATGATCTGGTTTTTGGTCAATATAGAGAAGCTGGTAAGATTCAAACTGCATGTGTAAAACACATTAACATCATCTGTTGCGACACTGAAGCGCCGAGCTGTCGGTCTGATGTGTATCTGGAAACATGGTGTTGCTCCTTTTTTATGTAGCCAGACAAGTTTTTTGGGGGGAAAAATTCAGACTTTCATTTGTATGTGACATTCAATGTGCTCAGCTCAATGTTTGTGTGATATCAGGGATTTATTATCAGGTAAAATAGTTTTTATGACTGATTTCTGATAAACGAGAAAACAGTAACAACAAACTGGTCTGTTTCTTTCTATGGATCGACAGGAGTTCTGATGTATCGCGGGTTCCCTCTGGATCTCTTCATGGCTCAGTGTTATGCCAACGCCGATGACCTCGGGAAGGGTCGGCAGATGCCCGTCCACTATGGCAGCAAAGACCTAAATTTTGTCACCATCTCGTCTCCTCTGGCCACACAGATTCCTCAAGGTGAGCTTGTTTTGACCTCCCCAAGATCTTCTGAGACATCTTGTACTTGATGTTTGTTCTGTGTCTTTCCTCAGCGGTTGGAGCTGCATATGCACTCAAGAGGGAAAACATGAACCGGGCTGTGATCTGTTATTTTGGGGAGGGAGCAGCTAGTGAAGGAGACGCACACGCTGGATTCAACTTCTCTGCGACCCTCGAGTGCCCTCTGATATTCTTCTGTCGCAACAACGGCTATGCGATCTCCACCCCGACCAATGAACAGTACAGAGGAGATGGAATCGGTAAGCGACAGTCTGATTTTCTGCCTGAACTGATTTGTGATCATGTGATCTTGACGTTTCTTGTCTTTAACAGCCGCTCGGGGGCCGGGCTACGGCATGCTGTCCATCCGTGTTGATGGGAACGATGTGTTTGCTGTGTATAACGCTACAAAAGAAGCTCGCCGCAGAGCCGTGGCTGAAAATCAGCCTTTCCTCATCGAGGCCATGACCTACAGGTTAGTGAAAACACCCGGAGGGTGTCGGTTCCACTCCCTCAGTCATCTTCGAGGCTTTGGGAAGAACAGATGTGAATTATTTTCTTTTAAAATTTGTGCTATTCTGTTTCAAGAGGCTTTACTTAGATATTTGGGAAGAGTTTCTCAGGACCAGGGTGTGGTTCTTGTTAAAGGCTTTCATATTCAGGTCTAACCTCCCTGTTTTCAATAATAATTGAAGAGTTGTAAAATACCCTGAAGGAAAAGAACAGGCGCAACAAAATATCTTATTGTCACGTTGTACAAAGAAACTGCGGTGTCAGCCTTCACTGAGACAATGAGATGAAGAATATAAACCAAATTTAAGACATTAAATCTGGTTCCTTCAGATAATCAGGTTTTATCTGAACGGGAATATCAAGAATATTCAGGTATTTTATCGTCCGAGTCCTTTTGTCTTCTGGAACATCCAGAGAAGTTCAGATGAAGATGAGATTAACTGTTTCCACACAGACTGCTCACAAAAAATCCGGCACAAAGATAAAAATCAGATTTTCTTTTTAAACTCGTTTATAATCAGTTCATTAGAAAATCACATTAAACTTTGATCAAAGTAAAGAGACGTGAAACATTTCAGACAAATTTATAACCTTCACATCACATGTAACACTCACTTAACTCATACCCAAACATCTAGGCGCACTGAGCCTGAGAATCACGTGATGTTTTCATGCATGTAGTAATGTTTTTCACCAGCAGATGGCGGCATAGATCAGTTTTGACCACGAGCCCCTCCGTTAAAACAGTCAAATTATTTCTAATTCTAAAATCTTTTGGAGATGACAGTCTTTACTGGGAGCTACAGTTTATATAAATCTAAGAAATATTCCTGTGGTCTGAGTTTTAAGGTCCCACTCGAGGTTCCTGGAGTCTGTGTTCCACATCATTTCTTTCCATGACTGAAACGTAAACAAAGCAGATGGAAAAACTTTTCTAAAATGAGCTTCCAAGTTTCTGCTTATTGGAAACGTATTTCAATAAGGCGTTGTGTTCCTAACAAGAGATTTGAATAACAAATGATTGTCGCTGGAGAATCTCTGCCCTCGTCATAGAAAAACTCTTGACTTTAAATGTTTTTAATATATGGAAAGTTTGTAAATAAAAATATTTATTCCTCAGAATTGGGCACCACAGCACCAGCGACGACAGCTCGGCTTACCGCTCAGTGGACGAGGTGAACTACTGGGACAAGCAGGACCATCCCATCTCCAGACTGAGACATTACATGACGGCACGCGGCTGGTGGAGCGAAGACGACGAGCGGACCTGGAGGAAACAGTCCAGGAAGACAGTGATGGAGGCGTTTGAAAAGGCCGAGCGGCGCCTGAAGCCCAACGTGGAGCTGCTGTTCTCTGACGTGTATCATGAGATGACGCCCAACCTGAGCAAGCAGAAAGAATCACTGTGGAGGCACATGCAGCAGTACAAAGAGCACTACCCCCTCGACCTGTACGAAAAATAACTGCACCGCTGCTGTAATATTAGATTTCTTGAACAAATGTAGGAGTGAGTGCAGCTGAGATGCACAACATTCTGTCTTCATAGATTTTTAGTGTCTCTTCATTCTGCACATGCTGAAAAAAACACTTTGTTTCTGTAAGAGTTCTGTGCCTTAAGTTAAAACGCTGCGATCACAATTAGAATCGCTTCCAGTGTTCATCTTTTCAAATGTAAAATGAGATTTGAATACATGAAAGTGACGTAACAGGAAGTGGAGACCGTTTTCCTTCTCAGTGGTTATAAACATGTCCCCTCCCCAATGTTTCCAAGTACAAGCTGCGGTTTTTAGGGGTGTTGATGTGATGACATGTCAGACTTAACTGTACATCTGTTCAGTTACATGTTTGTTTTGTTGAAAATAAACTCTAAAACATTTGTCATGGAAAGTATTTATTTAAATCAAAGAACAGATGGAAGTAAACAAACAGCTGGACGTTTGAAGTTCTTAGTCGTCTTGTAGGAACAGTCCTGTTAAAATTTACTTTGCTGAAATACTTAAGTGAATTTGCTGGTTTTTCTGAGCCGACACACCGGCTGCATGACAGTGGAATCGACGTGACTCGTCAGCAGGTCAGCAGCGGGCTGTGGATCCCCTTCCACATCTTTAGGATCTGCTGTGGGAAGCGCTGGTGAATCAGGAGGTTCCCTTTGTGCACGCATACATTCTCACGGTCTTGCTCCTTGACGTCAAATGTTTGAAATCCTGTGTGGCTCTTTGGAAAAACTCCAAGAGCTTTCATGAGAATCCCCATGTAAACATCATCAATAGGGAATATAGGAAGCATTCTTGAGAGTGAATAAAGGGAAGGCAGCAAGTTTCCAGAGAAGAGAAATCCACCTCCACCTGCGTAAGAAGGGTACGGGCCGTTATAGAAGCTCTGAGGAATGTAATATTTGTTCTTAGGGTTTCTGATGGGGGCCGCTGTGCTTATAATATGTCCAACATACAACTCAGATGCTTCAGAAGCATCTAGAGACTGCAGGTAGTCGATCAACCCAGGTGTGTTGACAAAAACATCATCATCCCCACTGAAGATGAAGGAGAGTGGTGAGCAGTTCTTTACTGTCCAGTGAAGGAATGAATTCATTTTCAGAGTGAGGTTCAGTAGCGTGTCACTGAAGTCCCACTGCAGGATGTCTTTAAAGTGTTTGGATTCGAAGGACAGCAGTGCGCTGAGGTCGGGATCATCAGATGAGGCGCTTCCCAGTAAGAACACCAGGTGTACCCTCATCCTGCCTGGATACAGCCCCTCTTGTCCCCACGCTTCCCGAACCGCCTGTCTCCTCTCAAAGTTTCGAGGTGATGACTTGATGGCAAAAAGCAAAGTCTGGTTGTCTCCCTTCCTGCTGCTGCACTTGTTGGGCTGGTCGATAAGCACCGGAGGGATCCTGCAGTTCATTCCCCGTAAAAACTCCTGCAGCAGCAGATTGTAGGAGTCAAAATCATGAACGTTGATTCGTAGAAGCTCTCGACTCTCCTCCCTGCAGACAGACCAGTGCGGTTCTGTTCTAACAGGATTCTCACTGTTATCCAAACTCTTCATTGCAGCGTAGAGCAGACGGTTCCAGTACGCTCCATCTTGAGGAATGATCTTCAGGTCTGAAGAAAGTCTCACAATTTGGAAAGCAGGGGGAGTTCTTACGAAGTCCTCTTGCTTGGAGGCATTCACTGCCCTGATAGCTTTGGCTGTTTCTAGTTGAACATTTAGGTAGAAGAAGATGAGTAACGTTGTGGCAAGAACCATCACGCAGAAGGTTTTAATACACGTCATTGGCTCAAGGTAAGTAAACAGTGACGATCTAATAATGGATCATCTTTCAGGGGAGATGTTGGATCTGTTCTCAGGTTACAGTCTCTTCCTGGAGGTTCCTGCCAACAGTAAAGACAGGTGACATGAGATTTAACAAACAGCCTCAACCAGAAAAACATGATTTATCTACTGTTGAAAAGCAGATTTTAAATATTTAATTGTAAAAGCAACCAAAAGGAAGTTCAGGATAGTTATAAAAGAATCAATTTATCTAAAAGGGACTCGGACACGCCGAGTTTACATGGATACAAAAATGTTCTCCTGACTCAGACATCTGGACACATTTCACTCATAACTTCCCTGCAAGTTTCAACCCAAGATGATTTTCCTATAATTTTTTATGAAAATATGATTTTAAACACATAGAGTTCAGTCACCAAAAAATGGTCAACAGTGACCAGATTAAAACTGGGTCGCTACAGAACTTTACAAAAACTTCCATGATTTAAAACCAGCAGCGAACATTTTGTAGGAGTAAACAGACTAACAGGTGATCTGCCTGGTGTTAATGTCTGTGGTGATCTGCACTGTAAGGAAAATAAAGAAGTAATACGAGAAATTATGCAATGAAAACGCTCCAGCAGTTTACAGCTGCAAGAAGCAAACTGTCAAAGACACTGAAAATGAAACAAACTTGATCAACGTGTCAGAAAGGAGTCACCGGTTATTTAGGTATGAGACCAGTTTTTTGGAATGAGACTGTAATTGGTTTAACTGCTTAAGAATAAATTAAGTCTACTTAACACTCAGTGAACCCGAGGAGGAATTTTGGTTTAGGGGAATTATATCATATATATTGAAAACTTTTTGACACTCTCCAGTAACTTTAACAAGTATTTAAAAATATTTCTACTTTGTTTAAGCTTCATTTATACAGAGAAAAAAACAGCAGCAGGAAGGAAATTGTGGACTAAAAACTTTAAATCGTTTGAGCTTCAAGAAAGGAAGTAACAAAAAAATTTAAAAGGATCTAAAGTTTTAACTGAAAGTCGACTAAAAAGCACTAAAACTGGCTAAATAAATGTTTTAGTTTGCTCAGTTATATATTTAAAATTAACCTTTTATGTTTTTTTGTATACATTTATTCTGGTGGTTAAACTGCTGGAAGCTCAACTTCATCTGATCATCAGGTTTAACCAAATAAATAGACAGATAAGATCACAGGAGGTCAAAATTTAAATAAATTCTAATCACAAATGTAAAAAGAAACAGAAAATATGTGACATTTATTTAGTCATAATGACAGGACACGTATTTACCTTCAGATAGCGCGAACCGGAACAGGTCTGTGGTTCCTCTTGAGGGAACTGGGAAGAAACACACCTGGGAAGAATTTTCATCCCGTCTAAAGACGTAACCACATGCAGGTGCAGCGTTCAGGTGTGATTACCTGACACACAACACACGATGGCGGAAACAACGCCCAGGACGTGACTGGCAAGTTTATTCAAACAGGAAACGTCACAAATCATCAAATTAACTTAATCAGTCATGATGAAGGAACAGAACACAGTGTTTCAGATTCATAAAGCTTTTTTTTTTTTTTAGTATTGCATCTTTCAGGCTGTAAAACAGAATTTTATCAGCCTGATCACATGTAACATAAAGAAAAACAATCAAACAGAGAAAAACTGCTGATCTTGATTCTACAATCACTCCAAACCATGCACTTATTCTCAAAGATGACTCTTCTAAATGTTCCTTTTATGAATAAAAGCACTTTAAATAAAATATATGAATAGAAATGACTAATGCTCATTAAAGCATGATTGTTTAAGTCCTGTAAATTCTTGCACTTCACATCCTGAGAGCCGTAGAAGGCAGTGGGGTCATTTACTGTGGAATAATCTCAAACACTGAGATGATGATGTGTTTAATTAGAAGTGCCCTGATATGACCTTCAGTCTGTTAGGAGAACCCAGAAGAACCAAAAACCCCCCCAGTTACAGTTTCATCTGATTTCTACATTTCACTTCATTCATTCTAAAGAAAATTCTGCAAAAAGTTTATTAGATTAAGTTGTTAGAATGTTTTCTTTTGTCTCAGCCATCACTTAATAATGAAAATAAAACTAAATCTTTATCATACAAGTATGCTGGTATGAATATTTGGTATTGCATCCCAGTTCAACATTGGGTTAACACCTGTAGCAAAACAATGTACAACTAACATACTGAGTGCAGAGAGCACTTGGAAAATAGTGTTCACACGTATGATACAAAGACTTCTGAGAGTTAATCGGAATAAAAAGCAAGACAAATACTGAAAATGGCACAACAGACAGTATGAAGAGCTCATGAAATTAAGAACGCTGCAGGTGAGACTCTCAAGGCAAAAACGAGGACGTGAGTTGGTTGTTGAGGCTTCAGAAGGAAGTGGGAGGTGACTCAGCGAAGGTCGCTCTCATCGTCCTGTATGGTCTTCTTGATGCGTAGCAGCATGGTGGTGAGCCACTGGTCCAACCGAGAAATGGTGTCAAACTCCTTCACCTGGAAACATCAGCGTTGCACCAGAATGTTAGAGAAGATGCAACACGCAGGCTCACAGTGGGGGGTTGTGTTAAAAATCTGCAGGTTTAATTCTACTAACAGATTGAATCAGATTACAATCAGACTGAATGGAATAAAAATGGGTTTGAATCCAGAACCACGTCAATGTGAACTGGACTTGTTGAACCCCACAGATTTAATGTCAGTGTAATAAAAATGGCTGACAGGTGATGAACCTCTGCTGGAAAACACTCACTGAGTCGGTATAAGCCTCCACATTCTGTTCTTCATATGCATCAAGAAGTTTCTGGTGTGAGAAAAAGAAAAAAATTCCATAAAACTCAATATCAAAAGGACAATTTCTAAAACATTAAGACACGAGGTGTGAAAGGAAGCTGGATTCCAGAATCTTAAACCAAATGATTTTAGAGTTCATCTTGCATTAGGAAATTGTGCCTCTGCTGTGTCACCTCTTACCTGTGGAGTTCCCCAAGGTTCTATTTTAGGTCCACTTCTTTTTAACTTGTATCTTTTACCACTGGCAGGCATTTTAAAGAAATTTCAGGTGAATTACCACCTTTATGCCGATGACTGTCAGTTATATGTGGCCCTAAAATCAACTGATCCAGTGCAACCCCTTTCTGATTGTATGGCTGAGATTAAGACTTGGCTCTCTGATAATTTTCTCCACTTAAACAAGTCTAAATTGGAAGCAATACTGTTTTCCCCTTGTTCTCCTGCTGCTGTAGTCCCGACTCTGCCCTCCTGCTTGTCGGCTCTACTGAAACCGAACATCAAAAATCTGGGGGTTATCTTTGACTCTGACCTCAGATTTGATGTCCAGATTAATCAGGTTGTTAGATCCTGTTTTTTCCACCTCCGTAGGCTGACCAAGCTAAAACCCATTCTGAGCAGAAAAAATCTTCACTCAGTCATCCATGCATTTGTGACATCACGCCTTGATTATGCCAACTCTCTGTTATATGGTGCTCCTTCATCCGCAGTAGTTCGTCTCCAGTTAGTACAAAATGCTGATGCACGATTTTTAACTGGGACTACTTTGAAACAACATATCACCCCTGTACTGGCTAATCTGCACTGGCTGCCAATCCGCTATCGGATTAAATTTAAGATCCTTTTATTTGCTTTTAAATCTTTGCATGTGCTCGGGCCACCCTACTTGGCGCAGCATCTCTGTCCCTATGTCCCGAGGCGTTCCCTGAGGTCCTCTGAGCAGCACTTGCTGCAGGTTCGTCCAGCCCGCTATAAGGCCCGTGGTGAGCGGGCGTTCTCAGTTTGCGCCCCTAGTTTATGGAACCAGCTCCCCCTGACGGTCAGACTCGCCCCATCACTTAGTATTTTTAAGATCCGTTTAAAGACTTACTTTTATTCTCAGGCTTTTAACTCTGTTGGGGCAGTCTAACCCCTTGCTGAACTTATTTTATTGTTTTTATGTTTGTTTTTATAGTATGTTTATTTTTATCTCTGTATTTGTTGTTTTTATTTGTGTACAGCACTTTGGTCTGCGTCACTGCAGTTTTTAAATGTGCTTTATAAATAAATTGATGATGATGGTGATCTTACCTTCAGGAGCTTGCACTCCCGCGAGTCTGAGAAGGCTGGAAACATTTCTTCATACTTCTGCACAGCGAGCTGAGTGACAACCAGAAGAATATTAAAACTCATGACACTTCAGCTCCACATCAGCCATCCTGAACCGTTTACCTTTGCATTCAGCATGTCCACACAGAAGTGACATAGTGCGGCCTTGAAGAAATGATCCTTGGCGCTGTACTTCAGAAGCGTGCTGTCCATTGCATACGTTCCAACCTAAAACACAGAAGAAGAACGTTTGTTTTAACTCTACAGACCCCGGAGTAGCAGATGTTCGGTTGATCTGCATCATCTTACCTGTTCATAAATCTCGATGGCCTTTTGGTACCGCTCCAGCTGAGCTGCGTAAGTCGCTACTTTCAGAAGGCACTTGTTTGCTGAACTGAAAAGAAAAAAAAAAAA
>SSNP01000017.1:5540984-5681080 GCA_006937955.1 Pachypanchax playfairii | reverse complement strand
GAGACTGGCTAGGCCACTCCAGGACCTTGAAATGCTTCTTACGAAGCCACTCCTTCGTTGCCCGGGCGGTGTGTTTGGGATCATTGTCATGCTGAAAGACCCAGCCACGTCTCATTTTCAATGCCCTTGCTGATGGAAGGAGGTTTTCACTCAAAATCTTACGATACATGGCCCCATTCATTCTTTCCTTTACACGGATCAGTCGTCCTGGTCCCCTTGCAGAAAAACAGCCCCAAAGCATGATGTTTCCACCCCCATGCTTTACAGTAGGTATGGTGTTCTTTGGATCCAACTCAGCATTCTTTCCCCTCCAAACACGACAAGTTGAGTTTCTACCAAAAAGTTCTATTTTGGTTTCATCTGACCATATGATGTTCTCCCAATCCTCTTCTGGATCATCCAAATGCTCTCTAGCAAACCGCAGACGGGCCTGGACGTGTCCTGGCTTCAGCAGGGGGACACGTCTGGCACTGCAGGATTTGAGTCCCTGGCGGCGTAGTGTGTTACTGATGGTAGCCTTTGTTACTTTGGTCCCAGCTCTCTGCAGGTCATTCACTAGGTCCCTCCGTGTGGTTCTGGGATTTTTGCTCACCGTTCTTGTGACCATTTTGACCCCACGGGGTGAGATCTTGCGTGGAGCCCCAGATCGAGGGAGATTATCAGTGGTCTTGTATGTCTTCCATTTTCTAATAATTGCTCCCACAGTTGATTTCTTCACACCAAGCTGCTTACCTATTGCAGATTCAGTCTTCCCAGCCTGGTGAAGGTCTACAATTTTGTTTCTGGTGTCCTTTGACAGCTCTTTGGTCTTGGCCATAGTGGAGTTTGGAGCGTGACTGTTTGAGGTTGTGGACAGGTGTCTTTTATACTGATAACGAGTTCACACAGGTGCCATTAATACAGGTAACGAGTGGAGGACCGAGGAGCCTCTTAAAGAAGTTACAGGTCTGTGAAAGCCAGAAATCTTACTTGTTTGTAGGTGACCAAATACTTATTTTCCACCATAATTTGCAAATAAATTCTTTAAAAATCAGACAATGTGATTTTCTGGATTTTTTTTCCTCATTTTGTCTCTCATAGTTGAGGTATACCTATGATGAAAATTACAGGCCTCTCTGATCTTTTTAAGTGGGAGAACTTACACAATTGGTGGTTGACTAAATACTTTTTTGCCCCACTGTATGTCTCACCTTGTCGATGTCGACCAGCTCCGTCTCATAAATCTCAGCAATAGTGATGTGGTGTTTCGCTGCGATTGTGAAACGACCCTTAAAATGTACAAGAAGCAAAAAACAAGTGAATTAGAGGCAAAAAATAGACAAACACAAAAATATATAAAATATTTTCTAAAGAAAAACTCACCATATCTGTGTAGATTTCAATCGCTCGGTTTAGACAGTTTATGGCCTCTGTTAGAAAAATAATAATCAGAGTCAGAGCCGTTTGATAAAAATATAAAATGTAGTTTATCAAAAAATATCTATAGATGATCATATATGTTACCACTTTACTGTTAATAAAAACCCTGTATATTAATTGTATGTTAAAGTACGTTGTAATTAATCCCCTGAAGTCAGAAGTGACACATTAAATCATCTATATCAAGGCAGAAGTGGATCAAAACCAATATATCTAATAAACTGGGAATGCAGCACTAAATACACTAACAGATGGTTCACCCCCCACAGAGTCCTGATCCGGAGTCAGTCTGGAAGACCCGGATCCAACTCAGACACTCTGAATTCCAAATAGAAACTGCCGATAGGAGTTCATATAAAGGAAACAGCAAACTGAGGTGAGCTCCAGCAGTTAGACCCCCCCACACACACACACATGGGATTAAACAACCCGTACCTTGTGGATCTGCTTTTTTGAAGGCGTTTCCAGCATCTATGAGATTAGTCGCTGCATCGTGTTTGCTCTGCATTTGCAGGTGAAGATGAGCAGCTTGGGAAAACGCATTTCCTGCAGCTGAAACGATATTGATTCAAGTTTAAAAAGTCACATTTCAACAATTATGAACAAAGAAAAGAACTGCACGCTTACCACACCAGTTTTTGGCCATTTTGTACATGTTGGCGGCCCTCACATACAGCTCACAGGCCTCTTCCAGTTTGGAGGAACCCCTACGTGAACATACAGGTGGTTAAAAACCCTCGAAGAAACTAACAAACAATAAAAATGTGTAATTTCACTTAATAACAGCAAACCTGCCTGAACAATAACCAACCCATAATAATCTGTTGTTCAAGGTAAAAAAAGATTTCTAAAATGTCTTTAAAGTCTGTATCTTTAGGTGCATTTAGAAAAACCAGCGATATGATGAAGATAGAACTCTCTGGTTCTGTGTTTGTTTCTCTGCTGTGAGAAGTTTAACTAGAACTGACGCTTTTTCATTCAAAGTTCCAGGTTGTTTGTTTTAAGGGCTCACGACTTCTGGTAAATCACCATTACTGTCTTTCGCACTAGTTGTGGATCGGACCAGATCTTTACCCTCATGGTGGGAATTTGCCTCTTGGGTCCACTTGTGTTCTGTGGACTTGGAGAAGGCTTTTGACCGGGTCCTTCAAGGCACTTTGTGGGGGGTGCTGCAGGAGTACGTGGTCTCCAATCCAGTCTGTGGTCTTTAGGGACAGGATCTAAAGGTGCAGTCATGAATCTAAGGTTCTAGTTCTCAACTGGAAAAAGGTGGAATATTCCTTCAGGTTGGTGGTGAGTCTTTGCCCGGGCGTCTTGTTCATGAGTGACAGCAGAATGAAGCACGAGATGGATCGACAGATCAGGGCTTTATCCTCAGTGGTGAAGGAGATGTTTCAGTCTGTTGTAGTAAAGAAGGAGCTGAGCTGAAAGGCAAAGCTCTCGATTTACTGGTCTGTCTACGTCCTGACCCTCACCTGGTCATTAGATCTGGATCCTGATCCTGACTGAAAGAATGAGGTCCTAAATACAAGCAGCTGAACTGATCTTCCTCTATAAGGTCTCAGCCTTAGAGATCATGTGAGGAGCTCCATCATCCAGGAGGACCTTGAAGTAGAACTGCTGCTCCTCCACAAAGAAAGGAGTCAGCTGGGGTGGTTTGATGCTTCCTGGTCTCCTCGTGGAGGTTTTCCAGACACATCCCACTGAGAGGAGACCCAGAACTCACTGGAGGGATTATGTAGCCTCTCTGGTCTGGAAAAATCTCAGAATCCTCCAGGAGGAGCTGGAGCGTCTACGGGAGGAAAGGTTGTCTGGGTTTCCCTCCTGAACTTGTTGCCCCTGCGACCCGACTAGGATTAACAGAAGATGGATGGACCTTTACTATCTGGTGGATGCTTACTGAGCCTCGGTTTACTGTCTGGTAGAGGTATACTTAGCCTCTTATAAAATTTAATGTAAACAGTTCTGGACACGTGACCTGCTCTTACAGATATTAATCACAGGTGGCGCTACTACAGCAAACGTTCTCACTTCAATTTCATATTTTCTTAAAGAGTTGTCTTAGAGACAACTAGTTTCACACACGACAGTCTTCTATTGTTTTCAAAAACAGTGAAACGTCTTCCTGTTTACTGCTGAAAAACATGTTATTAAACTTTATAGTTTCGAGATGCGAGCGCAGACTAACAGATGATCCGAGAAAAGAGTCACTTAACATCCTCAGAGAAACACAGACCACAGCATCTGAACGACAGACCCGGTAATGTTTTTGTTCTGACATCTGATCTGGTGTTAACTCATCTTCCGCATAGCTGGCCTCGGCTTTAAAGCAAAAGCTAAACACCAGCTAACAAACTCACCCAAACAGCGACCCGAAAAACGACTGGGAGGATTTTACTTTCTTCTCTGCCTCCATCATCAAAGCCGTTGCTTCCTTTTCTTTCCCACTATTATCCATTTTGTACTAATTTGTCCGAATCTAAACAAGAAAGAATAAATGCGAAAGTCAACAAAGTTGCTAAATAGCGCTAACAGCAGTGTCACATCAGCAGCAGCAACGTCTCCTCTATCACGTGACAAAGGGAGAAACGTACTGCTACGTTCAGGTGCTCCTCGTAAATAAGGATATCAACGTTTGTTTGTTTTCCCACAGAAAACAGACTACAAACAAACCAAAAATGTAACTCAGACAAGAACAGTTACTGGGAAAATATAAAAAGTAGAAAAAAGAAAATTAGAACAACTGTACAATTAAATTCAGTTTTATTTATGAATACTGCCAGTTTAGAAATAAATTCATTTCAGTGCACAAACAGAAACAAGTCTTATTCACATCAACAGTTCAGGTTCAAAGTTAGTTATTTAAAAAAATATTTTAATTAACAGTAAATTGTAATCAGATTCATTAAGTTATAAAATGCCAATAAGCAAAATGTTTTCCATCAAAATAAACCAGATTGTTTATTCGTCATTTCAACATAATCCTCCATCCTGAGCTGCACAGACTGGAGACAGAGGAAAGGAACAGGAAAAAACCTCCAGCAGAACCAGGATGAGTTCTGCCTGGACCCACTGGGGTCTGAGAAGACAGAAAGGAGACCTAGACAAACACAGATGGATTTGTCATTTCTATGGAAAGAGAAGCAGAGTTAAAGTCAATACTAGCAGCAACAATAATAAATACAAACATGGAAAGAGAGTGAAGACAGCAGAGTAAGGAAATGTGGTCAGTACTTCCTCCAGTAGTCTAAGATAGCAGCATAACTAAAGGGATGGATCAGGATAACGTCAGCTAACAGTAACTATAGGATTGATCAAAAAGGAAAGTTTAAAATTTATTGTAATTAGACAGGTCGTTTGCCTATAACTGAAAGCTCTGCCTCACATTCTACTTTTAGAAACTCTAGGAGCCACAAGCAGACCTGCAATCTGAGACCAAAGTGCTACATTAGGCACATATGGAACATTTAGATCCCTACGATGAAGCTTGTTTTTTTTAATACTTTGTGTTACAGAAGTTACATTTACATGTTGGATTTTACAAAGATTCAATGTAGTCATGCTAAAATGGAGTTCTTCTAACTTCTAACTCTCACCAGAACTCAGCATATTGGCTCAAGTTCAGAGTGGATCACACTGATTCCCGGCTCCACCTGGTCACCTGGGCAGTAAATGGTGTGAAGCATCTGGTCTAAAGGGCGTGGCCTTCGCCTGTAAAAAAGAAAAGTTGGAATTATTAGTTTGCTGTTGGCTGCAGTTGTTTTTGTGTGAACATTTGGATTTATCTTGCACATTAATGAAAGAGGTCTCCTCCTTTCTCTTTTAATGGTTCTGTTAATCTTTGTCAATATCATCTAATAACATGCTATAATAGTGTTTTGGTTATTTTAATAACATTTCAACTGTCACCAAACTAAAGGGACCCGGCAATCCTCACGCGTAGTCAGCTAAAATGGGCCAGATTATTTATCAAATTATTTTAAAAATCTCTAAATACTAAATGATTATTTTGCAGATTTGCATATGTTTTCAGACATCAGTTTAAAAAATATTCTGTAAAAGCAAATAATAAAATGTTGAAATTAAACTGGTCCAACTTAAAAAATAAATAAATCAGTTTAAACCTTTAGAATTTTATCTTATTTTAAACACAACAAATATCTTAATTTGTTTGCCAAATTTAACATCACAGTAAATTGTTTCTGCTATTAAAGTTCATCAAATATTTAATTGAAAAATCTAACATTCATATTGGGATTGTATTTTTGTTACACTTTAAAAAAATATGTTGTATTTCATATCTGGATCCACAGATCTGTTTTAGCTACAAAACAACTTGCAATGTGTTTCTCTGTAACAATTTAATTTAGACCCTGTATTTTTTTAATTAAAACATCTATAGAAATTGTAAATTTGGCCCAGCTGGAAAAAACAACTACTACAAAAACAAAAGAAAGAAAAAACATTAATGGACATCAAGGACTACTTGGCTACTATATTCTAAACTAGTGTTTCTGTTGTTTATTTATACTGGTCTAATCATTCGACTATTACTGTTTTACCGTAACCTTACATTTAATTATTTTAATGGCGCAAACTGTTGTAGACTTTTAAATATCTCAGTTTGGAAATAAGCAAAAAAAAAAAAACTGTAGATAAAAAGTCAAAGCATATCCTTAATAAGATAGTAAAACATATCACATAACGATCAGAAATGTGAAATCATGAGAAATGTAGTTGTAGATAAACAACACGGATTTCAATCAGGCAGAGCGGAAGTCTCCCGTTTCCTGCCTGTAGTCGGGTCCTGTAGAGCAGCCCGTGCGAGGCTGTCCTGGAGACCCCGCGCTGCCTGCACCTCTAACGTCTCGGGTGAGTTTGTTACAATGTAACAATTTCTCCATTAAACCGAATAACCGTTACGATGCTGCGATATCAGTTAACTGCGTAACGCACATAAAGCGCTCCGCTACCGCAACGGAAGCGCGACTCTACCGAACCACATCGTAAACAGGCTCATTTTCCAACGAATTCCCAAGCATACCCCCCTCATCCAAGAGTATTCCAACATTAACTCATATTCTGGTTGCAATTAGCAATAGCTCGCCACGTAGTTGCATTTGCGCTTGTAAGCAGACAGTACTGCTTTGTTTTGGCGCAATCGGTGCGGTATCGATGTTAAAATTGAGTGACTGTTGTTTGTTTTGAATGTCAAAGGCTCAAGCTAGCTGTACGTCTGAATATTGTTGATAGCAGGGTAGCTTGCTAGGCTAACGAAAGTCAACCAAAATGCATACAAATAATTGGAAATACGAGTGAAACTGTGTTTTAAAATGAAACATTTGAGTCTTAGGTTAGCTATGTTGCTGTCAAATACTGTATGTCGAGGGAAATAGTTAAAGTTTGCATGCAAAGCTCTTTAAAAACATCAGCTAGCATCTAGCAGTCCGTTTGCACTGTCTCCATTCATATCCTGCGGACTGAGCTACGATCGGAAAACTGCTCAGTGCGACAGCTGGGTTTCCTTCATAATATCGACAATATTTTAGTTTAAATACTGTGCCGATTTGTTGTGTTTGTGTTGTAGGAAGCGCTTTGCATAGTTGTTATTATTTGTGGTAAATCATTGAGAGTCTGCGCTCAAAATCTTTCCTGGCGGTGCGAAAACCGCGCGTTTTCAGTTTGTTGTCTGCTGTTTGTTGGTGTTTAACAAATCAAAGTTCTGTTTAAGTACCGGATGAATTTATAACCACATAAAGTGGTTTTATTTTTCTCCTTTTGCTTTTGCTACTGATGTGTAAAGAGGTGTTGAAATGGTGTTAAACGGTTGCTTGTTTCCACTAGAAATTCAGATTGATTTATAAAGTGAGTGCAGTTGTTTTAAATTTAAGGTAACACGTTTTCATATAGTTTTTATAGATAGTTGCCTCCGTGCTGGGAATATTCATACATAATCTACGAGTCTGACAGCACTGGGTGATGTAATGTTTGTGGTGATTACGGTCAATGTGAGTATATTTATATGCGTGTGTTTGTTTGTTTTTTTCGTCATTCACAATTTTAGAATTATTTAGAATAATATATTCTATTTTAGATAAACATAGGATAGGCTTTGCTTGAAATCTTAATTAGGGGTTTTAAATAATGTACTTTGATCCAAGGTGTGTAGAAATAGTACAACATGAAATGTTAATATTTGGTGTTGTGGTTCTGTTTATTGTTGTGCCTCCAATTATTTTATTATTTCAGCAAAACAATTTCTTCCCAAAAGAATGTGTCATTTTTTCTTTTACTGTAATAATATATTAAGGGATACTGATTGATGATCAGGCTGTCTTATTAGTGGTTTATGCTTATAATTTTTGTGGCTTCAATTTGAAAAAAAAAAGTATAATATTTTAAAAATAATTAAAGTGTTTTCTGAAAGTTTTTATGTACATCTTATTTGACAGATTTGCAAAATACCTGGTCCTTGTCAGTTATCTTATCATATAAAGAATGCAGTTAATTTATTGACACATTAATGAAAATGTTGAAATGTGTAGATTTGCTTTAAAAAAATCCCAAAATGTCATTGTAATTTTTGATTTTTATATAATTGTTAACGCAGAAATTTGTGATTTAATAATTACCATTAGTTGTGGTAAATTCATGTCAAACTGTGATAAGACATTAGGATTACTTTAAACATAAAGTTTAAAGTCTTGCTATCCTGTGGTGTTGTAATCAACCCTGAATTCTAAGACATTTGTCTTTTTGAACAGTTGTCATGGATGATGAAGACGGCAGGTGCCTTCTAGATGTAATTTGGTAAGTGTTCTCTGACAAATTAGAAACTCTTTTTCTGATATTAAATGGGATATTATATCAAACTGTCATTGTGTCTCACATTATTATGAATCTCATGTTCTCTGCAACAGTGACCCAGAAGCTCTCAATGACTTTCTTCATGGATCTGAGACCCATGTAAGTATGATAAGTTACAATAAGTGGCCAGAATTGCAAAGTTAAATGATAAAAGTTTGAAATGTGTGATTTGTTGGTATTCTATATTTGCATCTCTACTAAAATCAGTTTTGGTTCACAGTTTTATGCACCCTTAAACCTGCATCCCTCACTGCTCTCATGAACTTTCTTTGTCTCTCTCTGCTTAATGGTTGCTTTTGTTTTTGCATTGCTTCTTCACAAAACAAGAATTCCTAATACTAACGCTTCCCAACTCTGAGATATTCCTGTCATTTTTATTCTCTGTAGCGTATCTCTTTACTGATGCTTTAAGTTTTGGGTTCTCTGAACCGTGTTCTGCCCTTTCCTTGTCCTCCTTTGATTTGATGCTTGGTCTGTTTGTTCGTTCTGGTGATTTGTGCCTGCTGGTTGGGTGCCTTTGGTTTCTGTCTGTCTTACCTCTGGTGGGTGTGTCTGTAGTTGGACACTGACGACCTTTTGGATGGTTCGAGTGACCCCTCCAGCTCGTTCTTCTCTACCACTGGGGTGAGTAAAATCCCCCAATCTTCTTCCTGCTGTTGTCTATCCATCTTTGTAGCATGCTTCCTTAAATCGCCTCCTTTTCCACTAACATATCAACACTTGACAAGCTTTGATTTGCTGCGATATGACGTGATGTTTTTATGGGATTTTCATGTTTGTTTCTCTATTGTGTCAGTCTTTGTCATCACCTTTTGATGATTCATACCTGCTTTCATTTTTTATTTTTCTTATCTTCTGCTGTGCTCAAAGGGACATGTTCCAGAGGTCCAGCCCGCAGTCCAGCTGTCGGCCAGTGAGTCAGCTGGCCTACCGAGAGTCAGCGTTGACCTGGACTTCCTCGAGGATGATGACATCTTGGGAGGATCCCCAGGTGGAGAAGGTGGTAGCAATGGCATTGGGACAAATCATGAGACATGTGACATCCTGCAGCAGAGTTTGGCTGAGGCTAACATCACAGAACAAAGCTTGCAGGAGGCAGGTGCTGAGCTGGACCTAGACACCTTTGGAATTCCAGGCCTTACGCAGGTGGTTCAGACACTGCCTGATGCCAGCCTGTCTGGAGCTGGAGGCACTACTGTTGGTGTAGGCATCGGTGTTGGTGGAGCAGCAACAATTTTTCCTGGGTCAGCCCCAAGCAGCACCGCTACTCCTCCCAATGCCACGGCTGACATGCTCGGGTCAGTGCTTGCTCAGCAGGGCCTTCAGCTCCAGCCCCAGGTCATGAACAAGGCCATTAGTGTTCAGCCATTTATGCAGCCTGTGGGTCTGGGAAATGTGACTCTTCAACCCATTTCAAGTCTACAGGCTCTTTCAAATGGGAGTCAATCGGGACATTTGGGTATAGGACAGATTCAGGTTGTGGGCCAACCTACGGTGATGACTATCAACCAGTCTGGGCAGCCAATCCTGGCTAAAGCCATGAGTGGATACCAGCTGCACCAGCCTGGGCCAGAGGTATCAGCTGCCAGTTCTCAGGCAGGACTTGGAGCCTCAGGAGGTGGACTTCTAATTCAAGGTAACAAAGCAACTTTGGGATCTCCAGCTTTAAATGGACCAGCTGTTTGTGTGAGCAGCACAAACAGCAGCAGTGGTGGTACCATAACTGCTCCCACTGGGCTTGTGGGCTTTGGAAGTACCCCTCTAAGTTCAGCTGTGGCACCTCAGACGCAAACCCAAGGCCAGATCATGTCTAACCTGATTATCCAGCGCACACCAACACCCATTCAGCCCAAACCCCCCCAGGGAGGAGCCATTCAACCTAAACTCTTCAAACAACAACAACATCAGCAACAACAGCAGTCAGCACCCCAGGCTCTGCAAAACGATGCCCATAAGACCATTGGGCTACAGCAAATACCAGTTTCTGCTGCTCAAAATGTAGCCTTCATAACAGGAAAACCAGGTTCTAATGTTGTCTTGAGTACTCAAGCCACAACACAAGGCCCTCAGTTTCAACAAACTCTATTCAAGCAACAAGCAGCACAACCGTCTGGGAAACCCCTCAGTGTACACTTGTTAAACCAACAAGGCAGCATCGTTATTCCCTCTCAAACTGTTCTTCAAGGTCAGAATCACCAGTTTCTCCTGCCTCAGCTGCAGGCAGGGGGGCAGATCCTGACCCAGCATCCTGGGGGCCACATCATAACCAGTCAGGGTCCTGGGGGACAACTCATCGCAAACCAGATTTTAACTGCAAACCAGAACATCAATTTGGGTCAGGTGTTAACTTCACAGGGCCACGCTGGGGCTGCCCACATCCTCTCCGGACCCATTCAACTACAGCCTGGCCAGATGGGCGCGCCTACCCTCTTCCAGATGCCCGTTGCCTCACTGGCTCAAAGTCAAAGTCAGACACAGACTCCCACCGTCTCAGGTCATGCCCAGACAGTTATACAGGGCATGCCAATCCAGAACTCTCTGACCATGGTGAGTCAGGAGGGACTGAGCTCTGCGGTCAGCCTTCAGCCAGCCCTGCAGCCCCAGCCAGGTGGAGTCCCCAGCAGCACAGGAGCAGCAACTATGTCTCAAGGCCAGCCTGGAGAAACTGTTACTGTGCTGGGAAGCTCCACAGAGTCGGCTGCTCATCCCACTCCGCAGCTTCTACCACAAACATCTATCCTTGCCATGCAGCCACCCACTTCATCTGTGTCCACTGCTTCTACAGTAGCCTCTTCTTCTCCGTCCATGTCTGTTCCCACCTCTTCCTCAGTCACAGCTGTGGGGCTGGTCCCCCCTCAGGCTCAGAACAGCCCAGGGAGTTTACTGTTCACCAACCAAGGCCCGAGTATGATCCTGAGCCAGGAGTCTCTACAGATGTTCCTACAGCAGGTCAGTCTTCCACTCTTTGCATCTTTACTTTTCTTGTTTTTAACATTACCTTAAAAGTAAATAACATTGCACGGAGTGATATCTTGGTTTGACTTCTTTGGTTTACTATTTTACTCCTCATTCTTCCAATCCCCTTCCTCCCTCCCTCCTCCCATCCTGAAATGGTAATTGTACTATCAGGAGCAGCACCACCAAACAGAGAATGAGTCCACCCCCTCTGTGGGCGTACCAGCATCTGTAATCGTCAGCAGCAACAACATCACTACTGCAGCCCCTGCTGTCCATGACAGTCAATTAACTGACTCTTGGGTGGGTCAGAGCCACAGTCCTTCCCCTGGCCCCTCCCACATGACAGCAGTGGTAAAGGTAGAAATGCCCCTTTATGTTGAGCCCCGGCCACTTGCTGTTGCTGCTGCCACAATGTTAGGTTTTCCTACTTTTTCTCGTCACTTTTTTATGCCTCCTGTACAAGCATCGCTTCCACAGCTTTCACTGGTTCTGTTCAGCTCCAAAGTACCTAATGATTCATTTGCTTGCCGCATCTGTGCTTTTATCATGTTGCTTCATTAACTGTAAAAGCATGATCATTGCATTAGTTTAAATTTACTACATGTCATTTTAAGACCTGCTTTTTTAAATTTATGGGAAATTTAAGGCTGACAGTAAAGTATCTCTTTATTTTTGAGCTGAATTCTATAAACTTTAAAAAATATTTGTTATTTTCATTTATTCAGTTTATTTTTTCTACATAAAAACATGTTCATGCTGTTTGCAAAGTGCTTCATCATATTAATTCAACTCATCATCTCATGCTTTTATTACTAACCAATAATTAATTAATTAAGTTTCTGTTTTATGTCTTGCATCTTTCATTTAAACTTCTTTGCTCTCAATCATTTTTCAATGTCCAGTTTGAGCAACACGGTGTTTCCCCAAACCAAAATGACTTGATACCCCGACCCTTGTTCTTAAAATCTTCAGTTTGCCTTCTAATTTACCATCACAATCCCAGTTGCTTTTGTCAAGAGTTTTTCCTGTTCGCCAGACAATCATTACCTCTTTATATATGTTATTCCCTCAAACTCTGAACAAAACACAAACTTATCTGTGCTTCAGCTTTTTTATTTTTACTTTAGCACTTTGTAGATTTTGAAGTCTACCTCTTTGCTTTTGTGTCTTTTGTTGTTTGACTTATGTTTGTGTAGCTCGGGTTGGGCGATGCGTTGTTACCACAGTCTTGTAATGTATTTGACCTATTATTATTATTATTATTGTTGTTGTTGTATTTCAGAATAAATTTGCATCTAAAATCTTCATATTTACCACCTGTTTGTGACGCCATGTCGCCCAGCCCAGTTTTTTGTCAAAATTTTGACTATACTTGAATTATAAAGTGATTTGTTTGCATGCAAAACTTTAACATGTGATTTTTGTGCTTGAAATCCAGATTTTTTTCACATTTCTATTAAAGTTGTTTGCGTTTTTGATTTGGACTAGTATATAATGTATGTTTTAAATTCCTCTTTAGGTTCCCTCATCTGGACCTCAGCAGCCTCTGAAGATTCAGGGCATGTCGTCCTCGCCAGCCTTAACCACTCACACCACAACACCTCCAGTGGCAGAAAGTCCCCAGCCTTCCCAGTCTCCCCTGACTCTGAGCCAGCAGATCCAGTCACCTCACCATCAACATCAGTCACGCCCTCCCTCTCAGCCTCAGTCTCAAACTCCCTCGCGCTCATGCACTCCTTCATCTCATCCTCCGCTTTTTATTATCCAGAACCAAATCACAGAGTCTCCCAAACCTGCTCCACAAGGCCAAATACAACAGACCCCCCCACCGCAGACACACATTCAGGTTCAGTTTCAGCCTGTGCCTCGGCCAGCCTCGCAGCCCGCTCCCTATCAACAAGAAATGCCTCCAGTTTCACAGTCTCCCAAGCCTCCTCCTGCACAACACCAGTTTACTGCGCCGCCTGTTAGTGCTTGTGCCACTGCTGTAGTGAAAACACAAGTTCCCATCCAGGGTCTGACAGCAGGGCAACACCAACAACTGCAATTAGTGGCAGCACAAATTCAGACTCTGTCATCCATCAGTCAGCCTTCACCTCAGCAGAAGCAGCTGCTGGAGAAGCTGCACCAGGTACGCTCCTTTTTTACCTACAATCAAAACTTAGGCTGCAGCTTGATGTACGTTTATCTCGTGTTTCGGTTTTACATGCCATCATGTCACCTTTTAGAAGTTTATTTTGTTGTTTATTTATACTTTTTCCTATAAAATGAAGTGTGTTTCTTTTTATGTTTAATTGAATTTACTGAGCATGTTTAACAGCCTTTAGATTTTATTGTAGGTTTGGGTTAAAATTATTGTAGTTTATTATCATTACATATGAAGAGAGAAACTATGTTAATAATAAGAATTAAAATCATTTACGTAAAGTTTTTGTGATATTTATGGTGAACTTGAGAAATTGTTTTTCAGGCTTTTTTAATTGTTTGTAATTTGACTTTTTTTGTTGCTTTTTTTTTCAAATTTTTTGTCGACTCATTCGTCCATGAAAATGTACCCAAACTAAAGATGGACCTGTGTTGTATTGATACATAAAAAGTACTTGCAGCCTGCTATAAACACAGAATTTGTTCTCTTTTGTTCAGGAGGACCTATAAAAAACCGATAGCTTGACAGGATTTTGGCTGGTTATTTTTTATTTCTTACTCTTCATCAGCCGTAAATAGTTTTTAAGCTTTTCCCATTTTTCAACTTCTTCAGTTTCTTAGATTAATCTTTGACACTACACCTTTTGCAGGAATATGTCATTGTTTTAGCTAACAGGTCAGTGAACAAGAAGCTGATTTTCAAAAAACATTTTTAAAAGATTTAAAATGTTCCAAAAAAGTCTGACTCTTTAGAAGAGAAATAAAAAGAAGGAAAACTGAATCAACTTTTATGTGAAAATGTAAGTAAGCTCTTTTGTTGTGTTTTCAGGTCCAGCAGAGCATCATGCTACAGGCGAAACCTCAACCTCAAGCCACCAGTCAGTTTAGTTCCCAGCAAGATGTGCCTGTAGATAAAGCAGCGATTGCATCATCAGCGAGCTCTGAAACATCTGCTCAGCTTCCTACAATGCTGCAGCCAACCTCAGTGCTTGTCAAAACTCCCGCCACAGGTAAAATCCCCACTGAAACCAGTAACATAAAAAATAAAACACAAATTCACATATAATCTCCATTTATAAAATCTTTTCTCTTTTATTGTAGCAACAAGTGACTTACAGGTATTCTCAGGAGCCCAAGGGCCTGCTGGAACAGTGGTGAACCAGACTGTCACTCCTGTCAGCCTTACTCAGCCTGCACAGGTACAAAGTGCTATCTGGATGCACTCGTACATTTTCTTGCCATTCAATACTGATCTGCAAGGTGTAATTGTAAGATATTTTAACATCCCACAATATTAATTTCTGAAAGTTTAATATTTTGGGGGAAACTTTTTGTACAGGTTCAGCCAACGCCAGGAGTGATCAGCTCAGTTGGAGGGATGGGGACTTTGGGGAAAGGTGGGATGAAGATACAAGTGTTGGGATCTACTTTGACACAGATGCCTGCTCCACAGCCTCCAGCTCCAGTACAGGCTCAGGTAAACTTTCAAGAGAAATGTGTTTGGTACTAAAACTTTGATATTTGAGCTTCAAGTGGTTTTAATCGCTGCCCTTTCATCTGTTAGCTCACGTCTCCGACAACAACGGTGAAAATAAGTGCAGAGCCCAGTAAAGAAGCCAGGTATGTGCTGCAGGTGTTTTTAGGGCTGCATTTAACTTTATATGTTCAGTATATTTGAATGTTTTTTGTTCTATATCCACACGTCACTGCAGAGTGCTGGACCAGTTAAGAAAACATCAGGGTTCAGTGCTTCACCCCAGCTACAGCGCTCCTTTCTGCTCGTTTGAGAACACACTGCACAGACTGTTGCCTTACCATCTCTACCAGGGAACTGCCAACTCCTCTCAAGACTATCAAAAAGGTCTGTAGTACCCAGTGTTTAAATATACTGGTCACTGTACACGCCACTGTTTCTATAACCATTTTTGTTCTCTTGGGCTCAGTGGATGATGAGTTTGAAAGGGTCTCCTGCCAGCTACTAAAAAGGACCCAGGCCATGCTGGATAAATACCGTTACCTGCTCTTTGCAGAGTCTAAAGTAAGTTTATAAACTGGTTTTGTCCCTGTATTACATGGTGTTTGTTTCTGAAATGATTTTGAACCGACTGGTTTTGGTCTTGAACATGAGCAGAGACTGGGCCCTTCGGCAGAGATGGTGATGATCGACAGGATGTTCATTCAAGAGGAAAAGGTTGCTTTGAATCAGGACCGGATTTTGGCAAAGGAGAGACCAGGTATCCTCACAACATCTGTGGTTAAATGTTTTTGTTGTTTTCTTGGAATAAACTTGTCGATGATTTAATTCTGTTCATTTTTATCTTGCAGATGAGTTTGTGGCAAGTGTGAGGATGTTGGAGAGTGGAGTTTCATCCCAACAGAAATCATCGTCTGCAGACGTCTCTTTAGCCAGTTTGGGTGCATCTTTGTCTGTCACTGCGCCCGTACTGAATGTTTCTGTCCAAGGCTCTTTTCCCAACATTGCACCAAATCCTCCACTTGCAGCTCCTCCTTCAGCTCCTCCTGCAGCTCCTTCTGCAGCTCCTCCAGCTCCAGTTCCTGCTCCAGTTCCTCCTCCAGTTCCAGCTCCAGTTCCAGTTCCTGCTCATGTTCCCGTTCCTGTTCCTGCTCCTGCTCCTGCTCCAGTACCTGCTCCAGCTCCTGCTCCTGCTCCAGCTTCCACCCATACTCCTCCTTCTCATTCCCCTTTTCCCCCCACCAAACTGGTTATAAAGCAGGGTGGAGGCGGAGCATCAGTCTCCTGGTCCACATGTTCTCCCACCGTTGCCACCAAGCCAGTGGCTGAATCCGTCAGCCAGAGCTCCAACTTCAGTCGTTCTCCAGCTGCTTCATCCTCTTTTTCCTCATCATCGTTGAACTCTGAACCAGCAGATGATGACGATGCCCTCCCACAACGAATCAGTAAACCACCTATCAAAACCTACGAGGCACGAAGGAGAATTGGTTTGAAGCTAAAGATAAAGCAGGATCAGACGGGCTTCAGCAAGGTGGTCCACAACACTGCCTTGGATCCAGTGCACACACCCCAACCTCAGCTGAGCAGTCAGTCCACATCTGAACCTGCAGCTCAGCCTCAGTCAGCTGCTGTAACACATGCAAAGTCCCACCTTTTATCAACTCCTCCTAATACTGTCATCAGAACTCAGTCCCCTGTGTGTTCTTCTTCCTCTAGCTTTACAGTTACCATAGCAACCACTCAGTGTAAACCCCCACTCAGTGTAAATGTCCCCCCTAGTGCAGCCACTTCATCTGCCACCTCCTCTTCTCACAGCTGGTCACCATCCACCTCCTCTTCCTCGACTCAGATGAATGGGACTTTGGAACATCACAGCTTTGGTGGAGTGAAACACAACCCCGCGTCGACTGCCACGCTTTCACAGACAACCTGTCGCCTGCCCCTTCGAAAAACCTACCGGGAAAACGTAAGTCCGCGGGTCAGACCCGGAGTCCCAGGTGGAGGAGATGATACTTTGTCCTACCCCAGAACTACACCGTCACCCCCCAGGCATGAGGCCTCGACCCCTCCCTCTGAGCGGACAGTGATATCAAGCGTGAAGGTTGAGAAAAGAGACAGAGGGGCCTTACACAGTCACATGGAGTCGAGTCACGAAAGCTGCCATTTAGGGAACACAATGCAGGGGCTGGACAAAATGAATGAGGTGTTTAACCGCAGTATCAGAACACCGCAGCACCATCACTTCTCTCTGCTCCTAGACAAGGACAGAGGGGAACAGCACACAGACCAAGAGACAGATGTCAGTAAATACAAAAGGTTAAGTGAAAAAAATAGACACAGGACAGCAGGGACATTCAGAATGGACCAACATGCCCCTGGACCTCCTTCTCCAGAGTCCTCCTTTACTCGAGACTCTCTGCTTCCTGCCAAACGCTGCAAATCAGACTCTCCTGACATGGATAACGCCAGCTTCTCCAGCGGCAGCCCTCCAGATGATTCTCTGAACGAGCACCTGCAGTGTGCGATCGACAGCATCCTAAACCTGCAGCAGGAGCCCACCACCCGGGGGCTTCACATTAAAGGGGGCAACAGCAGGTCCCACCAACACCAAAGTCAGCGCCCCGGAGATTTGGCTGCCTCCTCCCACAGACCATCAGTCCCAAACCCCTCATCAAGTTCTCCATCGTCCTCATTGGCCCAGCACCCTCAGGTCGGTGGCCGTGGTCACAATGGCAGCCTGGTATCCCAGACTCAAAGCAGATAACAGCCCCTCAGCCCCAGGCTGGACTGACAAGGGGTCACAAATGATTTAGGAGGCAGGGAAGGAGGCACTGTGACAACAGTATCACTGTACTACTCTGCTACGCTGTGTTGGCTGTTTGTTTCTTTGAATTGTCCAGACATTTCTTTATCACATGCAGTCTGAACATGCAGCCCTGGTGAAAAGTGAGCTGAAGACTTTAATATTTCTGGCTTTTGTTTGTTTTTACAGCCACAATTTAGTTGACAGATGAATAAAATCACAAGAGGCTGTTCTTTAATTCAAGCTTTCTTTTCCTTTCTGTTTGTAAACATTCCTTCCATGTGGCGCGAGCACCTGGTTTTAACGGTGTCCCATCAGGCAGCTTGTTTCAACAATTCACAAAAAAATATGATGATGTAAAACTGTAAGAGGTCATAATGGATACAGTGTTCTTACATCTTGCATATTTGGCTCTTATCACTAAGATAATGCTGCAAATTAAATTAATTTCTTTATGTGGCCCGTCAGCTTGTTGTCTATATGATAAACTCGTGTCCATTATCCCACATCTCATATACAACGTATGAGGAAAATAGTGAAACATTTTGCCAAGCTGTTTTTTTTTTTAGCTGCTCTCTGATACTGTAACACAATGATGTCAGAATATAAATGATCTCATAAGAAAATGATGTTCTTTTAATTATTAATGTCACTTTTTACAGGGTTTTGTTTTTCGACCACACCTCTGTGCCCTGCTGTTGCTCATGTTGCCTGATTAGAGCGTTATGCATTTTGGTCAACAGGGGTCAGGCTGCTTTGAACTAAATTTCTGTGTTGGGATTGTTTCATCTTTGTGCCACTGTATCCCTGCCTCCCACCAGGTTCCTGTTTTCTTTCACACCTGATAGACAATTCAAACACAAACACAGCACAAGCATTGAAATGGAGGGAAAAAGGAACAATAATAATGTACAAAAAGACTGGAAGAGAATTTGAAGTATAGTATTACAGATTAATTTTGTATTGTATTTATTGTGTATAATGACACTTTTTAAAAAGAAATGTACATTTAGTAAAACTGTAAATTAAACCTTGCTTCTTTTATGAAACTGTTTCAAGATCTTTGCTCTTCGCGTTCCTTTGGATGACAAACAGGAGCGGCTGGTGTTGATGGTGTCTGCAGTGGGTTTGTTCACCATCAGACTACCAGCAGGTGGTGCATGAAAGAGGAGTTACAGCTGGTTCATCTGCTTTTAAACGGGAGAGTTTAGGACAGATGGGAGGGAAAGTCCTGACATGTTGTTGCAGATTTACCCCCCCCAACAGTTGGAAAACATGTAGTGCAGCGTGAGGTCATATGACTTGAAATGTGCACAAAAATGTTGTCTTTAAAAACGCAAACAACTCCACCCAAATTATTTATTCACAGCCCCCCCCCCCTCCAGATCCACGCCTTCTTGCTACAGTTCAGATCATCCCTCAGCAGAAAGCTGGTGCTGCCCACAGTACTGCCAGGCATCACTGCAGCAAGAGTTCTGTTACAAAACACCAGAACAAAGTGAGTAAGGAGAGAAAACTTGTGTCTGAGCGTTCGCCTCGTGCTCAGACTTGAGGACTCCTGCCAGACCTGGAGCTCATCTGAAATGTATTAAACTCTGGAGAAGAAGGAACCTCTGTGATCTAGCTGCGTTGACGCTCCTCTGAGGGCTGCCATTCGCTGTCGGAGGTACACCCATACATGCAGCAGCTGCTCCTCTAAGACTAGTTTTTGCATCTGAGTGAAAATATTTTCTGGACTCCAGAGAGCAAGACTGGAGAGCTGCTTAAAGAAAACTCCACAACCTGGTAAATTTTAAACTTTAAATACAACTAGAATGATGATTCAGTAAGTTCATTATTACATTGTAGATGTTTTCAGTGTTTTGTAACAATCAGCTGATAAATTACTGAAGCATGAAACTTTGTGAGGGATTTGAGCATCTGTGTGTTTTTATTAGCTTTTAAATCTAAATAATAGTAAAGTCTGATTTCTCTGGTACAAGCAGAGAAAGTTTTATTTTTCTTGTTCCAAGTCCAAACATATGCTTCAGATGTGGTGCAGAAACCCACAAACATTTCCTTCATCGTTTAACCGATCCCAGAATCTCAACCAAACGTTAGAATTTATGATTCTATTAAATTAACTTTCACCCCTTCAGCTCAGCACTGAGTGTTTGGATGTGGTGGCGACGTTTAATGTTTCTCCAGAGTTCGCCATTTTAAGAGAATCTTTCCACACTGGTCTTGTGACATGTCAGGACTGTGCTCCCTCTTCTCCTTTGGGCAAATAAAAAAAACTCAGCTCCATGGGATTTGCAGGAGAAGTTCTCCACAGATGAGTTATCGTCCACTGACACGTATCTTATCTGCCTCTGGGTCTGTCGGCTTCTTTAATGGGTTTATGGCCTCAGTTCAGTCCAGCTGGTCGGATTCTTTAAAGTAAAATGTTTATACTAAAGAGTGAAATGTATTTTCCCATATAAAGACTTCTCACATGAACACTTCATGCACACAGTTACTCCTTCACTGAGAGGAACTGCAGGGGATAAAGGGAACGTCTTACTCATTTCATTGTAAAGAAATGAGCTGTGCCTGTGCAAATCCTGACGCTGGGGCTGGGTTTGCAAGTTTTCCAGTCTGAACACCAACATTTTCCAGGCGTGCACTGACAATACTTGGCGGTCTCTTGGTGGGCTGAGTTTTTTTTTTTTTGCTCTGGATTCCAGATCCTTCCTCTCCAGGTGGAGCAGCAGAAATATTTCTTCTGCTATGTTAATGGTTGTTTTTTTCTGTTCTAGTTTTACCTGTCGTTAAAAAGAAACTTGCTTGAAACTAGTTTTCAGCCCTATCATTCATCTTGGTGTGTACAGAAGAAGTCAAAGACACGAGTGAGCAGCCTTCATGTAAATATAGGAAACACCTGAAGGTTTTTCAAACAATAAGCAGCCGGTTGTGATTTCTTCTTATTATCTCAGCAGTCATTGAAAATGTCTCGCTGGGGGCGTAAAAATGTGAAGAAGGCGCCTGAGGTGATTCGTACGGTGACAGAAGGGCTGAAGTCTTTGTACCGTGACAAGCTCCTGCCTCTTGAGCAGTATTATGGTTTCCAAGACTTCCACTCTCCCAGTCTGGAGGATGCAGATTTTGACAACAAACCCATGGTGCTGGTTGTGGGACAGTACTCAACTGGAAAGACCACGTTCATCAAGTAAGGACTCACAGCTCGAAATAAATCTTTTATTTAATTTGTGATGAAAAACCCAAATGGTTCTCTGTGTGACTGGCAGGTATCTGCTGGAGCAGGAAATACCTGGGAGCAGAGTGGGCCCTGAACCCACCACCGACTGCTTCACTGCCATCATGCACGGGGAGGTGGAGAGCGTCATACCAGGGAATGCCCTCATAGTAGACCCAAACAAGCCTTTCCGTAAACTCAACCCATTTGGAAACACCTTCCTCAACAGGTGAGGGGGCGGGGCTGGGTGGTGATGGAGGGGGGGGGTGTTGCAGCTGGTTATTCTCAGGGTTTCGAAATGTTTCCACAGAGGGAGTGAGTTAGATATCAGCATGAAATGAACAGACTGTGTGAGAGAGCAGAAAGTTAGTGGAAAGTGTTTTAGAGGTTTGGAATTTCAAGTGTTTGTGCCAAATTTCAGAGTGAGGAGTCATTTACCTTATTTGTGGAAAATCAGGGAAAAGGAGTGATATGACCAAAGAAAGAGAGTGATGAAAGAGAATGTGTTAATTAGAAGGTCAGTCAGTCAGGGAGGATAAACATACCGACAAGCTTATTTTTTCTTTCATGTTTATTTACTGACTGTCAGTCTCTTGTGTGCTTTTCCGTTGTATAAAACTGGGGAAACATTCTCATGTTGCAGAGTGAGGAGCTGTGTGCATCTAAAACATCGTCACACAGGCTAGAAGAAGTGTCAGGAACACTCGAAGCACCATCTGATGCATGTTTTCCATCAGGGTCATGTTTGCAAAGCTTTGTTACGTCTCCTTTTGCGTTGACTTCCTGTTCTGAGAACCGGTGGGCTCGTTAAGCCCTTAAACTACAGGAAGTCATGTTGTTGTTTTAAGCTTCAGATCGTTAACAGATCTTATTGTTTGATTCTGGCAGTAATGGTCATTTTCCTTCAGGAAGCCCGAGCAATGCAAGGCCGACCTGCACACAATGGGTCGCAGTGGGAGGGACTGGGTGTGTGGAGATCTGTAAAAGAACCAACACACTCCTTTAATCTCACTGATCCTTTTAATTCAAACTTTAATATTTTATTTCCATCTTTAGTGACTGTGTTTTAACAAAAAGTGCTCTGAATGTGTGGATTTAACTTTTCTGTTTCTTTTCTGTGTTGATCAATAAACCAGATTCCAATGTGCCCAGATGTCCAATCAGGTTCTAGAGAGCATCAGCATCATCGACACACCTGGGATCCTGTCCGGTGCCAAGCAGAGAGTGAGCCGAGGTGAGCGGGGTGACAAAGGTGAGAGAGGGCACAGGGAGGGGGCTACAAAGAGAGACATCTTGATCATCAGCTCCTCATCTCCTCGACCCACTCGGCTAACTCATGGGACCAGTTTGTTCTGTCACCATAACGCTTGGCAGCAGGAGACACAAACATCTCAGCAGCATACTGAGCATCATAAATCCATAATCAGGAGCAGAAACAGCACAGACAGAAACTCTGTCAGCACATCTGGAAGAATGTTCTGTTGAGAAATAACTGCACCATAATCTGCATCTCGCAACAGTTTCTGTTTCTCCATCCTCCAAGTAATTCATTATTAATTTAATCTGCATGAGTAACTAACAAGTATAAAAGGTCAGTGTATTAAAAACATGTTTCCTCACTGGTGATAATTTTGCAGATAGTTGAAATTTTGCTGGATTTGGTTTTGAAATATGTGCCTGAACGTTTTCCTCCTCCGCTCCAAAAGACGTGCTGCACTTGGCACTAACAGAAATGAAAGATGGTATTTTCAGAACTCGACATCAACCATCTCTCCAGAAACAGTTTGCCAGATTCTTTGAACATTTCTGGATGTGCGTTTTATCAGTTCTCAATGTAAAAACTGTTCAGCTTTAAACATCAAGTCAAACTGGAATTATTTTTATTGTTTCTGTCCAAACTAAAAACATCTTGATGTTTGAAAATGCAGCTGTAGATTCACTGTGTTGTTCCCTCTCTGCGTTCTGCTCAACCAGGTTATGACTTCCCAGCTGTGCTGCGCTGGTTTGCAGAACGTGTCGACCGCATCATTCTGCTGTTTGATGCTCATAAACTGGAGATATCAGATGAGTTCTCGGAGGCCATCGGGGCCCTCAAAGGCAACGAGGACAAGCTGCGTGTGGTCCTCAACAAGGCGGACATGGTGGGCACCCAGCAGCTGATGAGAGTGTACGGAGCACTCATGTGGTCCTTGGGGAAGGTGTTTGGAACCCCCGAGGTTCTGCGTGTATACATTGGCTCGTTCTGGTCCGAGCCTCTAATGGTTACAGATAACCGTAAGCTGTTTGAGTTGGAGGAGGAAGATCTGTTCACTGACATTCAAAACCTCCCTCGCAACGCAGCTTTGAGGAAACTCAACGACCTGGTCAAGAGGGCACGTCTAGTCAGGGTCGGTGACTCGTTCCACTTCAGCTTACTGACTAGGGCTTCTGGATGGATTAAAGTACTTTGCTTTGTGTTTCTTCCAGGTTCATGCCCACATCATCAGCTACCTGAAGCAGGAGATGCCTTCTGTCTTCAGGAAAGACAATAAAAAAAAGAATCTGATCCATCAGCTGCCTGTTATCTTCTCAAAGATCCAGCTGCAGTACAACATTTCTCCTGGAGACTTTCCAGATTGTGCTAAAATGCAGGTTAGTCCATCTGAGTTAATCAACATTGCCGTGGATTCCAGAACTCCTGGCTTGTAACTAACTGTTGTTTAAATTTTAAAGGAACAACTTATGGTTCACGATTTCTCAAAGTTTAAAACACTGAAGCCGAACCTGATGGCGGTCCTGGACGAGTTGCTCTCCTCTGATATTGCTAAATTGATGCCCCTCCTACGGCAAGAGGAGCTGGAAGCAGGCGATCAGCCAGGCGTACAGGGTGGCGCCTTCTTGGGGACCCGAGCTGGACCCTTCTCAGAGGGTGACCCCTTTGCTGAGGAGAACGGAGAGAGATGCGAGGAGGAGGAGGACTGGGTGGTGACCAAAGACAAACCCAAGTATGATGAAATCTTCTATAATCTTGCCCCCAACGAGGGGAAACTGAGTGGCACCAAGGCGAAGGACTGGATGGTGAGTTCCCGCCTGCCCAACTCGGTGCTGGGTCGCATCTGGAAGCTGTCAGATGTTGACCGTGATGGTATGCTGGATGATGAGGAGTTTGCTCTGGCCAGCCATCTGATTGAGGTGAAGCTGGAGGGGCACGGTTTACCGCCCGAGCTGCCCAGCCGGCTGATCCCGCCCTCCAAACGCAGACAGAAGGGCTCTGATGCATAAACGTCCACAGCTGAGAAGATTCTTCTTCTCTGGTTGTTTCACTCGTGCTACTGTTTGTTTTTTGCTTTTATCCTCTCAGCACACGTGAAATCTTATATCTATCACTCCTTTAGGACTGACTACACTTTCAAAGCTTTATTTAAAGATGATGTGACTAAAACAAAGACTTCCTGCAAATGAAGAAGTCACCAGATGTGGGAGCTTCTTCTCTTCGGCTCTTTAAATGTTGCTTTTTTTTAACAACGAGCTTTTGAACATAGTGTAAATCTTCTTGTGAGGACAAGCTGACGGCCTCTAAGGAAGCAGTTTAAAGCTTTATAATATCTCCATATTTTTACACACACAGCTGATTGTGCCATATGGATCTTTATCATTTGAACAAAAACCTACTTAGCGTGAGTTTGTAGTGTTTTTTAGTTAAATCTAATAACCTGAAGCGTTTTACTTTGATGCCTCACACGTTTTGAGCAAATGTATTATTTTTCTAAATGTTGCTGTTGTTTGTATGTGCAGGAGCAAGTTGTATACATGAACTTTTAACTAGACTACTTGTACACAGCTCCACCAACTGTTAATGCAAACAAATAAAACTCTATTACTGTGGCTTCTCTCCTTGTATAACCTTTTAAAATTCCTTGGTCTTTTTTTTTTTTTACTGTAAGTTAAAGAGAGATGAGGTAAGACCCCCAAAACTAACATCTGAGTGGACTTGAGTTGAGGCTCCCTCGGTCTCCTGGTGACGGAGCAGATAAACAGTGACTCAGTCCTGCCATTTTCCATCTGAAGCCTTTTCCCTGCCTCCCGCTCACTCAGTCCATTTGTTCCTTCTCATCCCAGTTTAGTTTAGCGCCAACATTCCCATGAGCCTGCCTGTGCATCTTGTTTGAATTTTGGTGTAAACTTTGTGGTATGAGCACAGATGTGTGTCCCATGTTCAGCCGCGTGTGCTTCGACGTCCTCGTTCCACTCCTCCATGGAAAGAAACACAAATGAAAAACAGGCAATCCGGCTCCTTCTCCTCGCTCTCTGGCTTACGGTGACTCATTTGTGAGGAATGTGGTGGGTTGGTCTGAAGTTATTAATATCTCCTTTTCCTAGGGTCTGCTAAGTTTCCTCAGGATCTAAACACTGTACCTTTTATGAAGGATTTAAACTGCTTTCCCCTATTTGGAGGATATATGAACCTCACACACTCAACTGAGTATAAGAAGGAAAACTGAGGTATTCTGAATAAACAAGCAAAAAGTCTCATGAACACAAAATGTTTTTCTTCTAAAAGTTAACTAAAGCTGCCTGTTTGTGTAAAATCATTCATGAAATGTTTTAAAGAGATGAAAACATTCCCACTACAGTCTAAAAACAATGTTTATCTGTTTCAAAATGAGATGACGCTCGATCATAAATCATTTAATTATGTTGCTCAAGTCAAAATACAGCGGAGGGTGAAAGTGATGAGTAAAACCTCACATCAGATGAACCCCCCCGACATCAGAGATCCCCAACAGCAGCTTACTCAACCAAACCAGGGTCTCCTCATACGTCACGGAACGTTTTTGTGGGGAATTCCTCACTGCGAAGGAAAATGTCTCCATCTGTTCTGCAGAGGAGTGACATCTGGTGGATTCCTCATCGTACTGTCTGTTTCCAGCAACACAACCTCAATCTCATAAAAAATACGTTTCAAACATTCCGGATTATAGATACCAACCTGGAATCCCCAAAACATTTAAGAATAAATATATATTTAAATTTAAAAATTGTGCAATAATCAAACACTGAGTTGTCAGGATCAGAAAACTTTCTGAAATCTAACTTTTTTTCCTGCTTCGGATTTCCCTCAATTTAATATCTATAAAATCTCTGAACATTAATATAAGTGGTTAAATCAGCTGATCCTGGTGGAACTAACATCCAGTGACTTTAATATTATTGAACCTTTTCTAACTGCAACTCTCCCAATAACCAGCAGCAAGTTTTGAAAAGAGGAAGATTGTTGTTTATTTTTTAAAAATACATGTTTTTAAAGCTCAAGAGTGAAAATGTTCAAAATTAAATCGTTAATCTATAAATCAACCTCAATTATGTCTGTATTTCATTCTAAAATCTATTTTTAATTAACAAACACTTTAAAGACATTAGATTAGTTAATACAGATTGATTTAAATGAGAAAGAACAACAATGGAAAATATTTTACTTTATTCTTTTATTCTAAAAATTGACAAATCTTTTCAAAAACAGCCCCGTAGCTTGAATTACTCCAAAATATGTTTTAAATGTACAGAAATGTTTTTCTGCTCTTAGAAAATAAATCAAATCAACAAGCGAGAGCTGCTGGTAACAAACAACACGCAGCTGCAACAAAGACGCCGTTACATCATTTACAAAAAGACACATTCACTCATTAATCATCCTCTAAATGTCCCAAATATTTCCAAACTCACTGAACACAAAAACAAAAGCTGATGATTTCTGAAGTTTAGAAGCTGAAGTGGTTTTTAATGTCTTTGATTTGCTTCATCATGTCACCGATCTGCTGTCCCTGATCTCTGAGGACGTCCTGAACCACCTTCTTCTGGTGGGCGTTGAGTGAGACAGTTGTCCTGGCTGAAGACATGTCCTTGTCCACTTGTTTCTTTTGGTATTCCATCTTCATGTTCACCTGTCTGATGCAGTTGTCCAGGTGTTTTAGCTGGTCGCTGATGGTCTGCAGCTCCTTCTTCATATCCTTCTCACTGTTTGACAGGATGGGCAGTCGACTCTGCAGACTGCACAGAACCTTTTTAACTCTGTTCATTATCGTTTCCTGGCGATACTTGGCATCTTCATACTTATCAGCCAATCTCTCTGCTGCCTCTCGTAAACTCTTCTTCTCCTCCCTGCAGAGACTCAACTCTTCCAGCTGCTTGCTCTTTTGGTCTCTCAGGAGTTTCACCCTCCTCTGCATCTCTTCACGGGCCATGTCCTGCTTCAGAATGTACTCCTCCCGAAACACCTGTGTGGCTCTGCCGAGGAGCTGCAGACACTCTTGAGGCGGTGGAGAAGTGTCCTGGTCTCCAGCCTTAAGCACAAGGGGATTGGTGGAGCTGCGTGCCAGGATGCTGCGGATGTGCTGTTCAAAGGAGTCGCTGACGAGCCCACGCAGAGGAGAACTTGCAGAGCTGGGACCTGGATGAGAACACAGAAGGGGAGGGGAAGGAGGGCGAATGGAACTCAGAAGGGGCAACATGATGCACTCATAGGTGGAGGTGATACAGATCATGGTGGCACCCAAGGAAAGATCTGATACTATCAAAAAGCCACGAACAGGAGCGGACTGGCTAGTTAGCAGTGGTCTGGTGCAAAGAATGTGCTCCACAATACAACGCTTCTCTGCAGCCAGTTCCTGGAGACTATCCTTGTCCTCCTCACTGGACTGAAGGAACTTCTGCAGTTTGTTGACCCAGATCAGCCCCACACTGTGCACGCCGGTCTCATGGGTGCAGTGGTACCTCTGCTGACACAGCGAATCACGATGCAGTCGGATTGGACAGGTGAAATCAAACTCTTGAGGCTCTTCATCTTCTCCTGTTGCTACTTTGAGTGTGAGCTCTAGTTCAACACATTCAAACACATACAGAGCTGGGACGACCTGAGTGCCTCTGATCCACTTCTCCACAGATCCAGCCTCCTCTTCCTCGTCAGACTCCAGCACCACACAGTGATACAGAGTCCCTGCCTCTGTGGCGATCACTAAGATGCTGGGAACACATGGTAAACACAGGATGGAACACGCATCATAGCCGTAGTTGTCCTCAGCAGCAGGATACATGGGCAGGGGACCGTGTGCTTTACTCACACTCAGGCCGTTTGTCTGTCCGGTGTAGCTCACGTACGTTTCTCCGTTTTCATACAGGATGTAAAGCGGGTAAACCTGCTGCTCCGAACAGTTCTGTCCTGCTAGCTGTCGAGGAGGAGATGAAACTGGACCAAAGTCAAAGGCCACGACTATTTCTCCCAGAGACGCTGCGTAAGACCGGACCGGACGGTGGACGCTGCTATCTTCCTCGGACTGAGACACGAACAGGACTTTGGCGGGGGTCTGGGGCGACTTCAGCCCGTAAAACCTGATGGTGTTGTCAGATGTAAGCAGCACCAGATGGGGCTCGTCAATCTCGCTTGGGTACCAAGCCGCCTGTCGCAGACTGACTGACGGGGAGCTGGTGAAGAAGCGCTCTGCCACCGGGATGGTTTTACAGTTGATCCGGTCCCGTCCTCCTTCGAACTCGGATCTCTTGCCCCATCGCTGAGGAAGTTCCAGAACCGAGACTCCCCGGTGCCCAACCAGAGCCACGTGGTGCTGCGTGGGGCTCAGAAATACCTGGCACACCTGAAAGAGAGGAGGGTTGATGCAAAGTAACGTCTGAAACTTCCCGCTGCTTTCAGACTCATCCGAGTTCAACTGTCGCAGGTTGGTGGTGTAAAAAACACGTTCTGAATCGTCCCACACAAAAAAGTCTCCACCCAAATTAAATATAAGATTTTTAGCGGTTTCTCTCTCACTTGACTTGGATTCAGACTCTAATTTCTCTCGTAATTTTTTGAAAATCGTATGATTTGGTAAATCGTTCTGCCATCTTTCTGCCGCCATCTTGATCAACTGTAGGTTCGTGTCTCGTGAGGAAGCCATGACAACAGTGTTTCACGACAGCCGTAAAACGGTGGCCGGTGTCGTACATTTTGCAGCATCACCATGGCGTTGAAAGAAACTGCGGGTCTGTACGAGACTCTGAAATCCGAGTGGAATAAGAAAAATCCAAACCTGAACAAATGTGGAGAACTTCTGTGCAAACTGAAGGTGAGAAATCAGCTCATTTTGTTGTTGTCGAATCCGCATTTTTCCTCCCATGAAACGTTTTGCTGTTAGCAACCGAAGCTAAACATGCTAACAGTCTAGCTAGCTAACTCAGTGTAAAATCGTTGCAAACGTTCACTCAGGAGTAAATATTTAGTTTCTTTCAATGTTTGAGTTTGTAAGTTATGTATTGTTGTTTGAGTAGTTGGATATCGTCATAGTTTTATTGTTTTTAAATGACAGTAAACAAAATGCTTAATTGTTGCTGACGTCAGCAGCAGTTTAACCAGCAAATTTTAATAAAAAAAATCACAGAAACAGAATTTGGAAAATTGGACATATGCGAAGATATTAAAGCACAGTGGGTTTTTATACAATAACATTTCATACAAGCTTTTTAATTGTCTTTAATAGCCAATAATCTGTCAAGGAATTAGTTGATTAATTTTAATCTGTGGGTGAATAGAGATATTTAAATTTAACATTTTTATTCCACCGAAAATCAAATATGTTCATTTTAAAATCAGTTTAAAACATATGTCGATACAGTTGTCTCTTTCACAACTTCTTTAGTACTTATTTAATGATTCTGGGTTTGTAGTTTTAGTTTACAGTCTAATTATTTTTGCTCGTTGTTTTATAAGTCATATAAAAGGTTGATTTTTTTTTTTTTGGTTACATTAGAATGTCTTTTTTTTAAAATAAAAACTTGTGTTGTTTTTATTTGATATTCATGATCAGTTGAATCTGTTATTTTCTTCTGGTTTGTCTAAACATTAAAGAAACTAGTTCTCAGATCCACCTTTGTTTTTCCAGGTTTCACTGCTGGAACTGAATTTTTTACCTACCAGTGGATCTGGAATCACCAAGCAGCAGCTCATTTTAGCTCGTGAGTAAAACCACATCAGATCATTCGTTAGTCATGAATGGTGAGGTGGTGAATGGTGAGGTGACTTGTCTTATTATTGTCTGATTAAATGTTTGTTGTTTTCAGGTGACGTCCTTGAGATTGGAGCTCTGTGGAGCATCAACAAGAAAGACATCCCATCCTTTGAGCGATACATGGCTCAGCTAAAGTGTTACTACTTTGATTACAAGTAATTTACCTTTTAACTGTTGTGATAATTTGTGACATAATGCTTAATAACCTCTTTTTAACACGATTGTTTTGAAATCTTTGTCTTTCAGAGACGAACTGCCTGAAGCTGCCTACATGCACCAGTTACTGGGACTGAACTTGCTCTTCCTGCTCTCACAGAATCGTGTGTCTGAATTTCACACAGAACTTGAGAGACTGAGTGCACGAGATATTCAGACCAACGTGTACATCAAACATCCAGTTTCCTTAGAACAGGTGCTGCTGTTTATGCTTGGACTAAACACAAATGTTCAGATAATTAGATCTTACTGGAAAAAATAAGTCATTTCTAACAGACATGTTACATATTTGACTAAAGTAGTTTATAAACTTAAACTTTATTCTGAAAACTTCTGGAGCTTTTATAGACTTTTTATATGAATGTTTCAATAATAATTAAACAAAATTAGGTGGAATTAAAAATGCACAGAGACACGTGTGCTTCAATTGAACAGGTAATCTCATCATTCATGGAAAGCTGATTTTTTTTCTGCTGTAAAGTTCATGTATGAACATGAAAAGCTTGAGAGATAATCGCCTTAAAACTGCAACATTTCATTTAGATTTTGGTCTGTGAAAACAAATGTGGTGTTTGTATGTTGTTCTCACAGCAGCTTAAAAAGCAAAAGGCTTCTCTAACCTTACTAGTAACAACTTCTATAAATATGGACTCATTTTTATTGTTTCAGTACTTGATGGAGGGAAGCTACAACAAAGTATTTCTTGCTAAGGGCAACATCCCTGCAGAGAGTTACACCTTTTTCATAGATATTCTGCTCGACACCATTCGGTAAGCATCACTTCTACATTTGTTTTATAACTGAAATTCTTCTGCTTTTTTTCCCAAACCATCGGCTTTCATATATAGAATATTTATTTTTAGATGAATAGAATTGTTTATGATGTTGTGAGATATAATTATTGATAAATTACAGTCTTGCTTAATGAAATAGAAAAATTTGGGCAGATTTTAAATAAGCTGTAATGAAAAATGTATTTTGACTCAGTTTGTGTTAATCTATTTGTTATTCAAACATTTTGACTAATACAAATATTAAAAAAGAAAAGAATTTACAGTTTTAAGATTTTCTTTTAATGACCTGATAAACATGACCTATTTTTTGTAATTATTTAATTGCAGAGATGAGATTGCAGGCTGCATAGAGAAAGCATACGAGCAGATCCAGTTCAGTGAAGCAAACCGAGTGCTTTTCTTCAACTCTCCAAAAAAGATGACAGAATATGCCAAAAAGGTATAACTGCTCATATGTAGGAGTCAGTACAAGCTGCAGTACTTACAGTTTCACAGTTTTACAATGTTTTATTCATGTAAAAATCAGAAAACTATCATTTGGTTTAAATGTAAATGTTTGCATAATTTTTTTTTACATTTTAATGAATAGAACAGCCAATAACTCGAGCTGCCTGTCTCATTTGGTTTCAGAGAGGCTGGACTCAGAACCCCGATGGTTGTTACACTTTCACCAGTCAGCATCAGCGGACAGAAGAAGTGACCATTCCCTCCACGGAGCTGGCGCAGCAGGTCATCGAATACGCACGACAGCTGGAAATGATTGTGTAATCCGCCCCCAGGAACACTCAACCGTGTACAGACACACTCAGATAAACACGCCACTGATCCAGGATTCATCCAGTCAGCTCAGACCTGTTTCACCAGGAGACGATTTCTTTCCTACAAATCAAACATTTATTCCTAAATCTGTAAACCCAGAGATCCAAACTGAAAGTTCAGTAATCTGGTCTGTAGTCGTGAGATGAAATTTCAGGGTTTCCGTGGCGATTATTTTGGTCTGGACTGTATTAAAAGTGGGATGTTTATTGAGAGAAACTTCTGCTTTTTGTTTTTGCGAACACATTAAGGATAAATTCTCACCCCGTTTCCATTGTCTATCAACACAAATCAGTGGGTTTTTGTTTTTTTTCCTCTTGTGAAGATTAGAAAGAATTTTCTACCCAAAGTTTAAACTTTAATCCTGGTCTGTATCCACATCTGAAAGATGCTGTTAAAGCGTCTGTTTTTAACTAGTAACGCCACTTCTGTCCTGGATATTTTGTTATTCTCTTGATCTTCTGATGCAGTTTTTTTGTTTTCAATAAATAAACCTGAAAATATTTTTTTCAGTGACTTTTTTATTTCCTGTTTTCAGTTTTATAGAAAGTCATTTCATGCGATGCTGTAATTTTGTAATTCTTATTGTTAATGTAACAGCTGTTTATAAACAGAGTTAAGCCTTTTCTCTGGTCTTTGTGCCCGTCATGTTGACCAGAGCAGCTGTGTTGTTAGAACATGTGCTGTACTAAGAAACCAACTCACCTGTATTCAACCTGAGGTGAAGTGTTTTTGTGGCTCACCTGCCGGCTAAATGAAACTAGATATTGTTAAATTATGCACAGCCCCCGTGCCCCCTTCACAGGGCACCACGGTCCTGTTTGTTGTAAACTGGGTCGTTGGAACGTCAAATAACTGCAGCCATTAATGTTTTACTGTTAATCCTGTTTAAGAAGCAGTTTAGATTATTTTAACTTCAGGTTTAGCAGAAGATGCTGATAGTCGAGTCAAAGTGTTGAACTGAATCAGTTCCCAAAACAATTACAAGTAAATGTTGATCTTTAATGACTACAATTATAAATAAATAAAGCTGATGAAGAGGCTGTCATTACACTGAACGTGTAAGTTGAAGTTTAAAAAGTAGTTATATATACAGTGTGTATACGTATTCATATACAGTGGGGCAAAAAAGTATTTAGTCAGCCACCAATTGTGTAAGTTCTCCCACTTAAAAAGATCAGAGAGGCCTGTAATTTTCATCATAGGTATACCTCAACTATGAGAGACAAAATGAGGAAAAAAAATCCAGAAAATCACATTGTCTGATTTTTAAAGAATTTATTTGCAAATTATGGTGGAAAATAAGTATTTGGTCAATAACAAAAGTTAATCTCAATACTTTGTTATATAGCCTTTGTTGGCAATGACAGAGGTCAAACGTTTTCTGTAAGTCTTCACAAGGTTTTCACACACTGTTGCTGGTATTTTGGCCCATTCCTCCATGCAGATCTCCTCTAGAGCAGTGATGTTTTGGGGCTGACGCTGGGCAACACGGACTTTCAACTCCCTCCAGAGATTTTCTATGGGGTTGAGATCTGGAGACTGGCTAGGCCACTCCAGGACCTTGAAATGCTTCTTACGAAGCCACTCCTTCGTTGCCCGGGCGGTGTGTTTGGGATCATTGTCATGCTGAAAGACCCAGCCACGTCTCATTTTCAATGCCCTTGCTGATGGAAGGAGGTTTTCACTCAAAATCTTACGATACATGGCCCCATTCATTCTTTCCTTTACACGGATCAGTCGTCCTGGTCCCCTTGCAGAAAAACAGCCCCAAAGCATGATGTTTCCACCCCCATGCTTTACAGTAGGTATGGTGTTCTTTGGATCCAACTCAGCATTCTTTCCCCTCCAAACACGACAAGTTGAATTTCTACCAAAAAGTTCTATTTTGGTTTCATCTGACCATATGATGTTCTCCCAATCCTCTTCTGGATCATCCAAATGCTCTCTAGCAAACCGCAGACGGGCCTGGACGTGTCCTGGCTTCAGCAGGGGGACACGTCTGGCACTGCAGGATTTGAGTCCCTGGCGGCGTAGTGTGTTACTGATGGTAGCCTTTGTTACTTTGGTCCCAGCTCTCTGCAGGTCATTCACTAGGTCCCTCCGTGTGGTTCTGGGATTTTTGCTCACCGTTCTTGTGATCATTTTGACCCCACGGGGTGAGACCTTGCGTGGAGCCCCAGATCGAGGGAGATTATCAGTGGTCTTGTATGTCTTCCATTTTCTAATAATTGCTCCCACAGTTGATTTCTTCACACCAAGCTGCTTACCTATTGCATATTCAGTCTTCCCAGCCTGGTGAAGGTCTACAATTTGGTTTCTGGTGTCCTTTGACAGCTCTTTGGTCTTGGCCATAGTGGAGTTTGGAGCGTGACTGTTTGAGGTTGTGGACAGGTGTCTTTTATACTGATAACGAGTTCAAACAGGTGCCATTAATACAGGTAACGAGTGGAGGACCGAGGAGCCTCTTAAAGAAGTTACAGGTCTGTGAAAGCCAGAAATCTTACTTGTTTGTAGGTGACCAAATACTTATTTATTTAATAATTTGCAAATAAATTCTTTAAAAATCAGACAATGTGATTTTCTGGATTTTTTTTCCTCATTTTGTCTCTCATAGTTGAGGTATACCTATGATGAAAATTACAGGCCTCTCTGATCTTTTTAAGTGGGAGAACTTACACAATTGGTGGCTGACTAAATACTTTTTTGCCCCACTGTATATTTACAAAAAGTTCAGGATTTTCAGGTGAAACTTCAGGATGAATCTTTAACCTTTACAGGTGACCTTAATATGACCTTCACTAAACGTTTGAATCCATGTTACTGTTTTAAGTTTCAGTATTTTTACACAACCTGTCCTTTAACAAGGAGCTTAACAGATAAAATCACAGCTTCTGTTTGATCTACGAATCAACATCCTCGTCGTCATGTTCACGTCATGTGACCAACCAAACAGCTGATTAACACCTAGACATCGTGAGACTTCAAACAGGATGTTCTCAGATGGAAGTGGCCACTGAGTTCATCAGCAGGTTGCAATAGAAAGACATAGAAGTGGACGTCCTTTGTCCTCGTCTCACATTGATGATGCTCCATTGTGAACAGAGTCCTGAGGAACCAGATGATGAAGGTCTCTCTCTCCAGGAACATTTAAGGAGCTGAGAGGCTTGAAGTGTCACATCAGACCATTAGAGACTGTTTACATCAGGTCTGTATGCTGGATGACCTGCAAGAGTCCCTGAACACACCAGGTGTCATTGTCTTACATGGACCAGGGGACCATTTACCCTGGATCAGGGACCAGTGGTCCTCACAGTGATGTTCTCTGATGAAAGCCAATTCACACTGAACAGAAATGGAGGCAAATGATGTTGGAGCAGTTAAACAGAGCGTCATGTATCAAGCACCGCTGAGACCAGATGAGCCTGTCACAGGTGTGACAGGGTGGACAGGTGCATCAGAACTGTCCTATAATTGAAACATTTTTATCCTCTCACAAGATTTTATGTTCAATTTATAGTTTTTTGTCTAAAAACTGATCAAAATCGGTTGAATTTATTTAGAATTGTCAACTGATATTATAAATATTATATTGTTATAAACTGCTATTAATGATAATGATGATGATTATTATTATATTAGCGATAGAGTATTTCTCCTGTTTTGTTATTTCAAAGTAATAAAGAAATGAATTCAGAATGAGCAGGAATCTGGAACTGGCTCTAAAGCTGAACAGATCTGTTGCATTTCACACCTGCTGAAGTTCAGCAGCAAAAGTAGATAAATAAATACCCGGAAGTGGCGCAAAATATTGTCTTAATTGACTTTTGCTGAGAAACTCTCCAACCAGTAGAACAACACTGGGTTATTGTTTGTGTATCTTTTAAATCCAGCAGGTCGAGGATGTTAATGTGGACCCCTTCAGTAATTTATAGGTTAAAAAAAATCAGAGCAAATGAATGTAAAAGTTTCGCGCAGCCGCAGTGAGGAGCGCTAAAATGGCTCGACCAGTCGCTGTCCACGGTGCTGAAACCTTTCAGCTTGGACTCCAATAAAAACACGGAAAGATTTGATTTCCCCGCCTCTAAATTGTTGTAATTTGTTAATTACGAACTGTTAATAAATTCTAAAATAAATATTTGGGCAAGACGATGACGAAATGCTCGAGTTTAGAAAATATTTTATAACATGAAATAGAAGGAAAATCTTCTGATTCTAGTTTTCAGAGGATGAAGCTGAGGTCATTGGTGGTTTCTCGGCCTTTCACACCTAAAGCAGCTCAGTTTCTACTTCCAATCATTTCCAATCTCCACTGACAAACTGTGTGGCCCACCTAAAGCTGCGATGCTGTCAATGATTAGTGCGGATGTGCTGGCACAGGGCAGGTAGAGGGAGAGGAGGAATAAGAGAGGGAGTGATAGGGAGGGAGGAAGGGAGGGAGGGAGGATGCTGCCAGCGGAAAATGGCTGCTGCAACCTCAAGCCTATCCTGATACACCGAAACGACATCAAGGTGGAGGAAGAGGAAGAGAGAGGAAGATTAGGAAAATGAGAGCAGATGGAGGGAGAATGTGAGCGAGTCTGAGTGTTTCCTGAAAGGAGGATAATAAAAAGAGGGAGAGAGGAGACCCTGGGGTGGGCTGCTGCAAGCGGCGGGCAACACCGAGCCATGGAGGGCGAGTAAGTCCTAACATTTTCATTTTTAACATTCCTCATATAAACATATAATCAGCAATCCTCCAATAATTAAAAAAAATACCAAAAAAAGGATAGAAAGAACGCCACGATCATCATCACCCAGTCCAGCATCTTGGACTATTATATCACAGTCGGTGCTGTTCAGCTTAGCAGGCTGCCGAGAATAAAAACACCATTACGTAGTGTTGAATCAACAGCATACACCCAATATCCGATACATCCATGTCAATATGTGATAAATGTAAAACCACATTCATGCAGACCTGCGCGTTTATATGACTGGACGCATTCTACACCAACAGATCGCAGAGCTCAAAGGAATATTTCAAACGCATCTGAAGCAATGCAATAATTCAGATATGCGACTGTTAATCACGAATTCAGTCAGTGTGTAAAATGTATGAAGGGAAAAAAGCGAAATATGGCGAGTTTAGGGCCAATCGCGTCATTCAAGAGAAGACTAAAGTCAAACGAGGGAGGGATGGAGGCGTTGTGATTTTTATCAACGTGTCTCGGGGTTTCATTATGATTTTTAAAGCCAAACTTTATGAATGAAATGTGATTTTTCTCTCCCTCTCTCGCTCATTCTCACCCTCCTCTCCTTCTTCCCTTTTCCAATCGGCCCCTCCCCCATCTCTCGTTTCCTCTCCATCCTCTCACCCACTCGTTCTTTTTTCCTTTCCCATTGTCAGATATTTCCAATTTCAAAGAGGCCGAATATGTTTTATTTTATTTTTCCTGGTGATATCCGCGAGGCGCAGTGCGAATCCAGTCCCATTCATAAAAAATAAAACATAATATCGGGGTGTGTTAATGAGTCCGTGCAGCAGGGGCGGAATGGAGAGGAGAAAATAATTGCAACAATTAAAATCCGATGTGATCTGAAAATTGAGAAAAAAGACGCCGTCTTGCGTGTTTTTTATGCACATGTTGAAAAAATGCGGTGTTGAATTATTCAGGCGAACCACGAGCGCAGCTTTTTTTTCTTTTGCAAGAATGCCTGGGCCTCTGATGGCGAATGGGTGCGTTCATTGATACGTCTATGTGGGAAACACTCATTCTTCCTCCCTCCTCCCATTTGGCCATTTCTTTCCTTCTCAACGGCCTCTCTGCTTCAGGGACGTCACTAGGACTATAAGACAGGGGGGCCTCGCCACAGGACAGAAGACTGGAATACAACACCAAAAATCTGTCATTAAACATACTGCCTTTTTCTTTTAGGTCAATATTTGTAATATTAATCAAATAACTCACAATCATGTTAGTGTCATTCACCTTGAAGAAATTATTAGTTTTTTTGCAGAACAACTCGGATGGGTGTTCAGGAATGTTACTAATGTTTAAAAAACAACATTTTGCTTCTGTTGAGCAACTAGATTCAAACCAGCAAAACGTGAAAATGTTTATGAGGAACAATAAATGTGTGAAGTCCAGTGTGGCTAATTTAAAACATTTACTAGACCATGTTATATAAGCTTATTTGTATTGAAAGATCATTTATTTAAATACATTTATAACTCTGTAAAGATTTCAATCATGTCTGTATGTAATAATTTCTAATTTAATTATTGGTTTCTGCACTTACCAACATTAAATCTGACTAAACCATGTGGACCAGTTCAGTTCCCAGTTAGTTGATAGTGTATAGAATGAGTAACTTTTTTAATTCAACTCATCACCTTTTGGCATTCATTTTTTTTTGTAATGCAGAAACATTTATTTGTCCCACATGTTGCTGGTTTGGATCTTGTCACCCTGCAGCCATCACATGTTTCTTCTCAGAAGAATCATTTTGTAGAGAATGACACAAAATGGAACTTCCTCCATGTTATTCTGTGTATAGACAATGTGATGCTGGGTTTATTGAGGAAGTGTTGAGTGAGCTGTGGCTGCAAGGACTATCAGTCCTCGTGAAGTCCCTGATCACCACAAACCTGTCCCCCCTGACTCACCTGTCCACGACATCATGAAGACACAAAAACAAAGCAACCTGTTATTAAAACCTTAAATGTTCCACTTTACTGGTTTTGCTCAAGTGTTCAGCTACAAACAAACGTCTCCCTGATCGTACAACTGAACACAAAGCAGAATCTAACTTCAACGCGACTTGTTTGGTCCATCCAAACTGTCTCTCGTTCAGTTCAGAGTTTGTTTTTTTTTCCAGTTTACATGATAGTGAGTATAAATGAACATAGTTCTCCACTTGTCTCCTGTTAGGTCCTAAGTCAGGTTACAATAAGACGTATTTTGCAAAATAATTATCCTAAAAAATCCACCTCATGCCAACGAGAATCAGTTTTTCATGTGAGAAGTTGCCTGAGGCCTTTGAGTGATGAACAGGTCAAGCTACCAGCTGGATTTCATCATGTTGCACCTTCATTCAAACAAAAATATCTGCTGCTTTTATTGTATTAAACGACTCCATCTTCCTCTCAGCTGCATAACTGCACATATTAATGCACTTACATGTGTTTTTATCATTACTATTGTTCATACTCTGGAATGTCCCCCTGACAGTGTGCGTGTTCGTGCTGTGGTGATGACACGTGATGACTCCAGTGGCGGTTGGGTGCCCCTTGGAGGTGGTGGCCTCAGTCATGTGGTTATATGCAAGGGGCGGAGTCACGACGGCAGAGGGCGGAGAGAGTACATCATACGTGGAGAGCGGCTGCGAGATCGAGCAGTGAGTGTGTGCGTGTGTTATGGTTGTCTTTGGTGCCACGTTGCTGGTCGACACCACCTAAAGACTGTAATTACATGTTATATTGAGGGTGCTACTTCAGGAGGAGCTGCATCTTGATTGGTTGACTGATTTACTGTTTGTGTTTGCAGCCCATCTTGGAATGTGCAGTGCAAAGAGGGTTAGTATACAACAAGGTGAATCCCATCTTCCATCACTGGAGAGTAGAGGATCGAAAGTTTGGCCTTACATTCCAGAGTCCTGCCGATGCCATCTCCTTTGAAAAAGGGCTGCAGACTGTCATAGACAAACTCGACAGAGGTAGAAACTTAAATCTAGACACGTATTTCATTGTTGTCCTTGGAATATGTAAGACAGAATTTTCTCTTCCGTTCTTCTCAAGGCTCTGATTCGCCTTCGTCCTCCACACCAGAAGAAGCAGACACTGAGGACGATGGACAAGCTGTGAGTGTCTCAGCATTTATTTACTCTGTTCCTGATGGTTTAGACTTCTGGGATGACGTTCAACTTCTGTCAGTCCCATACAGGAAGTGAGTCATCATCCAACAGCAGAAAGGAGATGCTTCCCAAACCCATCACCATAGTGACAAGTGAATCCTCGTCTACCTGTTTTGTGCGGCCCGAAGAGTTCAGCTTTGGATCCAGTCATTCCGTCACCACTCACACACCTGCTCAGGTAGATCTTAAACCCACTTCCATCAACAGCATCTAAACGTGAGAACAAGGACAAACATTTTGATTTACCTGTAAACTTAGGAAGAATTTATGAAGTAAACAACACACAAACCTGACAGATATAGTCTCATGTTTTATACAGACCTGATCTGATTCACCTCAGCAGCTTGTCATCACGTTTTGAAGAAGCCTGTTAGTGACTCATCACTTTAAACCAGCTGTGCAGAAACTGTAAAATATCTAAAACCTGCAGAGCTCCAAGGACCAGGACTCGGATCCACAGAGTCAGATTTCAGTCAATTTCTAGGCTGCTGAATAAAAAAGATTTTTAATTTAAACCAGATCTGTTGGATTTAACTAAAACCTCCAGGGAAGAGATTTACAACATCTGGAATCTTTTATAAAATTACATTTCGGGGCAAATTTTAGGTTGCTGATTAGAAAACTTGCTTGGATGAGCTATTTGTTGACACCAGGTGTGTTGAAGCAGGTAAACATCTAACAGGTTCCAGGTGTTGTACCACCAGGATTAAGAACGCAGCTACAGAATGAGATTTTAGGCAGTTTTTAGGTTGCTGAGTTAGAAGCCTTTTGTTATCAGAGCTTGAGTACAGACAGTTCCCGACTTGCTGTGTAATCCTACACCCTCTCCACAGATCCACACCAGGCCGGGACAGCACCCACTCTCACAAATGACGACTGTGTTGAACCCCCCAGCACCCCCACCCCCACCACCTGCTCCACCGACTCCTCCTGTGGGTCCCCCAGCCTCATCCCCTCTGTCCCCCCTGTCCCCCACCATTTCGCTGCTGGAAGAGGGAGACCTGCGCAGTGTGGACCCTTGCAAAGATCTGTGGGGTTCTCGGGGTTATGAGGATTATAGACGTGCAGGGGCCACAAGGACTATGGTTGGGGGTCTGGCAGGGGGCGTGGTTGTTGGTGGTGGAGGGAGCCTGCAGGACAAGTCAGAGCTGTGTGTGGTTCGCTTTGAGAAGGAGCTGGCAGGAGTGGGAACAGCTGGCTGTGAGGTGACGGTGAGTCTGGATAGTAAAGCCTCACAGCGTCTGTCTTCATCCTCACCCACCTGTATGTCCATGCCCAACGCTGTGTCAGGAGTGTCCTCAGGTGCCGGCTCACCCCAGGAGACGGGCAAAGGCTCGCCTTCTCCCTGCTGCATCCACACCTCGCTGGCCGCGCCCCGGTCGCGGACTCGTAAGAGAGGAGGGGGGGCCAGCAGCAGCGGTGACCCCGGGGTGATCTCACCCGATGATGACAGTCCGTGCCCTCAGGCTTCATTGTCATGCTCATCTCGCTGCGTGTACTGCCGTTCTGTTTTCAGCGCATCGGAGAACGGGCGGGGCCGCTGCAGAGACGCCCCAGACCCGGCCCTGCACTGCCTGCGCCAGTGGACTTGTGTGTGGTGCGCAGAGAGCCTGCTCTACCACTGCATGTCGGACTCTGAGGGGGAGTTCTGGGAGCCTTGTTCATGTGATGACTCTTTGGGGGGCCACCCGCACCCGTTGTGCTGTGCCCGCTGGTTGGCCCTTCTGGCCCTGTCACTCTTCGTGCCCTGCATGTGCTGCTACCTGCCTTTGCGCGCCTGCCTGCGATGTGGGGAGAGGTGTGGCTGCTGTGGGGGAAAGCACAAAGCGGTCCGATGAGGCCAGGCGAAGGGGTGGGAGGGGTTCTTCGGACCACGGGGGTTTGGGAATCGGGAGCATCTGTAGTGATGAAGCAGAGAAGGTGGAAAGGTGCTCTCAGCTGACCCGTACCTCTGACACGACCCTCCAAATCCCCACAGCCTTCCACTGCATTCAGCTCTTTCTCTTTTCAACCGGGGGGCTTCCTCGCTGGTTCTTGCCTGCTGCAGGTGCGCTGCACTCAGATCAGGCTCTGTAGGAGTCATCAGAGCCTTTACAGTGCATTTACTGAGGGATGGCGTTATCACAGAATGATGGTGGCAGAGGCAACAACGATGTGTACACTGTTTCAAATGTCTGTTTTGTTTTGTTTTTTTAATTTAGGGAGAAAATCTTAAAAAAACAAAAGATGTTTATATATATGAATGTTATCATTTTAATTGGTACAGTGGGGCAAAAAAGTATTTAGTCAGCCACCAATTGTGTAAGTTCTCCCACTTAAAAAGATCAGAGAGGCCTGTAATTTTCATCATAGGTATACCTCAACTATGAGAGACAAAATGAGGAAAAAAAATCCAGAAAATCACATTGTCTGATTTTTAAAGAATTTATTTGCAAATTATGGTGGAAAATAAGTATTTGGTCAATAACAAAAGTTAATCTCAATACTTTGTTATATAGCCTTTGTTGGCAATGACAGAGGTCAAACGTTTTCTGTAAGTCTTCACAAGGTTTTCACACACTGTTGCTGGTATTTTGGCCCATTCCTCCATGCAGATCTCCTCTAGAGCAGTGATGTTTTGGGGCTGACGCTGGGCAACACGGACTTTCAACTCCCTCCAGAGATTTTCTATGGGGTTGAGATCTGGAGACTGGCTAGGCCACTCCAGGACCTTGAAATGCTTCTTACGAAGCCACTCCTTCGTTGCCCGGGCGGTGTGTTTGGGATCATTGTCATGCTGAAAGACCCAGCCACGTCTCATTTTCAATGCCCTTGCTGATGGAAGGAGGTTTTCACTCAAAACCTTACGATACATGGCCCCATTCATTCTTTCCTTTACACGGATCAGTCGTCCTGGTCCCCTTGCAGAAAAACAGCCCCAAAGCATGATGTTTCCACCCCCATGCTTTACAGTAGGTATGGTGTTCTTTGGATCCAACTCAGCATTCTTTCCCCTCCAAACACGACAAGTTGAGTTTCTACCAAAAAGTTCTATTTTGGTTTCATCTGACCATATGATGTTCTCCCAATCCTCTTCTGGATCATCCAAATGCTCTCTAGCAAACCGCAGACGGGCCTGGACGTGTCCTGGCTTCAGCAGGGGGACACGTCTGGCACTGCAGGATTTGAGTCCCTGGCAGCGTAGCGTGTTACTGATGGTAGCCTTTGTTACTTTGGTCCCAGCTCTCTGCAGGTCATTCACTAGGTCCCTCCGTGTGGTTCTGGGATTTTTGCTCACCGTTCTTGTGATCATTTTGACCCCACGGGGTGAGATCTTGCGTGGAGCCCCAGATCGAGGGAGATTATCAGTGGTCTTGTATGTCTTCCATTTTCTAATAATTGCTCCCACAGTTGATTTCTTCACACCAAGCTGCTTACCTATTGCAGATTCAGTCTTCCCAGCCTGGTGAAGGTCTACAATTTTGTTTCTGGTGTCCTTTGACAGCTCTTTGGTCTTGGCCACAGTGGAGTTTGGAGCGTGACTGTTTGAGGTTGTGGACAGGTGTCTTTTATACTGATAACGAGTTCACACAGGTGCCATTAATACAGGTAACGAGTGGAGGACCGAGGAGCCTCTTAAAGAAGTTACAGGTCTGTAAAAGCCAGAAATCTTACTTGTTTGTAGGTGACCAAATACTTCTTTTCCACCATAATTTGCAAATAAATTCTTTAAAAATCAGACAATGTGATTTTCTGGATTTTTTTTCCTCATTTTGTCTCTCATAGTTGAGGTATACCTATGATGAAAATTACAGGCCTCTCTGATCTTTTTAAGTGGGAGAACTTACACAATTGGTGGCTGACTAAATACTTTTTTGCCCCACTGTATATTTTATTAAATGTAAAACACACTGACAGAATCCCCAAACGGCACACACATTCACGTATTCACACCGATGAGATCTTGGGGAAGTTATTTGTTTTATGTTGGCCTGTTCATCAGTCAGATGAACAGATGTCACCCTTTACCTCTAATTTTACCTCAGATGTAACTCAAACCCGGGTTTTAGGACGTAAAATAAAAACGGGAGGGGGGAGGTTTGAAATGAACGAGCACAAGTGAGTGCAGTTTTCGACAAAACATCTGAGACCACAAGAGGAAGAAACATTCTCAAATGCAAAGAGACAATTATTGTTAAGGGAAGTTGCAATGACAACCACTAAGACTTTAAAGTCTCATTGTGATTCATAACACTCATTTGTAACAACATTTTTGTTTTCTGGAAAAAAAAAGAATGTTTCACATGATAAAAACACTCATTTTACACATAATTTCCACAAGTTTGAATCATCAACATCTCATCCCGTCACCGTACTTTATGAATCAGACAAGGTGCTTAAACTGAGGCGTCTGAGTGAGTCTGTTCTACCTAAAATCCAAAACTATCGAACGCTTCCCAGAGAGAAAACAAACAGGATCCTGTGTTAATCTGTTCAGGGGTTTAAAGGAGAAATCACCAAAAAAATCAAGTGCAATGAAAAATGTATTGAAAGAGTATTTTTGTATCACTTGGGTTGAGAATTATTAAGCAGAAACTGAAAAATGCATCACTGTGTTAGACATGAAGGATAAAACAGATGGAGGAGAAAAGAGACACGCTGACTTGAAAAAGACGAATGAAGGACGGTTGTTGTTGGACCGACTTGTGTTTTCTGAGTCTTGCTTTAAAATGAAAAAGCTGCTATTTTAAATCCCTGCTCTAATAATATTAACTTAGAATATCTAATCTTCTCTAAGAAAATTTAAATATGAGGCATCAGGGTCACAAAAAAAATGAAGTTAAAGAAAGATTCATCCAAAAAATATATTTGTGATGTAGCTGGTACATGATTAATCTGTTGTATATTCTTCCAGTTTCAACAAATAACCATTTAGACTGAATATTAATTAAAAAAATATTAGTTTGCTGAATCCTACAGAAAGAGTCAAGATGTTTTACTATATTAAAGTTAAAAACATTCGTTTCTTCAAGGTGAAAAATGAATAGAAATTATAAATAAATGTCTTGGAAAATGCATCAACAGATTAAATCTTAAATCAATTACCAGAATCTGGGATGAAATAAAAAAAAATACAAGGTCCTCCTTTAAAACTACACTAAATGTTAAAATGATTTTTTTCAAAGCTTCTCTGAGAAAATGATTTAAAGCGACTTAAATACAGAAAGATTCAGTCAGAAGATTCTGAATTAACTGTAAAAACAGTCTCATTGGCAGAAAACTCGCTGCCTCGAACTGATCGTACATTAACTGTTTGTATGACACGCTCACACCGTCCCCACGTATCTGCAGCGCACACAAACGAGACACACGTGTTCACTCAGCGGTGCAGACGAACAGAACAAGGTAAGCCATTAAACACGATTTACTGCTTCTGATCCAGAAGTACAACTCTGACAGTCATTCAGTCACAACTGCAGGTCCCATTATTACATCTTAATAAATGTGCCTTTTGATTTGAGTAATCAATAACTTATGATTTCTAAGTAACTCTGTATTAAGTACTTTTTTGGTTATTGATTTCTGACAGTGTACATATTTTCACATGTACGTATTTATTAGTTTCAAAGTACTTAATGAGATATTACCTGTTTATTTATTTATTGAGATATTTATTCTGATTCTTTATTTTTTGAGACAGGTTTTTATCTTCTGTGCTGTCTTACTTCTGACTTTGTGCCAATGTGCTGCTTTGAGGTGTTACATATCGTGGGTTTGTATCATTATTAAACCCTCACTCTATATTTTAAATCTGTGTTTTCGTCTCTGTCCCAAAGTTACAATCTATAGAATTGAAAAAAAAAAAAAAAAGATTCAAAGTATCAACAAAGGTTTATATTTAATTTAAAACTCTATTTAAAAGGTAGAATATAAACAATATTGAGACATTTTCACTTGTAAAATAATATTGTGAGTTTTACGGGAAACTAACAGCGTTTCAGTTCAGATCGCTACGCAGGAGACGAATGTTTTAAAATGTTTTATGTAAAAACAGAATGTCTGTGAATCAGTCAGTCACTTGGCAGAATACATGTGCTGCCGCTTGTGTTTGAGGATCTCGGTAGACGTGAGCTTCAGGTCTTCATTACAGACGTCACAGTGATAAACCCTCGTAAAACCAGACGCTGAGGAGGATTGAACATGAGCGTCCTGACCGTCGTCTTCTTGTTGCCGCTCTCCAGCAGGTCTGCAGGAAGCTTCATGATGCATTCGCTCCAGAGGAGTCAGAGGCATGTAGAGGTCACAGTGTGGACAGCTCCAGAAAGTCCGTAAACACTCGCTGTAAAGATCTTTAGAATCCTGAAACAAAACCAGAACCAGACGAAGTAAATTCAGTTCTAAAGCCGTTAATTATCAGGTGTGAACATCAGCTGTAAACTGATTTTACTTTTATTCCAGGAAAACGTGTTATTTAAAATCCACAACAGTCAGATTACAGACACTAAAGTGAAACCTGAGAAGAAGCTGCTGTTCAGGATCCATGTTGTTTCAGAGACACTCACAGTGAGACAGTTGTAGGTAAAGAAGCTGGTCACACGCAGACCTCCTTTAATGGCGTCCGGTTTGGCTTTTGCTCCTGGAAACAACAGGCTCAGATCTGGAACTGTGGAGTCTGAAAAGTCCGACTCGGGCTGAGGGCCAACGTAAAGGTTCTGGGTCTGAAGAGCTGTGAGTCGTCGTAGGCTGTAACTAATCTGAGAAGGAGTGTACAGGTGAGCGCAGGTGAGACAATCCAGGAAATCCAAATTAAGTTCGTTTTTCATTGATTGTTAAGAAGTTAGTTTTCTTCTTCATTGTCAACTTTTCTGAAGCATCGTAACAGATTGTTTTTACCAGAACTGATAACGTTTAAAAAGTTTCTTCTAAAATGAAATTTTCCTCCAAAAATAAGGGAAAAAAAAAATTGGACAAAAAATGTTTCAGCGTTTTTGACAAATTTGTTCATGATGAAAAAAAGTTCAAAGCTGATGATTTATATTTCATTAATCTGATCATGTTTTTTGGATTAAAAAAAAAGCATTTAAAAGATAAAAATAAGTTTTATTTATAATGTTACTACTGAGAGAAAAGTTATTAAAATAATCACATTTTATTTGGAATATTTTTAGTCTGAAAACCCTGAAAAAAAAGAAGAATAAAATCCACAAATTGAAAAAAATCCTTTTGTTTCCTTTAAAGTCTGAAAAAGACAACAACAACAACAACAACAACAACAACAACAACAACAACAACAACAATAATAATAATTTCTAAAAAGATAATAATATTTCTGATTTGTTTCCTCTTTTAAAAATTCTTTACACATTTTTCTGATTTATTTTACCGCATCATTCCTAAATAATTTGGATCTCATCTTTAAAAAGTTTGAGGATCTACAAACGAGTGATTTACGGTGTAACGTTACTGATGGGGTGTCGGTACCTCCGTGTAGAGCAGGAAGCGGACCAGGTCTTCACTCAGCTTCTCTCGGTCTCTGCGCGACACTCTCTGGACTGACGGTTCCTCTGCTGCGTTCTGTCCTAGCTGGGCCTTCAGCAGACGTTCCCACTCGGCTCTGAGGCTGAGGGCTGTGGACAGAACCCTCAGAGCTTCCTCCGGTTCCTTCAGCTCCAGTTCCAACCAGCCGTCCACCACCAGCCGCGAACAGTCGGCGTTGGTGTCCACCGAGTTCGCCACCAGCAGCAGAGCCTGAAGAGCCAATGGACAAACAGAAAACGCACGTCATGGTGGTAAATCACTCACATAGTTTAAACCTATTGGTTAAATCGCTGGTTAACCAACTAGTTAACTGTTAGTGTTGATGTGCTGTGTCACGATAACCAAACAGAAACCGGAGCATCATGACATCACTGTGACATCCTGTCTGAACCAGAACTGAGGACTCTTTACAAACCCTGCGTCAGGATTCTTCACTGAAACACAGAACTTATTCAGTCCTGAAGGTGTAAAACAGGTGGGTGGGTTTGTTCTGACGACGCCCCCCTTCTGGTACCGACCTGCAGGGCTGGAACCCGAACGCAGTTGGATAAAAACGGTTTGTTGGTCTCCAACAGAGTGACGAAGGCTAACAGCTGGTGTTTGCTGCTGTCCCTCCGCTCAGGTCCTGCAGGACGGAATAAGACGAGGATGGAGAGACAGATAAATAAACATGCACAGGAAGAAGACAGCTGTCACCTGTTCCTCTGTTTCACCTGTTTCTCTGGCGTCTTCTTCAGGTACATGCAGAACCTCTGGATCACTGGCGAACACGCTGGTCGGGTGGATCACCACTCCCTGCTTATTCCTCGTGTGAAAAACCTAAAGTATAAAAAGATGAAGCTTTTATAGTTTCACTCTACCTGAAACTACATTAGGAACAACGTGACACCAGGTTTTTCTCCCTCTGTGCACCTGCTCCGAGTCTTTTCGGGTGGAGTTGTGCTCATCAGGCAGCGCCAGCTGAGGGTAGAGGCCTCGACAAAGCAGCAGTTTGAGCAAAGCCTGCTGACGTGAAGACAAGTCCTGACTGGCGCTGACCGCTTCCTGAAGCTCTGACACGTTGTGACGCAGCTTAAACTTCACCTCCTGTATCAGGATCAACAGAACCAGGAAAAACCTTTTGAGTCCGACAGTTTTGGACTTCACAAAGACACAAACAGTCTTTTTATTGCTGCGTCTTTATTGGGACAAACGTCTCCAACGGGACAGTAAAGTTTACCAGTATTTTACAACCTTCTGGTTTTACTAACTGAACCTATTAAAACTTAAAGTGTTGAAAATTACCATGAGAAAAGCAACAATTCAGTATGAAATCTAAATGTTTATGTTGTAATTTATTTTATCTTGATATTAGCTGCAAACCGTCCAATAAAAAAACAAAACCAGTCAAATATAAAACTATCCATTGAACACAGGCAGCTTTAATAATATTATTTCTGAATATTATGATGTAACTTTGTTCTTCACCTGTATGTCCACATCCTGTCCTGATCTGTCCTTGTCCTTCCTGCCTCTGCCTCTCTCCTCTGTGTCTGATCCTGAGGAGAACTCTCCTTCTAGACCCTCTTCCAGCTTCAGGACTTTACGTTTGCTGCCTTCTTGCTGCTCGTGGTCTCTTTTCAGCTGATGGAGTTTTCTCCTCTCTGTCAACCTCTCCCTGCGCTGCGTACGGTCACCACTAGAGGGCGCGCTGTCCTCTGACTCCAGCAGCCTGTGACTCTTCAACAAGTTCTATAAATAAACAAGAAATCTGTTAATGCAGAATGTAAATAAAATGAATATTTTTGCATTACAGTGTCAGGAGGAGCTGCCTTGAACTGTCTGCGTAGGTTGACCATCTCATAAAGCCGCTGCTCTTCGAGGCCCCTCCTCCTGCACCACTTCCTGGAGCCGCCGCCTCTTTCTCCTTTCACCTGTTGAGTTCAACATTCAGTCATCTCCATCTCAGCTGTTAAAATTCTATATCTGTTCACATTTAGAAGCCATCGCCCGACCTCCACCCAGGCATTAAAGGTGTTGAGTAGGGTAAAGGGGTCTCCCTGGTTGCTGTGCAGGGGTTGGCGAGCAGTTGCGCAGTCTGGGTTCTGCTGTGAGCTGCGTAGGAACGGTGACTGAACGCTGAGGGCGGCTGCCACCGTTAACATGGACTCCACCAGGTTAAACAAAGAGCCCAACACCAGCATCTTCCCTGTATGGATTCAAACACACAACCAAAAACACAAAGAACCTTCAAACACCAGAATAAAAAACATCCCAGCAAAACTTCATCCAGCAGCAGGAAGTTCAAACAGGAAAACATGAATACAATCAAAATAATCTGAGCACATCTTACCAATAACCACATCAACAGGCAGCTGTGCCAGTAATTTACCAATGGAGGTCAGTTCACCATGACTGTCTAGCGCCCCCTGTTCCTTCAGGTACGTTACTGCAGTCTGGATGCTAGAAGTTGGAGGTGGATCAATAAAAACAAAAGAAAGCGGATCCCCAAGACACATACTCTTCATCTGCAGAGAGACACAAGAATTAATAATGCTGAAATATTATTTAAATCAATTAAAACTGTTGTTGTGTGTTTAGTTTTATTCTACCTGGAGGATTAAAGAGTCCAGAGCCACTCTGTGGATTTCAGGCACAGGATACGGTGCAAAGGCATCGTAATCCGACTCCGAGTAGAGGCGGTAACACACACCTGGACCTGTTCGTCCAGCTCGACCTTTCCTCTGCTCAGAACTGGCTCGGCTGATCCAGAACTCCTGCAGACGCTGCATCTTTGCCTTTGGATCAAAACTCATTTCTTTCACCTTTCCTAGAAAACAATGCGGGACTTAAATGGTTTGAAATCTTCACATAAATACATAATTTATCGAAAAAGAATAAATCAGTTCCACACCTGAATCAGCAACAAAGCGAACACCATCAATTGTAACTGAGGTCTCAGCGATGTTAGTAGAAATGATGCACTTTCTCACGCCGGGAGGAGCGATATCAAATACCTGTTTAGCAACACAAGAAGTTAAAATAACTAATTATTCCCATTATATCAAGTTCCAAAATGTATAGGTGTAATGCAGCCCGTGCCTTGTCCTGCTGAGCCAGAGACAGCGTGCTGTGTAGCGGCAGGACTATCCATCGACGAGTGTGTGTGGCATAAATCTGACAGGCCTCCTGGATGGAGGAGATCTCTGCCACGCCGCTGAGGAAGAGGAGAAGGTCCCCACGTTCCTCCGGAGGGTAGCGCTGATCGATCCCCTGCAGGATCCGCAGGTACGGTCTGGGATCCATTTTCTCTGAATGAGAGGTCTGTTCCTCGGGTGGAATGGGCTTGTATATCACCTTAGAACAAGAAATAGACAATATTTATATGGAAAATGTCTGTAGCTGAGAGGAAATTCATATTTATCTACATTAAAACTAAATCACAAAGAAATAAACATCCTATGTCCATTTAAAATGACACAAACTTTGAATTTTTTTAAACTCTGTTTTTTAATTTATCATTTATTTTTGAATGAACATTTTTATCAACAGAGAAATTTCTCTAAATTTCTCAGATGTTACTAAATCCTAAAAATAAAGAAACATGAAACAAAATCCCAGCCTCAGGAAAACTGTTCAAAAGATCTTTAACAGAATTATATGTTGTGAGATTTTTATACAAATAAATGCTTTTGGATGTTTTTCTATAAAATATAATGCTGCAAAATTACAATCAACAACTGTAAATCTGCAAAAAAAAATTACATTGTTCTCCAATTTTGTACATTTTTATAAATAAGGAAGATTTTTATGTTTCAAAAAATTGTTAAATTATTTTATTTTCTATACAAATGTTTGAAAACATGAAATATTTGGCCTAAATCTGGCAGTTTGGTTTGAATTTGCCTGAGTTCTAACGGTTGTCTGCTGCGTACCTGGATGGGAAACAACCTGCCCGGCACCTGCAGCACAGGAGCGTTATTAAAGTACTCAGAGAACAGCTTAATGTTGATGGTGGCTGACATGAGGATCAGGCGCATGTCCGGACGGTCCTTCAGCAAAGAACGAAGGACCCCCAGAAGGAAATCACAGTGCAGGTGTCTCTCGTGGACTTCGTCTACGATCACCACCTGGTACTGATCCAGCGACTTGTCCTGCTGGATCTGGCGCAGCAGAAGACCCTCGGTCAGGAAGAGCAGCTTGGTGGCTGAGGTCCGAGTGGTCTCGAAGCGGATCTGATAACCCACCTGGAGAAAACAAGAGTATATTGTCTGAGTGCTGTGATTGTTTTATAAATAGATAAACCCAACCAAGTGCCTGAGAAGGTCAAGACCACAAGAAAAGATTAAAAACTATCAGAGCTGAAGCTGAAGAACAACAAATTACAGAAGTTTCACCTTTATAACCTGTAAATTCATGTGAAACGTGTTGGATTTCCCTTCATTCCAGTGGCTTTAAACACCCACTTTAAGAGGTTTGGGATATTTTTCTCTCACACAGGTGAGTCTGTTCCTCACCTGTGAGCCGTACTGGTTCAGACTCTCAAAGCTGACCCTTTTTGCCAGAGAAATACAGGCGATACGTCGAGGCTGGGTGCAGGCGACGTGGCTGAATCCAGCTGAGAGCAGATACTGAGGCACTTGGGTGGATTTCCCACAGCCCGTGTCTCCTGCCACCACAGTCACTGGGTGACGTCGCACCAACTCCACGATCCGGTCCCGGTACTGGAAGATGGGCAGGTTTTTCTGCTCTCGGCGAAGTTTGGCCAGTTTGCCAAAGTTCTGTTTCTGATTGAAGTCCAGGAAGTGGAGCAGAGCCAGGCGAAAGTCCGAGATCTCATGATGTCCTGGTCCAGAGGATTTCCTACTGCTTCTATGGTCAGACTGTCTCAGAAGTCCCTCGACGTCCCCAGTGCAGACAGACACATTAATTCGGTACCGAGCATCGTACTCTTTAGGAAGACCAAGATTGTCAGAACCACCAGTTCTCCTCTGGTCCCCATCATCCGTTCGACTGGATCCAGAACTTGACATATCCTTCTTTGTTTTGAACCGCTGGAAACGGTCAAAGAAATTCCAGAAGTCTTTGTGTTCGGGGCTTCCGGCCTGGATGTAGTCCTGCTCCCGAAAGAAGACCTGATCCAACTGGGCTCGGCACTGCGGACTGTCCCAGTCCCAAGAATGGCCTCTCCTCTTTCCCGAATCCATATTTACCGTAAATTATCTTCAGCACCGGAAAACTGGCTTCGAATCACCGGAAATAAAAAATCTGCAATCAATTAGCAGCTTCATCGATCAACTCATTCTACTGTAAAACACCAAACCAGCTTCCGTTCCGGTCATTAAAAATAGTTCCAACGATTACAACTCTCAACACAAGTTCTTCAAGTTGTATAAGCGGTTAGACGTAAATTTACTGGCTAAAATGTAACAATAATCACAAAAATGTTGCAACAAAACCCTAAAAGTAACCGTCGCTAACAGGGGAACAATAATACCGATGGACGACTTCCGTTCCGGTCATCAAAACCATCCGGCTAAAACACGATTCGGTGTTTGCCATAACATGAATAAAGTTAATACAATAACGAATAAACTCTTTATTATTTGATGTATTTGGTGCTATTTTGTGAAAATAATTTGAGGGTTTTAGATCATATTCTGAAATATGAGCCATGGAAACGCAACCATGTCACGTTTTGTAGCACTTGAATTTTCTTTTTCTAAAATATAAAATCATGATACAGTACAAAAATCCGCTGATCATCTTAAAATCTAAACTGGTAAAATTCTGTTTGATTGGGAAACAAAGCGCAACTCCCTAAAATGACTTGACATTTTCCAACTAAAGATGTAAAATAAAGCCAACCATCCAAAACAAAAAGCCCAAAAGTGGTAAACAATAGTTTAACAAACCAATCCTTTGGTTGAAGTGATGGAAAATAATCGAAAAGTTAAAATTGACACATTTTTATATATTTTCAAAGTTCAGAACAAATCAGTGCATTGAAAAGTACACAGATACACTGATAAATACACATTTCATGTTTAATATAAATCTTTACTGTCTTAATTCAAGATATTTAGCACAAAATAAAAAAGTTTTTAAGCACATGTAACAAATGTGACCTTAGGGATTCTAAATTGCAGACCGCAAAAGAACAAGAAAGGCTGCAAAGTACATTTTAAATTAACAGCACAATCACTTTTTGACAATTTACTATTTTCAATATTTGCAGTGGATTCAATTTCATTATTATGAATTTAGTTTAAGTTAGATACAATCCAACAAACAAATGTTTAAATGACAATCCATCTTTCACTTGTTCCACTGGTCATGGGGTTAACCAGTCCAGCAGGGAGTCCTAGTCATCCCCCTCCTTAGCAACAATCACCAGTTCATCCTGGAGAAACCTAATTTATTCCCTGATAAGAGAGACTACGATCCATCCAGTGAGATCTGGGTTTACTTTGGGGTCTCCAAGGAGGAGATGAACACAAATCATCTCTCTCAGCAGACTCTTTTTGGCACAGAACAGCAGCTCTGAGCGCCTCATACAGAAGAGGCTCATTTCAGTGGCTTGTATCCACAACATCAGAAAAACATTCATGCAAAAAAAGTGGAAAAATCAAATAAAAAAAAAAAACAATTCTGTCAAATACCAATCTATAAGAGATAAAATGGAACAAGTTTGTTATAATTTTGCTTTTAATTTACACAATTAAGAACAAACACAAAAAATAGCACTGAAAAAAACAAACAGCTCAGAGTGAGTTTCCACATTTCATGTATATCTGTAACAATCAGTTAAAAAGGATCTCTTATGATAAAATGTTTGTTCTCTCTTAAAGAATAAAAAAAAACACAAAAATAAAACATTTATTTACAGTTTAAAATGATAATCAGCCCCATTCTCCAAAAATCACAGTGAGTGTAAAAGGTGTAGCAGTTCCTGTTTCACTGTAGACGAGTCAGTTCATTCCACCGACTCGACCGGCCGGTTTGTGACGTCTCATTGAAGCAACAGTTCACAGCTCGTCAGTTTATATCCACTGTTTGGTTAAAACGATTCATGTGGACTAGACTCCTGTGTTTTCTTTGATCCAGCCACGAAATTGGGTGACTTTTGTATAGATGCCTGGTTTGTTTCTGCGAGCGCAGCCATCACCCCAGCTAACTACTCCTGCCAGGAACATACGCATTCCTTCTGGACTGGACAGGGGACCACCAGAATCCCCCTGAAAACAAACAAACCCGTGTAAAGAAACAGATAAAGAGCCACACGCTAGAACTGAGACTTTATATAGAAACTGTAAAACAGAAAACACACCTTCCAGATCACAACTTAGAAAGCAGAAGAGTTCTTTACCTGACAAGCATCTATTCCTCCAGCCAGTACTCCAGCACACAACATACGTGATGTGATCTGTCCTCCCATTAACTGGTTACACACGGTTCCATTGATGATCCGGACCTGGGCCTTTTGCAGGATTTTGGCACCTTTTCCTGAATAAAAAGAAAAGTCAAGGTTACTGTCATCATCAGAGTTATCACCACTCCTGAATTTAAAAATCCGAATTTTATCTGACTCTGAAAATAGCTGCAATTAGTCTTCAACTGATGAGACTTTTAGACAAATGTAATTTTTAACACAAATTTTTCTACATTTTAATACAAAGACAATGCCTTTAAACTGCAGACTTCTTATTTTAATAAACCGTCATACAGTTTCTGACCACTGCGCTCACTCATTTGTGTGAATTTTTTAAAAACATATCCATGTTTTTTGAATAAACTGCTGATTATTTTGGAAACTGGAATTCGCAGCAAGATCTGATGCGTCTGTAATTATTTCTCTATGCTTGTGTGGTATTAAAGCCTCATAATAAAGGGATGGTAGACGTGTAAACATGCATCTGCATGTGCTCACCTCCTTCTTTTGTAGCTCCCCATCCTGATATCAACACAGTGTTACCGGGATTAAACTCATGTTGGGGAGCAGGCAGGCAGATGGGTTTGATGTGCTGAGAGTAGGAAACAGGACTCTCCAGCTCCATCAGAGCAATATCATTATCAAAGTTGTAATGGTTGTAATATGGGTGAGCTATGATCTTCTTCAGTTTCCTTAAAGCAACAGGACCCCCCGTCGTTCCCTGAGTATGAAGGCCGAGGTAAGCGCTCCAAGGTCCAGGCTGCGACAACCTGAAAACAAAGAATGGATTAATTCTTAATCTCTGATCATCTGTAACATGCAGGTAGATTAATTCGAATAAAATATCAATAAAACTTTAGATCTTATAGCTCAGATTTAGTTAATTATGATGTAAACATAATTGAAAACCTACATTTGAAACCTACTGCTAATGTAATTTCAAAATAAATCTTGACAAACGTCTATAGATCTGAGTATCACACGAGGCTGAAAACCAGCTGAAGTTTTGTTTTTACAGATGAAAAGAAAAATGGAGTCTCTACCTTAAACCGCTGATATCTTGCACACAGTGAGCAGCAGTGACCAGCCAATTTGGACTGATGATGGACGCACCGCACACATGACCATACTGTCCGGCATGAAGGCTGACTTGCCATGGAAACTCTCCATCATATGCATCCTCTCCTCCCACGATGCGGCCCGCCTGCCTGATTTCTCTTTTTCCACATTCTCCTAATACAGTCAAAAACAAAGAGACGTGTTGCAGCTTGTTGTGAAACGGGTTAACGTTTAAAAAAACTGGTTTGGTTAAAAAAGTTAAGCAATGTACAGTATCATGCAAAAGAATTCAACCACACCCAATTTCTACATGCATTATTGTTGCTGCATCTTTGTTTTAATCTTGAATTGACTGATGTCTCAGACTGTTTTGGGACTGTGGCTATAGTGGAAACCTGAAAACTTGATATCTTGACTTTACTTTGAAAGGGCCAAAGTTCAGATCTATTAAAGGGGTCTTGATCAAAGGTTCTTGAGGGTTTCTGACCTTAGAAACTAGATCTAAAGAAGATGAACAGTAGCTGAAAGCCTTATATTTAATAAACAGGAGACAATCCAGCAAAGTTCTGACACAAGACAGTTCATTTAGCAAAAGTTTGTAAATCAACTTCTTAATGCCAAAATATTTTCTGCACCATTTATCTTTGGTTTTTTTCATAGATTCAACCAAATAAATAGAACGATATCACAGCTAAAATTTCAAATAAACAAACAGCCCTTTTTAAAACAAGAAATATGAAACAAACATTTAAAATACAGTGGTTGACGGTTATATGCACGACCTCGGTGCTCACCAGTTTTGTGCGTATAAGCGTTGTGTGCATTTATCCATCGGAGGTCATTTGGACTGTAAACACGGGTAGCAGTGTTCGGTATTAATAACAGATAATTGGAAATGTAATAACACAATTACAATGCATGAGGAGAATAAAACTCTCAAACAGAGGGAGTTATATACTCGTAGAGAGGATCCACTATGAAACTATAAGTAAACAGATGTGCCAGATACGTGCGCATGGACGCGACGGTAACGACACAGATTAAGTTACAGTTAGTAACAGAACAGAACGGTTTTTTATATCGGATATTAAGAACTCATGATCGGGCACTAAAAACTAGAACAAATGTTACATGTGACACTATTTCACATGGAAGAAGTCTGTGATTATTTTTTGGCGACCGTCTGACAGCTTCAGGCAGACGCGACACGCCACACACACGTGCGTAAACGCCACAACAGCTTAGTTCCACACACCAAACAGCGACGGTGTGTGAGAACACCAGTGGAGGTTTACAGTCAAGTAACTAGTGAGAAACAGCGAGATTTAGTGAGATGCATAGAAGCGTTGACCACTGTACAAATTTTCAAGCAACTATTTGATAAAATTCCAGAATTTTCTGTGTACCTTATTAAAAACATTCCCTCTGCTGTTTTGACAGTATTAATAAATCCCAACACACTAAATCATCCCTTAAATTATGATTTATGGCTGAATGATTGAATGATTCAGTTAATTTATCCCTGATGTCACGTGCTGAACTAAAAATGAATGAAAAAGCAGCCAAAGAACAAAGAAGAAAGTCAGAAATCTCTGGTTACTTGAAAGGAAAAATGAGGAAAGATTTAGAACAGAAAGGTAACATGCAGGTTTTGATTTTGGGCTTTGATACGACCCGTTTTGTTTACAACATACCACAGTAATCCTCATCAGATCCATCATCACAGTCCGGCGTCCCGTCGCACTCCGGGTTCACTTTATTGATGCATTTGTTGTTTTTGCATTTGAATGTAACATCAGTACAAGTCACACGAGATTCTGAAAAAGAAAACAAAATAAACACCCGGCATCAGTTTCCCAATGTGGGAGAAATACTACACAACATTAAATATTACCAGCAGTGATTCCACACAGGAAGAATATTAATCATACATTATTTTAACCAAAAAAAGTTCCTGGTTCAGATGAAAATGTGTTAAATGTTCTTTGTGTCCACCAGTCACAGACTAGTGTCAGCATGTCTTTTACTGTATATTCTTACCTTGTTTTCTATGACGCGTGTGTGTGTTCTACTGCACTGTGATGGAAAACAGTATGCTGCTTCCTTATTTACTGAAAAATATGTAATGAAAGTAAAAATAAACTGAACTTCCTGCACTGATTTGGATGTTTCCTTTTGTTTAAGCTGATAAATAATTGCCTGATAGAACAGATTCATGATTTATTCCAAGTTTTTGTGTAGCTTCATTGTTTTTACTCGACAGCTGTGACTTTTTTTCCTACATACTTTCCCTTTTAAAGTTACTTGATTGCATGTAAATATACATATATAGACATCCTCCATGTTCAATAAACCAGATGACCTCAGAGTCTCACCTCCTTGGCAGCCGAGTTCATCTGAACCGTCTCCACAGTCATTCTGGCCGTCGCATTTTCTTTTCTCGGACACACATTTGTTATTTGTGCAGGTAAACTCTCCAGATTTACAAACACCTTAAAGAAAAAGAATCGGTGAGAAACTGGAGTGAAAACTTGTCAATAAAACGTCAGTGTGATTATGTCCTACCGCAGTTCATCTCATCTGAGTTGTCTCCACAGTCATCCACACCATCACAAGTCCAGAATTTAGGTTTACAAAATCCATTTTTGCAGGTTATTAGGTCTGAGCTGCACTCTAAACGAGAAAATATTTCCAAACTGCCATTAAAACAACTGAATATTCTACAAACACACTGAGGAATTAAAAAATGTCAATGTTGTACGTACTGCAGTTTAACTCATCTGTCCAGTCATTACAATCATTCCAGCCGTCGCACGTGAGGTTGGACTTGATGCATTTCTTGTTCTTGCACTCGAACTGGTCCGGACACACTGTAGACAAAAAGATGAAGGTGAAAAACATCCTCGTGCTTCTGGGTAAAATACATAATCAGACCGAGGTTCAGGTACTCACGGTCTTGGCTGTCCACGGCCTCAAAACTGGCTAGGAAGCCGATGTCCACGTAAGACGCATCAGAGTAAAAAACCACCTTCATCTGGTTGGTTCTACTGGTTTCAGTCAGCATCACATTAGTGTGTTCTCCACACAGTCTGATAATACAACCACAGACATACCTATTTACAATCCTTATCATTTTTATTGTCTTTTTATCAACCTCAAACCTTCAACTAACCTCTTATTGTTGATCTCCACGTAGTCTTTATGGCAGTTTTTGCCATCTTCCTGCCCGGGTTCAGCCAACAGCAACTTTTTAAAGGTCACCTTCACTACTTTATCTTCAGGAACCTTAAAGAAAAGAGAATGTCAGATAAAACTTATATGACACAGCGCTGCATGAAGCATGTGTGAAACACCACATGGCTGAGCATCATGTCTCACCTGGATCACCCACTCACAGGTCACTTGAGGAGAATAGTAGCTCGGGTAGTTTGGAGTTGAGAAGAAACCCGATGATGCCTGCAGTTTGCCACCACAATTACCTGTTAAAGAAATTGAATAGATATTAAAACTACATAAAAATAATGTATAATTCAGTCCTTCCTGAAGAAAAAGTCCTTACTTCCACTTCCTGCTTTTATTTGTGTGACCTTTGCCCGGAAGCCGGGATAGTTTCCTTGTTCATCTGTGGCCATCGTCACCAGCATGACGTTTCCAGAAGACTGAAGTGTCAGTTTCTCAATAGCTGAATGGTATCCAAACAACCTGAGGAGAACACAAGAAGCACTTTAATAACACATTTATTTCTAAGTAATGGGAGTTTTGATTAATGTTGCTTTTAATTGAAGGACACTTATTAACATTTCACCAGCAGAGGGCTGTGCAAACAATCTGAAAGCAAAGTGTGTCTGTGCTGCAGTTCTGTGTTATTGATCACCTCCTGACAACCAGTAGCAGATATGATTAAAAGATAATAAAAAACAAACAAAAAAACTCACTCTTCCATAATCCTGCTCTCCATAACCACCAAGGAGTCATAGAGCTTCACAAAATCCATTTTTTCCAGATACAAGGAATCAAATTCGATCTTGATGACATAGCCGGCATCTGCTCGCAGCGCCCACTGGTAGAAGGTGTTGGCCTCATACCTTTCGTTGGGGAAACCAGGGGTCTGGATGTATTCAACAGTATCGGGCTTCATGTGTTTTTCAAACGCCACATGTTCTGAGAGAAACACACAATGAAATTTACAGTTTTTCTCAGTCGCTTTGGTGCATTTCTCACAACAGAATTAAATTAATTAAAATGGATCATTTGTTCTTTGAAAGCAAGTATTTATGTAAATGAAAGTGTCCGTGTCGTCAAAATGATAAGTTATAACATCGGCATCTTTGAGTCAAAAGTCAGATGGTTTGAACATGTTTTCATTGTGACTGATGACTCTGGAAATGCTTCTCAATGTCATGTAAAATCAAGATAGCATTTTGAAAACTAGAATTAAATAAAATCAAGACACTGAATTTGCACTTTACTCTACTGTCACTGACAAAAAAAAAACTTTTTCAACAAAAATATAAACTCCCTTTGGCTCCGTAAACCTTACTGCAGGCACTTCTAGTTATCAGTCTGTCAAGCTCCTGAACCTTTCAGACGACACCCTCAATTAATGAAATGAAGATTATTAGTTGTATGAACAATGATTATTCAGCCTGTACAAGTATCGTTAATTTTGACAGACATGATAAAAAGCAAGTCAAAAGTTATAAAGCGTCTGCCATTGGATGAAATGAACATGAAACTGCCACTAGGTTGCGCCCAAATGACGACATGTTGTGGAGGTTCCACTAACTGTTGTGAAAAGTTTAATTCTGTTGCACCAAAAGCAACTCAGAAAAACTGTAATATCACAAAAGTATCAAAGAGAAATAAATAAATAGAAGACAAGTTGAACACTTACTTTTATAATATGAATACATCATGCGGGAATCGATCACTTTAAGAGAAAAAAAAAAAAAAACAGATGGGGATTATTTTAAAATGAATATCCAGAAAAAAAAACAACTAGTTCTGCAACTGGTAAAACTTCTGGACCAACTCGTTACCTGAGGTCATCACCTTCTCCACTCTGAGAGGGGGCGGAGCAGCACTTCGTGTTAAGCCTAGCTTGTCCATAGCTGAATCAACTGATGCCTCTTGGCCCACGGGGATCTTAAACTCTGACAGGTAGTAGGCGATGACGCTTCCTTCACTAGAAATAACAAACACCAGGACTCAGAATACACCACCATGTTTTAATTTTCATTTCTGTTTTTAAATTTTATAATTGATGTTTTTAAATTTACTATGCACAAACAGGAGCAAAGATATGAAGCACTTTGTCCTAACGTGCACATGTAACATACCTGAAAGCCTGAACTGTAGAACCAACATAGTACTTCTTCAGCGCTGGATTTTGGGAATAAAGGTATTTAAGCTGAAAAACAAAGAAAAATCAAGATGGAACATACATGACTCAATGTTCACAATAACAAAAAAAAACCTCTCTGATAATAAGAAGCTCCTGACATGTTACAGGAGAACCAGGTGGTCTTACCTGTGTGATCACCTGCTTTGCCAGAGCCGTGAACTCTGGAGAGGTGGAGTTCTCGTACGCGTTGTCAAACGCCTGGTCGGTGATCTTCATGGAGCCGGAGTACATTCTCTTGGTCCACGCTTCTTTACGGACTGCAAGAAAACAGAAACACTGATTTCCACAAACTCTTTCAGTCTGTTAGTCTCCTTTACTTAAACTACATGAGTTGTTTCATAGAATTTTGGAGTTTCTTTAGTGTCATTTGATGCTTTTTTTTCCTCTTTCAGTTCAATATTTCTAGTATTTTAAATTCTGCTCTAATAAAAAAAGAATTTATCCCCGTCTGACTGCTGGAGTGTTTTGGAAATCCTTATTGGCTGCTGCTCCTGTCAATCACAACAAGCCGCCAATCATGTCGCATGTAACCCAGAACTCACAAGGATTAATTTATCAGTTATGGTGCAAGAAGAAATAAAGATACAACTTCTATTTTATTTTATATTTAACCTAAATTAATAAAAGAACAGATTATTTTAAAAAGAGCTCAACAAAAGTCAGACATAGTTTTAGTGAACGAGTAATTTATCTTAATTTGGTTTAAGTTTAACTGAAAATACAGATAAACTTTTAGTGCCAGGAAAAGAAATACACAACTAATCATGGTTAAATCAAAAACCAGCGGAAGTTAAAAAAAACAAAAAACTACAGGCTCATTTTAAATAAGAGGAAACAGACAAGTCAAACATGAACTAATTTAATAAACTGAAACGATAATATCAGTCTCATCTCAAACCAAGTGACTGCAGCCGTCCACAAATAAAAACTAAGCTCCATTTCTGCTGTTAGTGGATGTAAAATAAAAGATCCAACTAATATTTACAGAATAATTGAAAAAATAATCACACTGCAGATCCCAGTAATTCAAGTTGCTTGTAAAAACATCTTAAATTCTTCTTGTCTCAGATATACATGTGTTTATATAACCTGTTATGTTACTGAAGCTTTTACATAAAGCAGATGTTTTTGTCTAACTCAATACAAACAAAGCTACTTACAGTGGAAATGCCAGACCAGCAGCCCCGTCATCAGAGCAATAACAGCTGCAAAGATCACGCCACCGATCACGGCTCCAACTTTGCTCGGACCTCTTTTCTTTTCTAGCTTTTGGTTGTCCGACACCTGCAGGAACTGCACTGACTCCATCTCTTTGTTCTGCAAAACGAACGGATGGAGGAGAGACAAACAATTATATGAAACAAATGGAACTTCAATTCAGTAATTCAACATGTTTAAAAAGGGTTTTGGTGTGTAACACTCTAAATATAAAGAACATTGATCAGTAGTAACAATAACATGTTTTGTAAAGACATTTTTTAAAGAAAAACTCGGGACATTTTTCAGGGAAAACTTCCCTCATGAGTCACGTTACCTTTAAAAGGTTAAACCGAGTAGGAAGGAGTACAAAAAGTTTCACCACGTAAAATCCTGTCAAACCTGCTGGGAGCGAACCACAGAGCGGCAAACAGGTTTCTGAGTGCTTACTGTAGTAAAACTAAACATGACGGCTGTGCAGGACAGCAAACAGACTGTTAATGTTTTGGGAGGATTTTCAACTTTGCTAAGTTGTACCAAAACTATGACACATTTCCTGAAGGGATGTTTTCTTTCTGTTTAAATCTGATACTCATCCTGAACAATAAGAACACGCTGTACTTCACCTCATCAAGGCTTTACATGTTCATTCATCTGTTTTATGCTCTTGTTTAAATGTAATATGGAAAAGAAATTCCCTTCTAAGTTAATCAGTTTAATTAATTGTTTAGATTTCCTTGTAAGAAACAATATAACCAGAAATAAACCTCTTTGTGAGTGTTAAAATGATTTAATAAATGTTTCATATCTTTAGAACATGAAACTGTTGAATAAATAATTTTGTTTTTATGCCCTGTACAAGTTGATTTTGTGCCCATAAAAACAAATTCTCCTGATCTGATTTGGTATTTAACGCCACACTGTGTTGCTGTAGAGTAACTTTAATTTAAAGTGAGTCTACAGAGGAACGAACAAGTCACAGCAGGAAAGCTGCAGGAATCCACGTCCCAGATGTGTCCCCTGATTTAAACATGAAACCTTTCAGACTGGATAAAACAGTGTCACTGTATGAAAAAATGTCCAAAGTTTTGTGTTTGCTGGTGGACAGATTTTGGGTGTCTGACAGCGGAAGTGGATCACTGTCCATGTTTTTACTGCTCTGACTTTCCAGAAAACAGATGCAGGTTAGAGGAATAAGGCGTGTACAGCGGTTTAGGGTGTGTTTGTAAACAGGTAACATTTATTTTCTCTTAAATTGATATTTTTAAATCTAAAATTACAATATTTAAGCTTCCTGTCACTTTTTTTTAACTATAAGGATTTTTCTTTAAGCAGATTAGAATTGATAAAAGCTGTGATAACATGAATCTAGAGTCTGAGGAAAGAACTGGGACGCGCCTGGTTTTAGTCAGTTATTTAATGTTAATGTTTTTCTTGAGCCAAAGCAGCCGAAGCAACCCGCATCTTGGTAAATGTTTTCACAAAAACAACCAAAAAAAAAACAAAAACAAAAAAACAACAGGCCAGTTTCATCAGATCAACATGTAGCCTAGACGGATGAAGCAGGAACTACTGGCACCACCTGGAGACTCACCATTTTTGGAGTGTATTTGGTTTCACTTTGCATGTAATCCATCAGATCGAGTCTCCACCAACTTTTAAATATATTAAAAAAAATCCCAAACCCTGATCGTTTACTCCTCTCCGCTCCTCCTGGTTCTGGTTTTAGTCCCGACTGGTTGCTTTTCAAGGTGAAGCTACAGGCCCGGTTAACGAGAGCGGGTCCAAGTTTATCAACAAACCTTATTACAAAAACACAAAAAGTAAAAAAAAAAAAAAAGTTCAGATATGTTCAAGTAACTCTCCGGTCTGGTTCCGATTTCCGAGACTATCTAGCAGAAACCACCTGCCAGCTCCGACTTTTCACCTGTGCGACTGGGAGGGGCGACGACGGATTCTTCCGGGATCCACAGGTTTCTTCAAGTACGCAACCAGATCCTCGGTTTCTGAGGGCGTGTCTCCGTCTCACATACCGACTTCCTGATTATCTGAGAACTAACCTGGAAAAGTTGATGAAATAATCGTTTTGTTTTGGTTAGATTCAGGTGTTCTGGACTGGATGTTTTTTCATTGCTCGTTTTGTTTGTCTGGACAAACATTGTGATGGCACATGCATTTGTTTTCCTTTTTTTTCAATAAAGCTATACAAAATTCCTAAAAATTGATGACTAAAATTAGGCTACCTGTCTCTGGGAAACTATCAGCTGTTCAGTGTTTTAGGATGCAGGTAAACGTTATTATAACCCCACCCCATCACCACCTTATGATTGGACCACAGTTTCTATCTAAAACTGTTTTTCCACCTTCATAAATGTTTGATGACGGGTTCATGCGAAGCGGTCATGTGATCAGAGGAGCGACATTATGAAACAGTGACTCATTGATTCACTTCCGTGTTCTACAATCACCAGTTTCAGTTTAAGGAAAACAAACTAGCCTCTGGTGAAGAAAGGGAATAAATCCAACAAACACAATCAGCTGAGCGTGAAGGCTTGATTGTTTAATTATAAGTGATCATAACAACCGGAAGTTTAGATCCTCCAGCCTGAAGTGAGGATGTTATTCAGTCTGTCATGTCATTTTTGATCTGCCCACGCGTTTCACTCTATTTTAACTCATGTTACATTTATCTTTCGTCACTGACAACTTGGGAATTTTACAAGTTAAAAGATTTTCCACAAAGATTTGAAGACATGAAACGTGTTTTTTTAATTTTTCAAAGAGAAAAGTTGCATCTTTCTTTCTCTCTTTCTATACAAAAACTTCATGTTCCTGAAGCTTCTCCTCAGTTCAGTTTTACTGAACATCTGTGGAAAGATGCAGAAACATCTGGAGCAGTTTGCATGAAGAGAGAGTTGAAACATCTGCACAGGTCTCACTGAGAGTTACAGAAATCATTTGATTGCTTCAGAAGGTTGTACAACAAAATTTAAAATGAGTGGATTGTTGTGTTTGACCAGGCCAGATTCACATTTTAATTATTTTACTGAACCACAATTTACAAGCAAATGTCTGATTTTAAATAGTTAATGTATTTATATATTGATATGTTTTAGTTTCAGTCCAATGCAGAGATGAATGTGGGTCTATCTTTCTTTAATAGTGGGGTCCCCACACAGACAGAGAGGCCAGTGATATCCAGACAAAAACCTTCTTCTGTACCAGATTCAGAGGGATTCAGAGGTTTCACCTCTAGTCCAGCAGACTGAACACTAGGAGGGAGGCTGAGGAAAGAACCCTACTAACAAACTGCACAATGCAGGTGAAACCCAACGTGAAGGAGGAGGAACCATCATGAAGGACATGACCCTCCGCAGCTTGTACCACCAGCAGACTGAAGAAATGGTTGATATCATCAGGACTCCTAGCAGGTAGAGAAGACTGGACTGAAGGACTGGGAAATAGAGGCTGGGGTCTCGCACACCAAGAGGCTGAAATGGTGGACAGGAACATCTGTGTCTGGAGGTCCTGCAGGTCCTTTAAGAATGAGGTTGTAATAAAAGATGCAGTAACATCAAGAAGGAACAAGCTGGAGGAACCTGAAGGGCTGAAAGGAACTACAGAAGCTCTGGGAAATCAATACCTCAGTGGTACCAGAGTACCTGGTGCTGTGACCCCCAAACTGAGTGAGAAGATCCATCAGATCCCAGGAACAACCGCAGAGACCTCTGTCCAGAAGAGTGCAGTTCTCAGAACAGCTAAGATACAGTCACAGCTGATGATTCAGAATGACATGAATAAGTTTTCTGCTTCAGTGTTTTAGAACTTTGAGTCAGAAGTTTCTGTGTGGATTGAAGTTTAATTACAAACTTCATGAGTTTATTAATAGTTACATCACGTTCATGCAAAGAGTCGATATTTACAGTGTTGGACCTTCTTTTTTAAGACCTCTGCAGCTCGCCCTGCTGTCAATCAACTTCTGGTCCAAATCCTGACTGATGGAACTCGTTCTTTCGTGATCACCTGCAGTTTGTCAGAATTAGTGGCTTTTTAATTTTCCACCTGCTTCTTGAGGATTGACGACAATTGGATTAAGATCTGGAGAGTTTCTTGGCGGAGGACCCCAAATTTAAATGTTTTGTTCCCCGAGCCACTGAGTTCTTACTTTGTCCTAATGGTCCGGAGCTCCATCAGGATGGAAAAGAAAAAACTGTTCTTCAACAGCTTGTTCTTGGATGGTTGGAAGAAGTTGGTGTCGGAGGATGTTTTGGTTTTATTCTTTATTCATGGCTGTGTTTTGGTGAATGAGGCCCCTCCCTCTGTTGGATGAGCAGCAGCTCCACACACGACAGGACTGATGGTCGTTCTCACGTTTTTCTTCTCCAGACAACCTTTTTCTAGATGCCCCAAACAATCAGAAAGGAGCTTCATCAGGGAAACTCACTTGATTCCAGTCCTGGACTTCATGCAGAATATCAGTCTGTCCCTGAGGGTTTTTGACTTCTTTGCTGCCCTTCTTGACACTCGGCCATCTTCCAGAAGTCTTCACCTCCCTGTGCAAGCAGATGTTCTCACATCTGCCTGCTGCCTATTCCTGAGCAGCTCTGCACTGGTGTCACTTCGATCCTGCAGCTGAATCATCTTTCGGAGACGGTCCGACCGCTTGCTGGATTTCCTTGGGCACCTTGAAGCTTCTTCACAACAGCTGAACCTCTTTCCTTGAAGTTCTTGTTGATCTTGATGATAAATGGTTGATTTAGATGCATCTTAGTAGCAACAAATATCCTTTCAAGCCGTGATACTGCACGTGTTTCTTTGCTGGTAACCATGGTTACCGGGAAGCACAATGATTTCAAGCATCACCCTCATTTTAACACATCCAGTCTGTTATTCTAACTCCATCAGCATGACGTCATGATCTCCAACCTTGTGCTCATCAACATTCTCACCTGTTAGTGAGATTATTGAAATGCTCTCAGCAGGTCATTTTCATGCCAAAGAAGGATTTTGCAAGACATCTGATCTTTATAACATTCTATAATAAAAACTGAAGCAGCAAATTGTGTGAAAACCAAATATTTGTGTCATTCTCAAAACTTTGGGTTCTGACTGTAGAACCTTCAGGCTTTCGGGCCTCTGGGAGCTCGAAGTGGAATAAAAACCACCCATGTGGAAAGAAGTGTGAGCTTAGGGTTTTTAAAAAATGTTCATTTTGATTCAAATTATTGTGTGAATATTTAATATTTTAAACCGCTTGGTGGTCAGATGAAACATTCGAGTTTATTATTTTAAAGTACTTTCTGATAATTCTGGAATCCTACAATAAAAACACTGACACGTCCATTTGTTTGGAGTGAGTTTATTGATGTGTAACCCCCCCTTGTAACCATAAATCTGTTGCCATTGATGTTGATCATTTTCGAAAATCACTAATATGCATATTTTCATTAGTCCCAGATCCTCTTCCCAAATCAAGCAGGCAGTTACAAGATCAAAGCTGTTTGGGTGCATAGTGAGACAGTCACATACAGATATACTGTCACAGGAAGAGGAAACAAATTAAAAATAGATTTCATATAAGAACAATGCACACCACAGAATGTCCTCTGGAAAAAGCCATGATTGCAACATCAACTATACAGGCATACAAAGACAATACTAAGATAGAGAGAAAGAGTATTAGGATTCACTTGTTTTGTGTCGTTTTCCACCTGCAAAAACTCACAAGTTTTCTCTTTGCTCTTTATTTTCTCCAGACTTGGTGTTTCTGTGTGTCTCTGCCTGCCTGCACAGCCCTCCAGCCCCACAGCAGCTCTGATCCAGGGCTGCACGCCTCGGTCAGCCCAGCAAATCCAGCTGCAGCGGGGGTGCACATCATCCCAAAATGTATTTTCAGATCAGCTTTACCCGTACTGAGATTCTTAATTTGGATTATATGTGCAAAAATATAAAAAAAGGAAAGAAAAATACCCTTTTAATCACAAGGGAACCTGTTGTTTACATCTTATGGAAAAAACAAGCTTCCAAAATACATTCAAATTAATCTGCACATTTTTCCACCTGATAAAAGCTTGTGTTTGCGTGTAGGAGGGGGAGATGATCACATTCACTCAGTAAAGTTTCAGAGAAGGTTTTGGGAGATGTGTTTGAGCTGGGGGCCTGTGCACACCTTCACCTGCCAGCAAAAACACTCAAAACCACCAAACTGTAAAACCAACTCGTAACCTCGTCCCTGGGAACAAAAAGGCAGAATAAAAACTTCCAATCTTAGATATTTATATTTAAATCTCATATTTGTTATCATAACAAAGAAAAGAAATAATTCCTCCTTTTTTTTCATCTGTTCTTTCACTAAACATTTTAATTGGTACAAAGAACCTTAATATACAAGCAATCTAACGAGATTAAAAAGAACAAATTAAAACACCAATTATTTAATCAAACCCATCAGAAGATGCATGAGTGACACTTGCATGATGGAAAACAAGAGTGAAGTGTCAGTTTGTTTATTCATAAATGATTTGATTTGCCTTTCACGGCATAAAAACATCTGAAGAAATGTTATACATCTTGATCTGTATTGATAATTACAGATGAATCATCTTATATTTTGCCAACTGGCAGATACGTCAGCTGTTTTAAAGAAAACATGATCAAAAAGAGCTCTATAGTACAACAGTAGCAGTAGTAGAAGTAATAGCTTTACTTAAGGATTGTTTTAAACAAACCAATAAATGGAGTTTGGATGTATGCAAATGATTTTAACAATAGCATCATGAGTTATTGGTCAGTAGTATGTTCCCCACTGGGTTTCTGTCCTGTCTGAATCCACGGCGCCTCCTTCAGGCTCTGGTTAGATCTGCATCTGCTCCAGGTATTTGTAGGTGGGGTTCTCGTAGCCGTGGTTCTGCATCTTGTTGAGATGTCGTTCCTCGGGCGTCAGCATGGGATCCACCTGTGAGATGATACAGAGATGGTGAATGAGAAACCTGCTGCACAACATTAACACACGGGGAGTGACGGGTAGCGGTTTCTGCTCCGAGCCATAATAACAGGTAGTTTACCTCCACGATGCCGTGGCTGATGGTGCCATATTGCCTTTTCCTCAAAAGCACCAGGCTGATCACAATCACAGTTGCTATGGCTACAGCGATCACCAGCAGGCCGATCAGGGCGGTGCTGCTGAAGCTGAAGTCCTCTCCCAGAGGTCGGTATGACTCCTAACGGGCAGAACAAGGGAGAGGAATGCAGTGAGGAGGCAACGCAGACAAACGGCTCATATTATTCTGATGAAGCTCCTGTTCAGTTATTGGTCCATTTCACAGCAGACTGAGGTGAACGAGTGGGGAAGACACAGGTGTGTTAATAAGAGCTGCATCCCATTTAGAGAAAGTTCTGCTAGTAAACGTCTGTTACAGATTAGAAATGGAACGCAGCCCCATTAATACAACTGTGCCCAGTTCTTCAGTTCAAAATGTCTCCATGGAACAAGTTTATTCTAACATCAATAAAACTCTCTAAAAATAAATGTAACTTTTATTTATCAACATCAAGAAACACCAACTTCTACATCATGCACATACGCTACAGAAAAAACACCTTCACTTTACAGCTACCGAGATACGACTCAGCATTTTTATATGAATGGACACAAGAATTTGTCTGCAGTGATTGTTGCTAATCTATTTATTTTTTTGTAATGTTTTGTAGAAACTACTTCCCCCAAATCAATTCAACAAGATCAATACAGCAGCTGTAGCTGGAGGGAATGTTCTCGGCTCGCAGCAGCAGAGGTGCTGCGCAAACTGTTATGATGATCAATAGTAATAACGGAAAGATACGAGACTCGTACGTTCATTTCCATTTCAAATGTAAGATGCTGGTTTATACGGAAAAATAACTCAGATTTGAACAAACACATAATTTTAGATTTGTAAAATATTCAGATTAAAGAATTAATGGTGAAGAATTTTGTTTTTTTTAAGGATGAAGAGTTGCTTGAAGCAGCTTTCTGCTGGAGGAGCTCTGACTCAACCTCAGAATCTGAACTACGTTCTCCACCCGAGGACAGTTTTTACATTCATGCTAAATGCTGTTTTTAGACAGTCGATCCATTTCACATGAATCTGCCAAAACATTAAAACCACTAACGAGTTGTTTCAAACCACCTGCCTCACCTCACCCCACCTCACCCACCCAGTCATCTCCAGGCTAGAAATGTGAGTCAGGACAAAATGCAACCTAATATTAATCTATTTAACTAATGAAGAGTTTTTATTAAGTAATGGCTAATTAGCTTTTAGCTCATATTTTGGCTCTTCTTGTAATTTTAACCAATAGAATGAAGGTTTTGTTTCCACCTCTGAACCTTCAGTCCAACTCTTCATTTACACCATGTTGGATCTGACCTCAGCACCCTGAAGAAGTTAGTTTTAATGTTGCAGCTGATCGGCGTACCCACACACAAATCTGGTTATCTCTAATCGAAGGATTTATTCAGGCACATATGACACAATCTGATCATATGTGAACACCCACTGGGGACTTCTCCACTGCTCATTTCTGCACATAAACCAAGCAGACTTGGTTTGTGTGGTTCCACATTCATCGTATAAAACTCTTGATTTTCAATGTGTACATTCAGAAACATTCACATAACAAACATGCACCCATGCAGAAATGTTTTAACCTGAACAGAAAACATTTACAAAAAGAATAAGGATAACGGGAGATTGTTCAAACTGAGTCTCTCTGCACACTCCCACACTCCCTCCTCCTTTCACCTTCTCCCCACTAACTACAGTTCCCCAGAGAGCCCAGTGGAGGGCGCCGCTGTACTCACCAGCTCATCATCATGCATAATGCTGACTCTCTCTGCACTGTAAACCACTTCTTTAACATCCAGAGACTCATCAATCACCTGTCAACACAGACAGGGAGCCCAGGTTACACTCACCACAGTGTGTGTAGGTGTGAAAGACACAGAAAGGACAGCAAGAGAGTGAGAATGTGCAGCAAAGTAAACTGGAAGGATAATCTGTGATGATACACTGGAAGCTGTCTGGTTCAGGCTGGAAGGAGAGGGGGGGGGGGGTGCAAACATCAACAACAGACTTTCTTTTAGCCATACAGTTTAACACTCCTTCATTACTGAGAACTCTAATTAGAGGAAAAAGCACTGAGAGTGGAAGTGAACGTGTTCTGGAGGCAGAAAGAAGCAAAATGTGCAGTTTGTAGAGACGGAGCGGTCTAGATTCAGTTTCTCACGCAGGATAATCACCATCGACACATTCTGTGTCACACCCATCTGGTAATTTCATCAGGCTGCTCCGTTTCAAGCAACGAGCATCACCAAAAAGAAAAATCCATGCAACACAAAACCCTGCTTGACTCACACTCATGCACACAGATATGCAGCAGAATTAGCATGCGGAACGCAGCACACATTCAGCAGCCAAACATCGTCTGAAAATCCGTAAGGAGGCCTGGTGAGTTTGGCAAAGGAAAGTGACATGCAGTGACTGAAGAACAGAGCGTGGAGACGATTTGCGTGAGGGTCTGCGGGAAGAAGCCACACACATAGCCCCGTGTGAAACAGCTGTAACTATGACAACATAGTTACTGGAATAAACTGTCACATTAAAAGCTGAAATTGAGGGAGTTGTGTGAAAGCGCCGGGTGTACTCATCATCTCTGAAAGCACCTCCCACAGTCAAACTGTCTTTGCAGCGTCTCTCCTGTGTTTAACTTTAACAAAGCTGGTCTCAGTTTGCAGAATCATAAAGCAGCGAATGAAACTCTTACCACGTTTTCCCCCATTTTGGGTTTGCTGTTGATGATCCTCTCCTCAGCACCGATCAGACCGTCCAGTCCAGCCATGGCGGAGCCTGGAGGAGGTGAAGGGGCTCAGTCAGTAACAGCAGATAAGAACACACACACAAACACACACACACAAACAAACAGGGTGTTGGTGGAGAACAGCTGCACAAATACACCCAACAATTGTTGGTCTCCTCAGCGCACTGGTGACAACAAAGCTCTGTTTTCCATTCAGCACAGAACGAGTAGTGTGAGCACAACAGAACCACCTCAAACTGAAGCTTTTCATGGCTGAAATTTCTCTGTAAACATCAAGATTCATGCAATTAGTCATTAAACTAAAGAATTCGTCAAATATGCACGTGAAGCTGATGGTTTTTCTTTGAAAGCTGCTGCTCAGATTTAAAATCAGCGAGGAACAATGACGTGCACTAACAAGCCTCACTTAGCAGCAGTGATTTCAGACACTGCAGGGTGTGCACGGTGTTTAACCATCCATTACAGCACAGCAGCAATGGCTGAGAACAAAAAGACTCGCCATCTGCACAGAGCAGCGTAGGACTTTCAAAAAATTAAATGACTCATGAAAAAAAACAACCCATTTAAATCATTTATCAGGAAACGGTGCCAGATACTCAGTCTAAATGATAACATCATGTTTTTCTATGGTTTTGGTTACAGAATAAAAAAAAATAAAAAAGATAAAAAGAGGTTGTAGTACTAAATTTAGTGTCAGCTATTAATGAAAGGAATCTAAGTTTGCATCAGACAAAAAAAATGATGAATCCCAGTCACAGATTGGAGCAGTTTAGATCAGATTTTGGTTCTGCAGCAGAAAAACTGAGCCTCAGACAGGGAAACTAGATTTCACAGCTCCTATCAGCATCACTGGGGAGGAGAATAACCTCATGGTTGGTGGAAAAACTAAAAAACAGCTTTGAGAAATGCACCAAGAACAAAACGATATCTAAAGAGTTTTTGTAAGAGTGAAGACGGACGTCACATCTCTCTCTTTATCAAGGATGAGGGGATAATCTAAGGTCATAAAAATAATGAAAACTGTAACTAAAAGCGCAACATGATAGTAATAAAAAGATGAGAACAGAGAAGGTTGAAAGCAGAACAAAAACAGATGAGAATGGCTTTGAAGTTGGAGGGAAAACAAGATGCAACAGAGGCACCAACCTTTCTTGAAGGCACGTGGGGAGTCTGATAGATCGCCTTGAAGTTAGAAATGAGCAACAGAAAAATCAGAAAAGGGAACGGAGAGAAAAGAGAAAACTTAGGTAAGAAGAAAAAAGGCAGGATTATTAAGCTGTTAATTGATTAGCTGAAGAGTTCAGGAGGAACAGAAAATAAAATAAATGTGAGAGTAAAAAAGGAGCCATTTAAGAGTCGGCAGCCCTGTCTGAGCCCTCTGGCTGCTGGTCTGGATCTTTAAAGTTCTTTGGTGTTTTGATTGGTCCATCTTACTGGAAGCTTTCCATCCATCATTTTTTCTCTCTCCTTAAGGATTCAGACTTTTGTTTGGAACTAATGTGATGAAGAAAAGAACCAAAACTGCTCTTTTCACTTGAAGCTACTGGCTCCAGTTTTATCATAGAGCTGCGTTAGAGGTCTGGCCTTCAGGGAAATGTGCAGGCGGAGATAAGCCCCACGCCACGGCTCCACAGCACAAGCACATCACTATACAAACACATTGTGAGCTCTCAGTGTGCGACAGTGCTGGTGTGCTTCGTCATCAGCATCCTTCAGAGAGACTGTGGATTGTTCTCTGCAGAGCTTCAGTGTTTGTGTCAGCAGCTGCTCACCCTCTGGCTCTGAGTGGGACCCCAAAGATGTGACCTGGATGGGCCGGTAGGGTTTGCCCTCAGACGCAGGGACTTCTACACTCTCCTCTGAAGACACAGTGACATCTGGTTGGGATTCAGAGATGGATGACAAGAACTGGTCCATGTCAGCTTTCTGCTCCTGGAGCAGCTCGTCTGCAGAAACAAACAAAATAAGACGAGACAGTCAAGCTAACGCAAACACGAAAGATTTAAAGGTTCTTGCATCAAAGTCCAAATCAGGTCCTTTTAAAACACTTTAAGATGAACTTTCATCTTTTTCCACCCCCTTCGATGTGGGTTTCTTTAAAAAGAGTCAGAACAAAAACTAAAATGACTCTTTGAAAAAGTGGATTTCTGACTCTCAGAATTACTTTAATCTCAAAAATATCAAAGCGTTTTAGGCTAAAATCTACTTCTAAACATGGTCACTGTCCTTAATTTTACTTATTTGCAACAAAAACTATCTAAACATGGAATAACCATGAAACTCAATGCTGCAGAACAGAATCCGTCCGACATTTTAGAGATTAGAGTCGTTTTAAAACAGTAGAAATTTGCTTTCGAACTGCTTGTTACTATTAAACTTTATTTCTCCAAACAGAAGTCGTTCAAACAGCCATTTATTAATGTTCCTAACTATTCCTTGTATGTGCTGATAACATGTTCTTTGATTTCATGTTTTATTTTGCTTAAAAGAACCAAAATTATATTCAGTTAAATCTAAAAAGCAGAAATTCTGTCAACAAATTTTAAATCAAAATTAAAATAGGCAGTACAAGTAAAAGAACATTTCTAACCTAAGAACAAACATTTTAATCAAGTAGTGATTATTATAATGTCCCAGTAGAACACTGCTGTGGCCAAATTCTGTCACTAAAGAACAACCAGACTAATCTGTTACAAAGGAAATTGAACATTTTGACTGTAAAAACAGCTGAGGAAAGAAAAAAAACAAACAACAATTTAAAATTTTTCCCTCTAAATTCAAGCTGAAGATGAAAAAATGCTCATCTGTGTTTGAATATTTGCGTCACATTTAGAAACTTTTTGTCAGTTTTCTTCTTTTATTTGCATTTCATACAGTTGGATAGAAAACCCACATGCGCCAGAGAAATTGTAATATATTGGATTTATCTATATGAGACGAGTTTTCATTTCACTTCGGTCTTATGACCACGCTCTCCTGTCGGCGGCTTCAGGGTGTTTGACTGAACACGACTCACCAATTTCATCCTGAATCTCTTCGGCCACATAAGGAACTTTGTAGAGCAGAGACAGACTCTGATTCATCCTCTCCTCAATCACCCGCAGGTGTGTCATCACCTGGCAGAGAGACGATGGAAAAACAGGCTGTCAAATCAATAAAATCCTCATGTGTCAGATTTTAGATCATTCTTATTACTAAAGAATAAAATCCCAATTAAAACAATTAAATTCAACTAATTGTTTTAAAGAAAAAAACAAAAATATATTTCAGGAGATGAAGAAATTGTTTAAGATAAAACATTGAACTCCTTCAATTAAGTATTGATTAATTTTATATAATTAAAGATCATTAGATTGTAATTGTTACTTTATCAGTAGTCCAGCAATAATTTATAAGAGATAAAGAAACTATTGGTACAATGTTTTCATTTCCAAAATATTTATTTGGACCTTTAAATAATCAAGTATACGATTTGTGGCATGTTTTGGGGATTTGTCACGTCACAGTCAAACAGAATAACAAAAACACTCATTTCCACACAAAATATCCAAAACTCAGTTTTTTCTCAACATCACCACAGTTTATACAGTCAACATGATGTTTACATGGAAACAATAATTCCACACGTCTGTTTCCAAAATGACAGGCAGAAATTAGAAACCAGTTCTTGGCAGGTTGCTGTTGTTTTAGTTTCAACACAAACACCAACAGGGGGCAGTAATTCCCCGTTAGAGACGAGCTGCCTACTTCCTGTCAGAGCCTGACAAACAATCCTCGTTATGAAAGATTATCCATCTCAGAGCTGCTGCAGTTCTGATACATAAAGCCAAGAAAAGTCTTGATCCCTGAAAGTTAGATCTTAATGTTTAACAAAGTGCAGCATTTAAAAGGATCATTTAAAATCACTTCTGGCTCATGTGAGGAAGTCAGTTTGATAAATTAAAACAAACTGGCTTCTTGTGGCTGAGCTCAGAGGTTCAACTCCTCCCAGATTTATCATTTATCAAAAGAGAAACTCCCCCTCCCCACCATCTACCTCCTGCTGTTGTTTCATCCATCTGCCCTGTTATCTGTAACGGTGGAGAGAAACTATAAATGGTGCCGAAGGCCGCTGAAACGTACAGGCCAGTGCACTGAACAGAGATTTCAGTCAAATCCCTGCGCAGCGGCTCAGAGTCCAGCGTTACACAAGACCTGTTAATCTTCGGCTAAGGCTTAAGTGAATGAAGCAGCATCAGACGAGGCTGCTCGCTCCTCCTGGGCTTCATCTCAGAGAGACGAACACTCTTTCAACCTCCCACACACTTACAAACAGGGCAGAGAGGAGCAGGCTGAGACATCATTATCATTCCTCTGTCTGAGTAGGATGAAGAGGAGGAGGAGGAGGGAGATCACACACCGGCTCGGCACACGCTTTCAGATTTACTGACACAACCTTTATAATGTCAGAACAAACTGGGAGAAGTCCAAATATTTAAGTCCAATGTCATTATCTTTATTAATTATATATCTTTATTATCCCATTCGTTTCATGTCTTTAATATATTGAACAGCCCAAAAATAGTATTTATATACTGGTAAATATAATTATCAGTGTAACCAGATAAACTGTGTCGGTTTTGGCTAACAGGAGACGGACACCGACCTGTGACTTCATCTGAGCAGCTTTTTCAGGATCCACAGCCAGAACGTGCTGGTAGTGTCGGATGGTATGCTGGCGGTCTTTGTTCTCAGCGCGGACGTACCGGCGCAGGGCCTGCAGGATGCGGTGGGGCTAAACACAAAGCAAAATGTTTGTACAACTCAAATAATTCCTATGAACCAGTGCAACAGCTCCAAAATAAGCTACTTCAAACTAATTGAGTTCACTGCTGAAATCTCTTCTGTATGTATTTATTTTATATGTTTAACCAATTTCACCAAAATCACACCGCTGTGAGGTTTTAGCCTTGAAGAAAAAAACATCTGCTGCCAAATGAGGTGCAAAACAACCCACTGCAGGAAGCCGAAAATTAAATCACATTACTACTGAAACACATTTAATGCAAAAGCCTATTTTAGAAGTGTAAGAAAAGCATGATAAAAATACTAGAAATGTTCCTTCATATGGAATATGTGTGATATTTAAACCCTTTGATTCATTTTTAATATTAAAACAACACTGCTGGTTGGAGAGGAGACAAACCGCGTGATGGTTAAATGATCAAACACTATCAGATGAAAGAAAAACAACTCATACATGTGATTGACTTTGTGTTTTTCCTGGTGCAATAATTAATTCTCTTTATGACAAACTGATGGTTGACATGTTAGAAGTGTTTGTGTGGTGTTTTACCCTGGGCGGGTCGGCCTGCAGGGCAGCCAGGTAGTTCTCCAGGGCCAAGCGGCGCCGGTCGTTCAGCATGGCCTCCACTCGGGCCAGGTGAGTCTCCACCAGCTGCTGCTTCTCACTGGCTGCTTCCTCCTCCAGAGACTCCACCATCGCTTGGAAATGCTGTCAACAAACACACAAGCATGTTTGTTTGAGTTTCACTCTCTTCCAGCCTCATCTGAGGAGTTATGAACTCATTTCAACGTCTTCCTACTTAGACTTTGTCCTAATTTAGGTTTAAAGTGGTAAAGATAGATCAGCCAGGGAAGAGGGATGATTCTGGAGCAGGGATCCTGAGCCTGTAAGCTGACATACTGTATCTGATCCATACAAAGGGACTAAGAGCGGGACTCCCAGAGGGAAGGATCAGGGTCTTTACCTGGATCAGTGTCTGTCTCTCAGCCTTAGGCAGGTTCTTAGCCTGGCGATCAGCCTCTTCCCACTCTTTCCGTACCTGGTGTAACAATGACACAGAAAAAAGGAGATCTGAGGTTCTTAAAGAGTTTTTTTCTATCAATGTGTCTGAAAATTGCAGCCAATCTTCTTTGTAAATGTTAGAAAATCATGCTTTTAAAACACAGAGGTAAGAGCCACTTAAAGGAACCTGCTATAAGTCGTTTTCTCACATTCACATTTTCTGAACTCCCTCAAAAGGTAAAAACTGTCAGCACTTATTATTACTCCATTTCTTAAAATCTCCTACTTGTTCTTATAAAATCTATTTCCGTTCCTCCAAGGCTTCAATGTTCTCTCAGTCATGTTGCAAAAAATAAATAAATAAAAAACTCAATAAAAACAGAAAAAGTATCTCATTTCCTGAGAAAGATGTCTGATAACTCACCCTCTCCATACGGTTACGGTGTCTGATCTCCAGCTGCTCCTTGGCTCTCTGGAAGCGACTGTGCTCCTTATCATCAGCAGGAGTCTCAAAGTAGATGTCCACATCGTCGGTGGGCTGAGGAGTCGGAGGCAGAGCTGAAAATTCACAAACAGGTTTCAGTGACAAACAGGAAGATTATCCAAAAAACAAAAGTAGGCAGTGAAACAGAGACAGAAGGACGGAGAGGAAACAGAAGCTCCTCTGATTGGTGCTCCTCCACCCACAGTAAGTCTGATAAATCTGACAGAATCTGACAGTCTTTCTGTTTGAATTTTCCTTCATCGTCTCATCAGCTTTCTGCTGACAGGTCGTGTCTCCGGCACTAATGGAGACATCACCGCGTTTGACAGCCGGGTCGTCGGGGGCGAAGCCGGAGGGCTCGTTTTCGGTTCCTCTCTGTGCAGATACGAGGGGCTCGCCGCATGGAACGCCGCAACTCGCCAAAATAAAAGCCCTCCAGGAGGAGAACTGGTTGTTTCACGCCACCAACGAAGAACAGGTGTTAAAGATTAACACTCAGATCCTGATTCTTATCGTCATTTTACTTTGTTTTAATACCAAAAGGAAATCCAGCTGATTCAGGCCATGAACTGTGTTTGACCTGATAAAAACTGAATCACAGCCAGGTGGAAAAAAAAAAATTAAAGGTATGAGTACCAACATGCTGGAGGGTTTCTAAAAATAAAGGCGGTGCTCTGTGGGTGGACAGAACAAAACAAGTTGTTGAAAGACAGAAACATGAACAAATAGCAAAAAGCAAACGAAAAGACAGAAAACTCAAGATAGCATGGGAATGAAAAATAAATCAAAAGAAATAGTATTTTAGGTTCTTCTCTTATATTTATTACATTCTTTTTTTATCAGACATGTGCCGGATGAAAAGAGCAAACACTGAGTTTTGGAGATAAATCTAAAACTATGATAAAGTGAATAAATTCAAATCAGATTTTAGAAAAAAGCTTCATGTTAAAACAGAAGATAAGTTAAAATATTTAAAATCCATATAATGCTTTACTCAGTTACCAGCAAATTTAAATGTATATAAAACAGATTATATTGAAAGTTTCTAAGGACTGAATAAATAAAAGAGGCTTTTTCTTATCATTCTTACTTTTTTGCTTTTTATTTAATTTATCATGTCTCAATTACTGGAAATTAATCTGTTTATCAAATAATATATTCAATTTTATTATAAGTCATTTTTATTTGCCAATTAATTGTTTTATTGTTTTATAATTTATTAAGAATAAAAGATGGAATCATATATAAATATATTGTGAAAAAAGTGGTAATATTATTTAAAGATCTTTTGCATGATGGTTTAATTTGCTGAGCGATATTTAAATCAGAATGGTCTTAAAGATATTTTTAGATTTTATAAATAAGAAAACTGTGTAAAACTGTAAAATGACATTAATATTTTTTGCATTTATACAATGAAAAGTTAGAAACTAATACAATTAAATGAATTAAGTTCATGATATCAGCTGATTAAATCAAAACGTTTTTAATATTCTGATGGTTTGAGATCTTCCTGATCAGTTTTTTTCTCTGACAGACAGAAGAAGACGTTCCGTCACTCTGGCTGATACGTGAGACTTACTCAGGCGTTTGCACACAGCCATGCAGTACTCCTCTGAGTCGAAATTGTTGCGGTTGCCAGCGCAGCCCCCGTATATGAAGTGCACGCACTTCCTCTCGCTGACGTCGAAGTACCAGCGAGGCATGGAGGCGCGACAGGGTCCAGTCTCCGCCTCCAGGGTGCACACCGCTGCCGGGGGAAGGTTCATTACATCACTCGGCCTCAACTGGGCCAGAACTTTAAATCCAGTATCAGTTACAAAAACCACCAGCAGATTCACATCAACAGAACAATAAACGTGATTAAATACTGAAGAATGTTTCTGTACATGTTGAAAGGAATTATGGGTAAATGATGATGAGTACTGGTTTGATGATGAAGGGCTAAGTGACATTAAAGAAAACATCACTAACCTTTTACTTCTTCTAAAATCTTATCCTCATCCATCTTCTCTGACATTCTGTCGCTCTCTTTTTTCTCCTCCTCCCGATCCATCTCCTCGTCCTCGTACACGTAGTGGTACTCCTCCTCTTCCTCCTCATCGTCTTCACCCAAGTCCACTGGCTCCTCCTCCTTCTGGGTGGGCTGCTCGTCAGCTGGCGTCTCACTGGGGAGAGACGGAGGTAGATAAGTGAACATAGAGACGCGTCTTTGGACCATAAAACAAAATAACAGATACTCAACTTAGAGATGAAACTGGATAAAAATAATGAAAAGTAATGATCTTTTTTATGTTGAAAAACATAAAAACATAGTAATGATTAAAAAAAATTGTAAACACTACTAAGTAAAAAAAATATTCAAATACTGCGAGTTTTATGAACATAAACGCAGCTGCTCACGTTTCCTCTGCAGCATCGTCTACACCCAGATCGACCTCCTCATCCTCCACCTGCTCATCTTCATCTTCCTCCTGAGAGGTCAGGGAGGGCGGAGTGGACTCCCCGGAGCGAGAGGCGGGGCAGCACACGTACTCGGTGCCGTGGAACTTATCAACGCCGCAGGGCAGCAGCATGCCGTAGCTGTGCAGCACCATGGTGCTCCTGGAACAGGCCTGAGAGGGTAGAAGAGAAAAAGTCCCTCCGTCAGTTTCTTTTGGTTCATGAAAACAAGCAGTTTAGAAACAAAGGTCAATAAGATTCAACCTTCTTTAGATCTGAAAACAAATGAGGTTCAGTATCGTTCCTCCACCCTGATGACCAGGACTCGTTCATCTAGAGTCCTTTTAAACACTGCAGGTTAAAAATCGGATTTATTTGTCTTAAATCAGCCGTCGTCACCTTTGCAATATTTGTTTTTCTGTAGATTGTCTCACTATTTCTTTGTCTCATATGGATGTTTGTTTATGCTTAGTAATGATCCAACTCTTATATAAGATGTTCGATAATTTAAGCTTCAGACTCCGTCATAACACAAACTGAAAGTGACTTTATCTGGTAAATGTTCCGGTTTATATGGATGGAATCTGTGGGTGGAATGGACGAGTGAGGAGGTGAGAGGTGGGAGGTGATGAGAGCAGAGTGATCTCTCAGGTCCGATCCGGAGCTGCTGGAGGGGATTAACTGTGTTACAGCCACAACACTAATCTGATTAGGAGCTGAAATGTGAGGCCTCCCTGTCAGACTGAGATCAGAGGAGCTCTGAGATGCAGAAACTCAGGTGGGAAAATCTTCAAAAAGGAGAACTGGAAATAAAATACAAGTTGGATTTCAAGAAAAAAACTTTTTGGAGCTTGAAAGCCGATATTTAACTAAAATAATGAAAAACACAATCCTGTAATGAATCCAGTTCTATATCTGATATGATCCCAAACGCAGAGAGATTTATCTTAATTTAAATGGATAGAAGCTTTAAAAATAAAATTAAATTGATGCAATTTTAAATGCACCATTAAAGAAACTGACATAACTTTAAAGAAGTGGTTAAAATAAAAAAAATAGCCTGTACAAACTGCAGTTTTCTAACATTAACCTGTAAAAACTCCAGATGAACAAACCAACACTAAACCTTCATTAGAATCAGAATTATGACATCAGTGTTTTATAAGACTCAGCTGTTTGTTTAGTTACTAAACTTTTATATCTGTGACGTTTCGTTATTTTAGGTCAACTTTGGTCCAAATTCTGCTATTTTAAAAGTTACACATGTGGTTATAAGAGTTTAACACAGAAACTTTGAGTTTTCTATCAAATATTACGAGTTTTATTAAACTTGACAGACTTTTGTTTAATCCAGTGATAATTCTGTTCGTGTAGGATATCAGTGTTATTTCTTACACTTTGTTGTAATAATGATTCGACCCCTGCGGCCCCTGTGGGAGCCGCTTTTGTTGGTGTTTTTCATCTCGTTTTTTTCATGTTTCACTTCCAATCGACTGACTGATGTCCAGATCAGGAAAATCCAAGTTTTAAAGAATAAAAATTGCAGGTCTGAGTTCAGTTTACTGTAGAAAGCTCAGTCCGAGTGACCACCCGTGTGTAACGTGTACTTGTATAGCCGTCTCATGTTAATTGTTGGACCCTCTCAGCTGCAAAGACAATATTTATAAAGACGGTCTTTATAGTAGGACTACTGTAATCATGTTACATATTGATTTAGATATATTTAATCTGAAATTCTGGATTGTTTAAAATATAGAAGCTGGTTCTGACTGGTTTAATCTTCTCAGCAGCTCCCTGACAAACATCCTCCCACTGCGTCCTCAGTTACCTCTTTGGCCACGCTGTGCCACTGCTGGTGGCTGACGCACATGTCCATACGCTCTTTGTGGAAGAACTTGCATTTCTCTGGAACCAGAAGAACGTCACTTACAAACTCTCCCACTGCAAGAGAAAAATCACATGGACCAATACGGCTGTTAGTCACAGCACCAATCTGTCCTCCACAGAAAAAAATCCTCTACAAGTCAGCCATGGGTGGAAGCAATAAATCACTCAATGGGACTAAAAAAGGAATAGTAGATGAGATGAGCAAAAAAAAAGATTCAATAATTCATAGCTGCCAGATCCTTTAAATTTCACTGCTGTGATGTAAAAAAGATGGTGTTTGACATTCACACCTGTGTGAGCACCCAAAGCTAAAAGGGATTATTCATCCTGTTTAGCTGCATCTGCAATCAAAACCGGCAGCTGAGAAATCCGGTTTCACACTGTGACTCTTTGTGAGCTAGTGAAAACTCTTCCTGCAACTCGATGATATCATTTTCTTGATGATTTAAATTCACTGATTTTTTATTCATGAAGCAAGATGACAGAAAGCGGATCTGGAGGAAATAAATGGCTTGAAAGGCATCTTGTATCGTCTTATGAAAAGTCCCAGGCTGTTTAAATCTAAATCTACAGAAGTCACGATGAAGATGAAACGGGGTTGTGACTGTCCGTTGGCTGAAGGTGATCAGGTATAAACATCAGGAACGGATAGAAAAACAGGTAAAGAAATAAAAAGGGAGATAATGGATGGATGCATAGAAGGTTTGGAGCAGTGGGCGGACTGAAAACACACAGATGAGGGTTTTCATGTAACCTCTCATTTAGTGGCTTGCAATAGCCTCATCCTGAAGGAGCACTGCTGGAGAGCAGGCGAGGCGGGGCGGCGGGCGGGCGGAGGGAACGAAGGCAGTGTTTTGGAAAATGAGAGGTTAGAAGAGGAAGAAGAGAGAGCTGGAAATAGCAGAGAAGTCAGCAGCTGCTTTTCATCTGGGAGGTACAGTAACAGACCCCCCCCCCACCGCATCTAGACATGAAGTCCTGAAGCTTTGTGCAGCTAAAATCATGTTCAGGTAGTTTCACTGGAGTTTCCTGCATGAGTCACGGGGTCTCGCTCTCCTGCTGATGGAATACGTTTAAAAATTTGCAAAACAAATTTCTCTCAAAAGAGTCACAGAGTCGTCACAAGCGTCTGGATTTCATCTCAAACACGAGTTAATTTACTGTCAGTTGATCAGAAAACTTTGGGAGAGGTTGGTGATTTCTAAAACGTATCAAGGCTTGAAAAATATACTAAAACAAAAGACATTGAAAGCAGCAAAGATTTTCTTTTCTCTTGTACATTTGTTTCTCCAAATATTGAGAAAAACCATCAAAAATTTTAATAAAAAGAATCCACTCTCCCTCTGAAGCTCTGCATGGACACCATCTTCATTTCATTCCTGTCAGTCTCATCCTCTCACACACTGAGATTTCTTTGAGTATTTTTGGGGGAAACCGTTTGCAGTCGCACGGCAGTGGCGTGATGGATGGATGTGTCTGAAGACCAGCTGAACCTCGTGCACTGCAGATAATCCCACACTGTGTGCATGAGAAAAGAAACTGTTCTTCCTCCATGACTTCACCTTCATACATCCATCCTTTAACCTTCCATCTGTCCAGGATTCATTCAGCCACATCAGAGTTTAAAACATGAAGATAAAATAATTCCTTTAAGACAAATTCCTTCAGCTCTGAGAGGCGATCAGATGATCCTTTATTTAACAGTTTCCGTTCTTCAGATTTTAATTCAGATCATTACAATATGTGCAGATGTATGTGGGCAGCATGTAACATAGAGGATCACTTAAGGTTAAAATGTTTTTAAACGAATAATAATACCTAAAAATATCTATTTTTTCTCTCTTATGAGCTCTTTATGAGTTTAAACATATAAAACATGAATAAAATCGAAACAACAGTTAATATTAAATCTTGTAATCTGGTTTCAGGCTGTGAGGATCACATTTTGTTTTGAAATCTGATCTGCCGTCAACATCACTACAAAAAAACAAGTAAAAACCAGGAGGTTTCCAGAGTTATGTAATTAATGAATCTCTTCTTCTGTGGTTTTTTGTTTGTAGCCACTTGCTGATGTGAGTCAATGTGTGAAGTTGAGTTCATAAAGTTTCTAGAGATGTGAAAGAATGTGGTAACCACAGGAGCGGCGAACTGAAACGCGCCCGGATCCGTCATCAACGTATTCACCCAGAGTTTATCAATGTGTGTTCTGCCCTTTATCAAACCCACTGACTCCGTCAACAGAACCAAAATACTTTTAATACCTCCTTAAAGGTCCTGACGGGGGGCAAATAAAGTTCAGGGAGAGAGAAAAATCCCAGAGAGTTTATGTGATGCCTCCATCCAAAAATAATAATGTTTTTTCTAAATTCATTTAATAATAATAACAACAACAAATGTTTAAAAGACAAACAAAACAAAACTGATTCTTCACTTATCTACCAAAACTCACATTTAATGTTACTATAAAAATTCTAAAACAAATAATCAGATGAAAACAACTTTTAACGGAACAGTTTTTGGTCGAGACTCTGTAACTTTGTGAAAACAGACAATTAAAAAGTGGACGAAGATCGATGAGCTGAAAACAAACAAGTATTTATGTTTTTTTAAGTAAAAGTAGCTCCAGTCTGTCGTCCCCGAGAAAAAGTTCCCATTAATTTAATGAATAGAGTCACATATCCGCCACTGAGTGACTGTTCTGACCATTTCACAAATAATACGTTTCAGAAATAATCCTCTGCTGTTTGACGAAGACATCATGCTACAGGGATTAGAGAGCAGCAGAACAAAAAGTCATTGTTAAAGGAAACATGGAGGGATTGAGGTTGAGAAACCAGGACTGAGCTCTTCTTCTTCCATTTGAATTATTCATATAAATCTATTAACATAACACGAACGCTGGTGTGACTCGATTAATCGTATCCTTACAGTCGTACCAGACGTCCTCTTGAATTATTTCATTCCAGAATGTTGGAGGTTTCTCTAAAAGATGGAGACTCTCACCTGCTTGGGACTATATTTGTTATGATAAATAAGAATCGTCTTCATTCTGACACCTTGCAGAATACTGAGAAAGACATTTGACAAGAAATGAAATGATGTAATTGATCATTAAGGTCTAGAAAATTCATGTTTTTACTATTTGAGCTTGTTAGATCGTCACATTTCCCCTCAAAGATAAACTCCTCCCATCAGGAAGTGAATAAAAATGAAACTCTCAGCTCATTCTGTATTTTCAGTTTGCTGACTTCAGATGTTTTGACACATATTCTGGAACATTTGCTCGACTGTATTAGTTTTTTAATTTGTTGGTTTGTGATTGTGGGAATTTTCTTAATTAGATAATAAAAAATTATTCTAAGTTAAAATGTGTTATTTATCCATTGCATCAGTTTGGGTTGTTGGCAGCGACACATTAATCACTTTTAGTTAAATTTGAGTTGAAGTCTTGTTGTTTAATGCTGCTTGTAGAAAACTAGATGAGAAAAAATAAAGTTTTTAAATCTATTTTAAGATGTGACTGAAACATACAAACAATAGGAGATTAAAAAGGTCTAAAACATTCCTCTGGCGCTGCAGATTTAGGATAAAGTAAATTTTGGGAACCGCTTATTGTCTCTGAACTCATCTCATCTGTTTTTCCATCCTAGCTGCGAGTTTGCTGCCCAATAAATTTTCCAAAAACCTCCTCGACTCTGCCAAAAAATGATCTCAAACTGTAGCCTATTTCACACTCCAGTGCAACTCATAATGGCTTTTTTTTTGGTCACAGAAAGTGGCACAACTTGATCAGAAAGAGGCTTTTGGCCAGACGTAGAAGTCCACAAAGTGTTTGGCACCACGGATGAAGATGTTCCTTCTTCATACAGTTGCAACATGCAGCATGAGTCTGTGTTTCAGGTCTTATTATTGCTATCCTCTGTGAGAGCAGGAGTGTTTTGTACATCAGAGTGAAACTCTGCGGCTGTATGTGGCATTTCATAAACCAGAATACAGCCATGTTGCCACTGCTGATTAGAGTGAAGCTGCAGGGAACAGAGGAGGCAGGGAGTTGTTTGTGACAGAGCAGGGAAATGAAGAAATGAGATGTAATAAAGCCGGCCTCCTCTCAGACGCCTCTGTGGCTGACCCCGTGTGACTTTATGACCACTGCCTGAGCGGGTAAATACGATTGTGCTTTATTGCTCAACAAGCCTCCCCAGCAATAAAGATTCCCCCCGTTAACCATCCATTCTCAGAGACATTAGCTCCCATCCAGACTGGATCTGCTCAATCTGCAGCTAAAGGCCAAAATTAGTCAACTGGATTGGAATCAAATATCACTCCATGTCACCTCTGCCAAAGGCTACGATGACTCATAAACTTCTCTCTCTCTGCACAGAACAAAAGACTAAAACAGGGAGAAGGACAGAAAAGGACAATGGCTGATCTGAAGGACAGTTTAAGTGATTTCAAGCAACTCATAAACTGAATCTTACCTAAGCATTTGTAAGGCACCACGATATGGGCGTGCCCTTTGCACACCTTCCTCTCCTTCTTGCACCAGTTCTCAATACGAGTTGGATGATCGGCCTCCACCACGTTTGTTATTCGGAGTTCTGGATACATCTGTTGGAAGAAGATGCACGAAAGTAGGTAAAAAAAAAAAAATCAGAAACTAATATTTGATGGTTTTAAATCTTGAGAAATAGAACTTAGTATGTTGTTTTGTTGCACTCACACCCTGCGACTGTAAAACAGATGTGACCACATTGTGTTAATGTCATAATATTCATATATAATCACAGCAAGCTGCATGCAGTGTGATGTGATGACAGTAGTGTTGAAAAAAGATGCATGTGCCTGGAGTTGGAAATGACAAGAAGAAACACTCGGAGGCTAAAACTGAAGGATCTTTATGTCACAGCAGCTGCACGTTGCACAAAAGAACAAATAACCTCAATATAAACACATATTTTTCTTTTAAATGAATCAAATAAGGAAGAGGAAATATATGTTGAGTAGCAAACTCTATGAGTTCTGCATTAGTAAATATAATGGTGTAAAACATTAAATTTATACTAACTGGATCAGTCACGCCTCACAGACGGATTCTAATTGAGCTGTAAAAGTTCCCATTTGGAAGTGGAAGCTAAAAACGACAGTAAAACCAGTTATATGAGCAACAATCTACTACAGTTCCTGCAGCGTGGAGGCTAAAGAAAAGGGGAACCACCTCTAACAGTAAAAGGAACTGTGAAAAGATCCCTGCAGTCCAAAAACACCACAGACAGTTTTATTTGTGAGCTTGTAGGAGGGATAAGTGGAGCTTCAATACGATCCTTTAATCCAAGTCTTACACACAGATGCCATCTGCTCAACTGTGAAAGAGCACATGAGTTTGCACTTTCCTTCAAATGTCAATAAAATGTCATCAAGAAAAAGAAACTGAGACATTTGAGGAAGGTTGCATAAAAATGTGCAGCACTGCTGTTTTTCCTTGACAGCTGCAGGATGAACGACACAGTAATTCTATCAGCACGTTAGCAGATACTGTGAGAGGAAACAGTTAAAACTGAGAAAATCCGTGTTTTGGAAAAAAACATGTCCTTAATTTTAAAGGAAACCAAGAAAATCCCCAACAGAGGCTGGTAGTTAAAATACCACCCACCTCCCAGGAAGAGCTAAAAAGGTAATTCACAGTGAGAAGAGTTAATTTTCACAGCGCAATGCAGATTATTAAAAACTGTAATAATCTCAACAAAATGTCATTGAGTTAAATATATTCTTTAAAATGAAACATACTAAAAATAACAGACCATAACAGGATAAATAACCCTTAAATATATTTCTACTGCCTTGAAATTATTGTGTGCATAGTTTAATTTATAAAGAACAAAATTAAATGAAACATATTTATGTATTAATATTTGCCTTATATTTGTTGCTTTATATCTTGCTTCTTTTTTATTTATAAGGAAAATATGAGACTATTTTTGATCATCTCATATAACCTCTGCAAGCCTGTAAATAAACATACACTTTGTTGATTCTGGCATTTCTGCTTTATAGTTCTAACAAACAGGAATAAGAGAAAGTTGATTAAACCTAAATTTGAATCCCATTTTAAAACACCAGGATGAGAGAAAGAGAAAGAAAAGAAAGATAAACATCTCTGTCCTCTGAAAGTTACATAATTGTTATAATGATGATGACCCACTTTGTCACTTCCTTTATGTAGCTGACTTTCATGCCTGGATTTCAACACATCTATGACACGATAGTGAAGCATTTGTGTTGCTGTGACTCACGTCCTGACAGTACTGCAGCACGCCCTCTTTGGTTCCTACGCAGCTTTGGGTTCCGGACGGGTCGGGCTCCCAGCGGCCGGTTTGAATGTTGACATGCATGTTGAGTTTTCCACAGAACATGGCAACTTGTGGCTCGGCCACTGCAAAGCCTGTGCCGGCGTTAGCAGCTAGCGCCTGCAGGAGAACAGAGAGAAAGACAGAAATGAGCATTGATGCACTCAGTCATTGTAAATCCAATAAAAGCTGTGAAATATTCTGTCTGACAGACATGAGTAACTGTCTGCTCGGCACACTTTTTTCCATAAGCGCTCCTTTGTACAGTGAAGTCAGGCCACATAAAGCAGATTCAGCTCATGTGCTGCTATAGATAACTACACAAGACGTGATGGAGCAACATCAGTGCTGCACGCTACAGCTGCTGCTGCAACTCGGTGCTGCAGTGCTGCGAGAGGAGCTCAGACAGGAGGCAATTTAAAAGCACCTGGGGAATGTTTTATGTTGATGGTGAAACGAATGGAAGTTTGATTGGATTTGTGCACAAGCTTTTTTGATCCAGTGCTCACTGACTTACTGCACACAAAGCAGGAGCAGGAAATAAAACCCACTGCAGTCCATCATGCCTTACAAAACAGCACATTCCTATTTGGGGCAGAGTTTTGCTTGTATGGACCCCTTGGGACCAAAGTCTATATTCCACAAGGTAAATAAGAAAGCTGGTCTCTTTCATAGCAGCTGAACAGAACAAACAGAAAAAAGAAAGTCAGAATGATCAAATTAATATAATGAAAATATGTGTTCTCTGAATTTATTGGATTATGTCAGAACTGTTTATTATTACTCCCCTTTCTACTCTTTAAACATACAAGAGAATCTGTTCTAACATCAATGTTCTCCTTTTTAACAGAACGTGTAGCTCCTCTGCAAACAGAAAGGATTAACACCAACAGGTTCACATGAAATGAGCCTCGTCTTTGACCTCATTTTAAAACATCACCTGGTTAAGAAACAGACAAGTTAAATTTCATACAACGTAAATTATTACTTATTATGATAAGGGGCTTGATATTTCTAAAATGCTCTAAAGTTAAACGTGTTTCACTTGCTGCTCAAACTCAAAAACACAACTTTATATTTATCTACTTGAATTCTGATAGTAACTCTGCCCGAGTGCCACTTCAAAAGATGCTACTGCAAAGAATTGTGGGTCAGAATAATTGAATTTCTTTCATAATTGATGGGCCAGTGTTTCTTTCTTTTCAGGACTTTTTAATGAAGAACTGAAACTGTTTTCTGGATAATTATGGAGAAATTTATCTCCTTTTATCACATGCAGAGATCACAGGAAGGAGGGAGGACAGCTGGACAGCTGGGCCGTCTGATTGGACCTCAGACTGGAGGACCAAGCCCGAGGACACACAGAGGAGGGAAACTCATGCTAAACAAACTCATCATGATTTTGCTGTTGCTGCTTCCAAACTTTGAAATTCTTTGCCGACACACATTAGAAACACACGGGACACGTTTACATCTAATCTGAAGTCCTACATGTTCACTTGGTCTTTCAATCCTGAATCAGTTCATTTGATTTTATTGTTTTTTTTATTCTGCATTTTAATCCAAACATGTTTTATCTGAATCTTATTTAATTTATAATTTTTTCTTGTATTTCTTGTATTATTTATTTAATATTCAGTGTCTGCTGTTTTTAAAGTGCTTAATAAATAAAGTTAGTTCAGTTTGACAAAGAACTCTGTCGACTCTCTGACAAAAGGTGCAGGACAGAGAAGTGAGGACAAAACAAGTGCTGTGTAATCAGCTGGGTGTGATGAGCTGCAGAGGCTGTCAGAGCTGAGTCTGCACACACACATACATGCACGTACGCACGCACGCACACTAAATTCAGCTGCTACAAGCACGTAAATAAATGCATCTTTAAATCTGCTAACAACCTTCTTATGTATAAGAAATATTTTCTTGCATAAGTACAAACACTGATTGTTCATTTGTTCCTGCAAAACTGAGCTCAGGAACAAATACAACAATTAAAGAGGTCCAATTAAGCAGCACATAAACGGACTTGTTTGCTCTCCTTGTTTTTTCTTTCGGAGCAGAGCGAGGAACAAATGAGAGGAAGTTGCATCAGATGATTTAACCTTTATGTAACCAGTAAAATCCCACTGACACCAGAATCTCTTTTAAGATCTGTTTTATGAAGGTGACCTGCCCAAGATGGAGGCAACGGTCGGTTTTTAGTTTTTCCAACAGTAAATGTTCTCGGCTCTTCGGTTGTTAAAATTTAACAAAGAAGAAGAAGGAAGTTAATGTTGCTGCCTTTAATCTGGAGCTGAGACTGTTTAAATGTCAGAAAAGAGTCTAATTCCTGGGGGGGGGGGGGGGGGGGGGGGGGGGTCATGATGAGATGAACCTCCTATACATGAGTTCTGATCCAACGTTCAGACTAAAAGATGTTTCCCGTGACCATCGCTTGTCTTCTGGTTTAGCTGTCAGCTGATGTTTGTTATTCTTAGTTCAAACCAGACATCATGTTTTCATCAACGCATTAAATCATAAAATATTTTAGTTTCTTCTGTCGTTCTCTATTAGACGACACAACGTTCATGATAAAGTGATTTTTAAAATATCTAAATTCCATAGTTGTTTATTATACATCAACATTTTAATGTTACCTGAGCTTGAAGTTAGACTTTGGGCATTTTCCACATGGAAAAAAGTTTTTTATCCTTAAAAAGTTAATTATTTAACTGAGCTGCAACTGCAGGCGACATGTTGAAGACACAAATTGATAAAAATTATTCAGACAGTTAACAGATTTTCTAGGTGCACGTGACACTTTTGCACCGTGTCATTTCTTTGCTGCAGCTGAGTCATAAAGTACCTTCAGTCTGTTCACAGTTTGCCCTTATTTTCTTCACAGTTTGGTCATCCAGCTCCTCCCAAAGTTGTCTCGTATTTCCTCGCACCTCGAACTCAGAAAGTAAATTAAGAAGCAACTGATACTCTGACTATGTGGCAGATAAACGAGTTTATGAAGAAGTTGAATGAGTGGATTTTAAAAAAATTAGTTTTATTATAAAATCATGCATGAAGTGAGAGAGTCAGTCAAACACGAGGCTCCGCCCATAATGTTGTTCAGTTGTATTTTATAGTGATGCTGATACAAGAAACACTGTCAGAATCACTAAAAATCTATCTGAGAGAATCTAATCTGAGAAGTTGTTCATGAGGAAATCAGTAATTTGATGATAGATTCTAATCTTGTTTTTATAAATGACGCCTGAAGTAACCCAGAAACCTAGAAAAATCCCACATCATTTAGATCAAGTGTTTGTTGTGTCATTTTTGTTTTTACATGTTCAAAATTCAAGAGAAAAATTTCACAGAATTCCCTGGGGCTCTAGAAAACCCCTGTGAGTGCTTCAAGACAGATTTTCAGCAAACAGTGAGATTGTAACTGAAACAAAGTTTGGAGCATCTGCTCCCACAATGAGCATGAGAGACTTCTACAGTAGGTGGTGGTAAAATCACCTTTTAGCTGAAAACCTCCAACAAACAACAGAAAAAACAAGATTTCTGTGTTTGTAGTAAATATAACAAGATCATGGACCGAACGCTTGTGTGGACTGATGAAGTCAATCTTCTTCTTTGTCACATTAAACTACAAGAAGGACAGTGTTTCCTGGGCGTCGTGCCAGACACGTCCAGCTACGTGGACATAATGGACGTTTTTCAGGACAGGATCAGAGGAAGAGACACGTCTCCATTCGATGTACATGACAACTGTAAACAAAGTCATCTAACTTCTGCTTCTTGTTCCCCTTCATAGTGAGTCTTTTACTCTCAAAAAAAGTTTATAAACCATCATTCCTGTAAAGATCAGCCCTTAATTTGAGTGTCACCCACAAACACACACTTCATGGAAAGTTTCCTGCCACACCTAACAAGTGAGCCTCCTCGTTTCTCATTTCTGACTCACTGAGAGATGTAATATCACGGAGAAGTGTGAACACCTGCTGCTGTGTGGAAGCTTATCAACAGGAGAGGCAAAGGAGGGCGAGTGGGAGTGGAAGGGAGAGGCAGTGTGACAGAGGAGCTCTCAGGCAACGTGGGTAAACAACCACAGCAGCAATAACATGCACTGATTGGCTGACGTGAATGTTATTCTCAAATGAATCCAGACTTATTACACTGTAAAAAAAAAAATCAAACCAGCCACCGCAGACTGGTCTGAAGTGTGTGGGCTCAAGTCTGTTCAGCTCGTTTTCACTCGTTTACTACAAACACACACCAGTACGCTGCTGCAGTCTGCTCAGCACACAAACATGTTTTATTGAGCTGATCTGTCGAGACATGTCAAATAACGCAGAGCGTCTGATTGAAAAACACCTTTTTATCATTATGAATAAGGATCTATATCCTTCTTTGCTGTATTGACATCAGGAGATGAATAATGTTGTTTAGTCATAACAAAAGGTGTGTAATGACACACTTATCTGTCACTGTCTCAACTGGTACAATGACACTGACTTTCTAAAAGAATAATAAATGACACACAGATCCAAGAATAACGTCTCCCTTTTCAGGGTTATTTGCTTTCTGCTTCTGCTTTGAGTGAAGAGAGAGTAAAATGAACGCATTCACGGGGAAACGGCGCACAGAGGCAATGAAAAAGCGACAAATCACACAAACTTTGACAGGACCAAATTAAGGCTTTACATTTACTGTGATGGATAATTTACCTCAGGCAATTTTCAAGTCAGTGGAGGAGATTTTTTACCACTGCAAAGTGAGAATGTGAAGTCTGATTTGAGCAACAATACCGGCTGCCTGCAAATTAGGATAAAAAAACAACACCACACTTAGAAAAGAAAACATCCCTTAATATCAGAGCAAAGATGCTGATCCAGTCAGTGTTTGTGTGGCCTCTATTTGACCATTGAGAACAAAATGATCAGCGGCGGGAGCTCAGGAGACACACTGAGAAGATAATGGAGACGGGGAGGAGAATACACAAGAGCCATGATGTTGATCGCAGCAGAGTTTGAGCTTCAGTCATGATCCTTTCACACAAACACACAGCTGGTGACTTCAAATCTGCCAAAGCAACATAAATATTCTGTGTGACCAGACAGGCTAATAAAGGTGGCGGCACCTGGCTGACATTTCAGACACATTTTCTGGTAAACTGCCTGTGTTGCATATAAAAACAGCCAGACTGTAATCAGCTCCAATTTCAGCTGGTCTAAAAAGCTCACAGGTCTCGCTCAGCCATGGCAACTAGTCTAAATTTGGCAGAGGAACGGTGAAGTCACGGCACAGCTCCTTTAAAAAGAGACTCCAAAACAAGGCTGCAGTCGGGATCAGTGGCTTCCCAACATGCTTAGAGGTGCATGTGACTCTGCAAAGAAATGCCTGGCATCAATAATCCAGCTAATACTTTCCTCTGGTGATCTAACACTTAATCGACACTTCGATGTGAGAAAATAAAAAGAAAACCAGCTTCAACTACAAACACAAAGAATCAGTATTGATCTTTTATGAAAAAGGCCACGTTTCTGCAGACTGTGTTTTTATTTTTTACCTCTCACTGAAGTCCAGACCATTTTATATCAAACACTTGCAGAGGTTTAAATCAATCAGTGACAAATATTCAGACGTCTCGTTGTCTCAAAACATAAAAACAAAAGTTAACGGAAACATTTCCTTCACTTATAGAGCTGCAGCACGTTGCTAATATCACCTCCGAGGAAAAGGAAATGGACTTTTATCATTTTTCTTATTGATTGCAAATGTACTTGTGGCATAAAAGCTGCTGATTTCCAAACACAGTGCAGCATTTAGTTCACATTTTAACATTGTAGGATAAATATGAGTCAATACAACAGATTGGTGTACACAAGTTTCCTGCTGCAACAATAAACTTGAAATTTAAAATCAGACTGTCCATCATCAGTAAAATATATACGTGATTATTTATTCTTAAAATTATTTTAATCAGAGGGACGACAAAATGATTATCACGATATTAATATCAAGATATTTTTCTATAATTTGCAGCCCAAAATCTGTTTTTTATCATCAAATTTTGTTTTGGATGAAAAAAATGTCAACAGAATTTTATGAATTTGGCTTAAAGTTGAAATCTTCTTTTGAGAACGACCTTTTTCTATTTTATCCGTCAGTCTTTCAGATCTAAAAGCAGACTGTGAGATTCCTTTAGAAGTGAAGTCAGTAAGAAGGTCACGCTCCGAGCCACCGACACCGTCACCACACAAACAGATCAGCAGGTAACAGATGACGGGGCGGAGAACAATCGGTGACGCAGTGACATTTTCCTACTGACCAAACACCTTCAACACCTTCCATCAAACCAGCAGACAGCAAATAACAAGGAAGGTGTCATGTTTTAACCCCCCCCCCCAACACAACCATTCACTGCAATGCAAATGAGCTTCTGTGTCTCTGTTGTCCTCAGATTTATGAGTCGCTGCTCCAAACTCACGGTGTGAAAAAGCCCCCACAGTTTAATGGTGGATTCCTGTAAATGCCACATTCTAAACACAAAACCCAAAAACTGGTGAAATTTACAGTTTCACATAAAACTCTGTGCAGGTTTCTGTCTCTAGTTCCTCTTTGCAGATCAACATTCAGCTTCACGGGGAAATCACACATGTAAATCACTTCTAGTTAATGATCTTTTCACTTTCTTTCATTCAGTATTAAAAGAACAACATCAACTCACAAAAATGAGCATTAAATTGCACTTAAGTGAGTCCTTGAGTTTGAATTGACAGGAACACGCTTCTCAGAAAGCTGAGCATCACCTCTGCATGACTGAATAACCTCACCGTGTTCCTTATGAACAGAGAAACACGTCAGCCGTCACAAACGCCCACCGTGGAGGACACGCGTGTGACACGGCCGCAACTTTAAGCTTATTACTAATTCTTCTGTTTAACTGTACATGTTTTTATTAATGAGGCTGTGGAGCAACAACATGCTAAAGCTAACAGATAGTTCAATCTTGAGGTTTCTGCATAAAGTTCTGAACGATTCATATCTTTTATCTTTTATTATATCTTATAGTTGTAGTTCGCTCTTTGAACAGACTCAGTTTGAAGACACTGAGATTAATTAATGACCAGACTGACGAGCTAATTGTGTTTTATGTTTTAATAAAAACTTTAAAATAAAACGCTAGGATAAGTGCTTCTCTAAAAGGGAAGTAGCTTCTGATTTTATGCTTATTGGAGATGTTTCACATCTTATCTGAAATGCTTCTTAACCTTCTGTGAGGTGAAACATCATCATCAGATGTCTGAGAATCCAGTTTGGTGATTTAACGGTTTCCAGTTGCTTAGTTTTCTGGTTGCTCACTAACAGTGTTGGGTAAAGTTGTGCAGGTCTGTCTGTACTTTGGTGGTGGGGGTGCGCGCAGGGGGGAGTGGTTTGGCTACCCTGCAGTTTACAGCAAACAGACGTGAATGTCGACTTGTTCAAATGGCCCGTCTCTATGGTAACCATCTACAAAAGCATCCCAGCTATTCAGACTGAGGAAAATTGACGCTGAGGAGGAAAGAGTGGAAAGAAAAATGAGGGAGAGAGAGGGGAGAGGGGGTGGAGGGGGGGGGGTGGTGATTGAAACAGATTGAAGAAGTAGAGCAGGAGAGTGCGAGAGGAGCAGGATGAAAGTGGGGAGATAGATCACTGAGAGCCCACAGCGACAGCGCAGGAGGAGAGGAAAAAAGGTTAGAGATAGAAAAAAAAAGTGATGAAGGAAATGAGGTCATAGTTGTGAGAAACTGGTATATGAAAGAATGTGGCGTGGAGGGAGGCGTGATGACGGAACGAGCGGCAGGTCTGGCTACAATGTTTGGTGCATTCAGGTTTGTCCTTGTGTACAAACAGGAGAACGACCCTCACACACAAGACACCACACACACACACACACACACACACACACACACACACACACACACACACACACACACACACACAGCAGACATACTGTACACAAAGACATGTCTGTGCTCAGGGAACAAAACACGGAGACCATTGCCATGGCAGTGTCCATCAGTGTGTTCAGCAATCTGACTCCCCTCTACAAACAGACACGGCTCTGACTGCTGCTGCTGTCTGTGGAAATATTCAGTCCCGTCTTGAGAAGAATCCTGATCAGTGAATAATACATGAAAGTAAAGCAGCAGCAGCGTTTTATCAGATAAGTTTCAACATGTTGGTAGTTAATTACTACTGTAGTTACTGTAGTACAGGGTCGTCTGGAGCTGCTAAACTAAACCGAACACATTTACACTTAATGAAATACTTTTATAGTTTTTGTTCTTTATTAATCAGCTAAAATAAGGCAAAACAACACAATATTATGATAATCTGTTTATTACATCTTTCCAAATGCAGCGCTACAAATAGTTGGAAGTTAGTTAATAGTTTAGAACCCACGTGTTTAATTTAAAATGTTTAAAATATTTTGTGATAGACACTTTTAGGGGATTATAACAGGAACTTTCTGTTCCCTTTAAATCTAAGTAAACTAACACAGAGGTGTATTCTAACTGATTAACTCTATATGTTCAGTTTAGGATGAATATTACTGTCTGTAAATTCCCACTGATGGAACGTCCCAGAGAGATACAGAGTTAGTGCTTTTTGATGCTCAGTTCAGTTTCTTACATCATCATTAACTAGATGTTTTTTCTTCCCATTTTTAAAAGATAGAAAAGGTGAAAATGCAACAAAAACCTTTTAGAAAGAAGAGAACAGAAGTTCTGGTGCAAAATGCTAAAGCAATCAAACTAAAATTTTATTTTTATTACCTAAAATTATCTCTTTAGTTCTTCACGGCTCAATCAAAAAACCAGTTAAAAAACTTCTAGTCCAGTTTGGTTTGCTGTAACTTTATTAAAACTTTGAGCTCTTCAGTTGCTCGCTGGGCGTCTGTAAAATAAGACCAATAATTTTAACTTCAATCTCTGTTGTTTAAAAAGTTTATCAAGTAAAAGAAAATCTGATAATAAGTCTATAAATCTATCAGATCTGAAAACAACAAACAACGACTGAAGCTGCTGCAACTCAAACAACAGAAGACTGATATAAATGTTTATGATCAAACATCGTCTCTCATCTTGTTTTACTACAAATTGGTCTCACAGCTTTTCCAGATCTTTCCGAAGGATCACTGATTTATCATTAAAAATCCATCGAGGCTCCGCCACTCGCCGCCGCCTGCTTGTTATCGTTGCTTAGTAATTATTCCATGTGTTATTTTAAGTGTCTGTGGACACAAGCGCCAGCTAGAAGCCTGTAAATGTAAATGTAGGGAAGTGGAGCAATTCTGCGCCAGAAGAGAAAAATGCTGTTAATTAGAGCAAAGCGTCTTTTCATCAGGGAGAAGAAGTGCATGAGTTATTTTTAAGTATTGTATAGCATCTTATTTTACATGCTTTTAGACGAGATATGAGACATTCAGACACATAAACACTTAAAATGAAAGGTGATATCGTCCTAATTACCCAGATTTGTTTTTAGGAAATTCCTTCTAACTGACAGTTTAGACTATTTTCTCTCTTTAAAATTAAAATTTTAATGTCTGTGTGGCATTTTTATGTCAAAGGAGATATTTAAATTATTGAAAGCGTGATGATATGCTGTCAGAGTGTTTTCACATTAACCTCGTTTTAATGTGGGTGGTGCAAGAGCTGCTGAAACCTGTCATGTAAAAGCTAAAGTGCTTTGAATTTTAAATTTTAGGCTGACAAAAATTGTGTATTTTTATAAATAAAGAAATCAATGTCTTCTTCAACTTGACAACCTGTTTATCAAGTCGGAAAGCAACTGTCACACAATTTAAATTAACGAGTAAACTCTTTATTAGTTCTTCAGTTTAAAAATAAAAACATTCCTCCTTTATAGAATAACAGACACTAATTAGAAATTGAATGATTTGTTTAGATGAACGTGCACATTGCACAAAATAACTGATTATTTCGATTTTTGAACATAATTGGACAAAACGAAATTCCTGTGAATTCAGTTCAGCTGTTTTAATGCAAATAAATTAATTTGCAAAAGGAAAAGTGGAAAGTAAAATAGGGTCAGAGTGTAACTGGTTTGACTCTGCAGGAGACGTAAATTAGAATCAAACTGAATTGAATAGAATTGCAACAATCGCATGACTGTCGTGCAATTTCTTTATTGCACTTCATTTACAAAGTGTATTAATTACGGTTAAAATCAGATGTTTATGTTGACATTTCAATTAATTTTAATTTAATAAATGTATTTCGTGCTGATTCACTGGAAACACAAACGCCTTGTGATCCTCTTTTTGTTTGTTTGGTTGAACGTTTATTAGTTTTCATTGAAAAGTTCTTAGAAATAAATTAACACACTTTATTAAATAAATACATTTTCTTATATTTATATTTCTCTTTTTATGGAGAAAATCCAAAGACTCAACTAACTTTTTTCAAAGCAGCAGCTCCCGTCACACAAGACGGCCTTGAAAATCGCAGGACGACGTGTATTTTATTCTGATGATTGAAATCTTCAGACTGTCGTTCCCTTCAACATATTCTCTCAGACAGGCTGCGGTTGTCACCACGAGAACTTTCACATCCGACAGGAACACAAAGCTGCTGCTTGTGAACATGCACTCGGAGCCCGACGCTCGACATCAGGATGCCTGCTGCATCCTGTGTTTTATTATTCTTTCTATCTGACAGCAGTGAAGCGGAGCAGGACGGGGACCGAACAGCCCCCCCGACACAGATTTCACACAGGATGTATAACCTGGATACTCTCCTTCACCTCTCAGACACAATCCCACACAGACCTCAGAGTCATTCACTGCAATCATAAGATTGGATTTGGTTTTTCCAGCCCACCTGGTTAGATTCTGACAGGAAGCGTGAAACTCAGAGGAAGAAGAAGACGAACGGATCGTGTTTGCTGCCATGAACAATGAATGCTGCCAAATTCAGGTGAGGTCACATCAAATGAAGGCAGGAGGCATCAACTTCTTCTTTAGAACACAATCAGAGTCATATTTAGGAAAATCCAAGCAAGTTTGTAAATTCAGCAGAGAAAAGTCCAAACTATTATTCAGTAAAATTACACAATTCACCTTATTTTTCATGAAGAATTTCCCCAAAAAACAGCAAAACATGGTTAAAAAATACAAATCTGACATCAACCACCTCCTTCTAGAACCCAGAGCATCATGTGATCACTGAGCTCAGAATCGACCATGTGACACTGTAGCTCAATGTCTTAAAAATGGCGTCCATCTTGAACAGGATAAACTCAAACAGTGAATCATCTGTTGATACAAACGTAATCATTTAGAGTTTCATTTAAATCTGTCCAGCAAGAACTCAATCACATCTTTATCATCATTATTTTAAATGATTACTATGATAAATGCTCCACGAGAATCCAACAAAATAAAGTCAAAAAGTCTTTGCAGTCAAAATGTTTGCGTGTCCACTGAAATCAGCCAACGGAGAAATAACTGGTGAGAGTTTGCTGTAGTGATAAAGAGATAATTACTTGGAGAAGTTCACCTCTTCACAGCTCGGCTAAACTCAGCAGGTGCAGAGCTGCATAATTAAGATGCTGAAGTTATTTATTTGCTGCACAATGGAGATAATTATCTAACATTTCTGCACTAATGACTGATAACTGTGGTTTATTATAAGAAATGATTAACTGATGAGAGGAAACCAAACGGTTCTGGTCCATAAAACAAGACTATAAATTTAATTAGTATTTTGACTTTGTTCATGTATAAATAATTTCTATATGATCTTTTCTGTTATTCTAAAATTTGCTTTTATATTCCTTTTATTAAAGACATCCATTTTTCAAATAAACATGAGTCTTCGGCTTCTCTTTTCAAAATAAAATCTTTTGTCTTTCATCTTCTTCTTCACCATATTTAAACGTTTGAGTTGTTTTATTTCTCTCCAGATGATTTTTCTTCCTTTTTTCAGAAATGTCACACTAAGTTTGAACGTGTGTTTCTCTCCTGTAATTACATTCTTCCCTCCTGTCCACTAAAAGCTCTCAGCGTGAGTGACCCCCCCTCCCCCCCCACCCCTCACCCCTCCTTTCATCTGTACTCACTTCCAGCACTCTAAATGACCCTGCATGAATCCATTTTCTCTTGCCTCTGTTATCTCGATGTATTTTACCTCCCCACCTGCTCCCCTGTCTCGCCCTCCCCACCTGCTCCCCTGTCTCGCTCCCAGCCAGTCTCACCGCCGCTCTGATCCATCTGATCCGGCGACCCTCTCCGCCCTCTCTATCCAGGCTTAGAGTCCACGTGTTGTGGAGCGGATTACATTCCTGACATCACTATGCCAGATGTTTCTGACTAAAATAGACACAAGTTTCACCTTTAAACCAAACAAAACGTTTAGCTTTCATGATTCTGACTTTAGAACCTGTTGTTTGTTTGCTCCAAACCTGCAGATTCAAGAAGATCAAACAGCTGATACAACGCCCACAACACATTAGCATGATTGAAGCGTGTGCAGGGGAGGGAGGATCTGAAGCTGACATCACCTGGCAGGGAAGGTAATGAGGGCTGCAGGGTGCTGCTGACCCCGACTTGATTTTAGGAGACATGATGGAGGGAGAACTAGACGCGATTCATGAGATTTCACTATCCAGATGTGAAACAGTAACAAGAAGTCTGAATAACAAAGTTTTGACAGCAATATTTTAACATTTGGAGTTTGTGTAGCATTTAGTTTGATTAATATCTGTTTGTTTAATATCACCCGCTGTTGATGATCTGACACATGAAAGATAGATAGATTCCCCCCTCAGTTACAAAGAAACACAATTCAAGAGTTTTAATTCAACACAAAATAATCGACTCGATCCAGAACAACAAAACAACAATGATCAAACTATTATTAGTCTAATTTTATGAGACCTTTCACAAAGACTCAATTCAAACACAACTTCATGACTTATTAACCAAAACAAGACGCGTTACAGGATTAACAAACTAGCAGGCAGCAGATGGACTTTCTACTGATACATGTTTCATCTGAGCAGCTGTACAAACCATCACATCCTAAACATACCTGCATTTCATCAACCTGGTTTATAATCTGAAATAAAAACTGATTTATCTTTCTTAACTTTGCTTGAAACACAGTTTTGTGTCTGGTCAGAGGTCAGAGATGATGTTCAGTGTTGATGTGATGAGAGTGAACACATGAAACCCTCTGATCTCTGTTCATAAAACTTCAATCTCAATATACTAGATGAATTCTTTTGACAGAAAACCAACCGGTTCTTCTCTGGAACCAGCTGAGAACTGGAACCGCTCTGGTTGAAGAGGGTCAGCGGCGGCGCACCACAGTTTAAGCTGAAGTGATTGTTAAAACAGAGCTCAGTTTGTTTTTGAACTTTGTGCCTGTGTTTTCCCACAGACCCCCCCTCCCCCCCCCCACACACACACAAACCCTACAGTGGGGCAAAAAAGTATTTAGTCAGCCACCAATTGTGTAAGTTCTCCCACTTAAAAAGATCAGAGAGGCCTGTAATTTTCATCATAGGTATACCTCAACTATGAGAGACAAAATGAGGGAAAAAAATCCAGAAAATCACATTGTCTGATTTTTAAAGAATTTATTTGCAAATTATGGTGGAAAATAAGTATTTGGTCACCTACAAACAAGTAAGATTTCTGGCTTTCACAGACCTGTAACTTCTTTAAGAGGCTCCTCGGTCCTCCACTCGTTACCTGTATTAATGGCACCTGTGTGAACTCGTTATCAGTATAAAAGACACCTGTCCACAACCTCAAACAGTCACGCTCCAAACTCCACTATGGCCAAGACCAAAGAGCTGTCAAAGGACACCAGAAACAAAATTGTAGACCTTCACCAGGCTGGGAAGACTGAATCTGCAATAGGTAAGCAGCTTGGTGTGAAGAAATCAACTGTGGGAGCAATTATTAGAAAATGGAAGACATACAAGACCACTGATAATCTCCCTCGATCTGGGGCTCCACGCAAGATCTCACCCCGTGGGGTCAAAATGATCACAAGAACGGTGAGCAGAAATCCCAGAACCACACGGAGGGACCTAGTGAATGACCTGCAGAGAGCTGGGACCAAAGTAACAAAGGCTACCATCAGTAACACACTACGCCGCCAGGGACTCAAATCCTGCAGTGCCAGACGTGTCCCCCTGCTGAAGCCAGGACACGTCCAGGCCCGTCTGCGGTTTGCTAGAGAGCATTTGGATGATCCAGAAGAGGATTGGGAGAACATCATATGGTCAGATGAAACCAAAATAGAACTTTTTGGTAGAAACTCAACTTGTCGTGTTTGGAGGGGAAAGAATGCTGAGTTGGATCCAAAGAACACCATACCTACTGTAAAGCATGGGGGTGGAAACATCATGCTTTGGGGCTGTTTTTCTGCAAGGGGACCAGGACGACTGATCCGTGTAAAGGAAAGAATGAATGGGGCCATGTATCGTAAGATTTTGAGTGAAAACCTCCTTCCATCAGCAAGGGCATTGAAAATGAGACGTGGCTGGGTCTTTCAGCATGACAATGATCCCAAACACACCGCCCGGGCAACGAAGGAGTGGCTTCGTAAGAAGCATTTCAAGGTCCTGGAGTGGCCTAGCCAGTCTCCAGATCTCAACCCCATAGAAAATCTCTGGAGGGAGTTGAAAGTCCGTGTTGCCCAGCGTCAGCCCCAAAACATCACTGCTCTAGAGGAGATCTGCATGGAGGAATGGGCCAAAATACCAGCAACAGTGTGTGAAAACCTTGTGAAGACTTACAGAAAACGTTTGACCTCTGTCATTGCCAACAAAGGCTATATAACAAAGTATTGAGATTAACTTTTGTTATTGACCAAATACTTATTTTCCACCATAATTTGCAAATAAATTCTTTAAAAATCAGACAATGTGATTTTCTGGATTTTTTTTCCTCATTTTGTCTCTCATAGTTGAGGTATACCTATGATGAAAATTACAGGCCTCTCTGATCTTTTTAAGTGGGAGAACTTACACAATTGGTGGCTGACTAAATACTTTTTTGCCCCACTGTATATGCTGCTGCTCTCTCGGCAGTTTAAAAGAGGGGGATTAGACACAGGAGTGCGCCTCTCTCCCGTCTGCCGGAGAGCAGGCGTCTAATCTTTCGTGCCGAAGAGAGGCAATTTGGGAGAAGTGACCTGTGCTCACTTCACTTTTTCGTCCCCTTCATCGACCTATTTCCACTAAGTTGGGTGAAATCACTGCTGCATCCTTCCCTTTGTCGTTCCTTAGATTTGTCACTCTGACTTGTGCTTTTTCATTTTGCTGCTAGTTGACTCATCAGCATGCAGCACTGCACAGCTGCTCCTCAGCACCCAGCAGGCAGACAGGCAGGCCGACTTGTCAATAAAGGAATCACAGTAACAGGGCACCTCGGCGAGGCCTCCAGCCCTTCACTGACGTCTCTTTCAGCAGCCTGGACTCCCTCAGTTAACGAGCACGTAATTGTTGAGCAAGCAAAAAAAGAAGGTAGGAGGCTGAAGTGGCCACGAAGTGAAGAATGTAAAATAGGAAATATATAAATAGGAACATAAAATAGGCAATTTGTCCTAAAATTTGTGCAATCAGTGGTGAGTGGAGGGGGGGTTGGGGGGGGGATACGGCAAGTCTAAATCAGAGGAACTGTGGGGGAAACTGTGCCGCTCAGTGGGAGGTGACATTGAGAGCATGCAGTTTCAAGGACAACATGGAAATCTCACACAGAGTCGCCACGAGGAGAACGTGAGCTGAGAACCTGCAGCTGCAGTCTGCACCAAGAGTTTCTACAAATACAGATTTACTGAGTTTATATGCAGGAGAGATTAAAAAACCCTCAATCTGATGCCACAATGTTTCACTGAGTGTTAAATATTCTCCTTCTTCATGTTTCTCTTTATTTTTGGTGGCAGCAAACGCCACTATTTGTTTCATCCATATCTCACATGCAGAGAAACCAAAGATCTTTAATAACACAAATAAAAAAAAAAATCATGCTGTAAATTTATTCTGTATTTCATTAGTCCTCTGCTTCATGTTCTGAGGTAGAAATGTCCCCGACACTCTGAGGACAGATAAATATAAATAGTGTTTTCACCTTTTTTGAGAATGATGCTCATATTTTAATTATGCATAAACATTTAAGAAATAAAAGAAAGTAAAACTCTAATTAGTTTGATGGTTAAAAACATCAGAGTCGGGTGTTTTCACCAAATTAATTCAAATTAAATCAGAGCCGGTTCCTGATTTCATTTAAAAAACAACAATCTGTCAGAGTTTTAGGTTCATAAAGCACATTAGGGAGATGCATTGCAGGAAGTAAAGAGATTTTTCAGAAACAAAGTTTTATTGCTCATTAGACTGAAAAAGATTAGAAAATCATCTGGAAAGACTTTGTCTCACTAATCCAGTCAGATTCTGCAGGAAGTGAGAAAATGGTCCAGCAGAGGTCGACCAATTAAGATCGCTCCAAGAAAAAGCTGAACCTCAGAGTAATTACAAAACAATTACAGACCCCGTTCACACTGACTAATGTTACAGCTTCATATGAAGTCACTGATTCATGAACCGCCAGAGAACAATAACACAATCACTCCTTTTGTTGTTGCTTAAAAATATATAATTCAGTCAAATTATCATCAGAAATGAATCATCAGTGTAAAACTGAAGAGCAGAAACGTCTAACAAAAAAGGAAAAATGTTTATAAACGTGTAAAAAAAATTAGACATTGATGAAATTAAGAGTAAAAATCTTGAATCCAAAAGTATCCAAACAATGAAAAACTGGGACTGAAGTTTCAGGATCTGGTTCTATTTTCTGGAAAACGTTTTATGAAAACTAAATCCATTTTTTTTTAATGAAGACACATTTGTTAAAATTATTTTCAAATGAAAAACATTGCATAAAGATATAAACATCCTGTTTAACAGAAAGAAAATAATCAAGAAAAATTAGTAGATTTTATAGTGGATTGTCAAGCAGAAACAACATTTTGAGAAACATTTAAACTGATTTTTGATACAACTTAAATTATATTAAATAGTTACAGACTGAATGTGAACGGTTATGATCCAACAATCATCTGAGCTTATTTTATATAATCTGTTCTGGTTCTGCTCCTAACGTGAAGCAGCAGTGGAGCAGAGATGCAACACTCCAAGCAGCACAGAGGAGGTCGTCTTTACTGATGGATGTACATGTGTTTATCTGTCATTCTGCAGGTGGGGGGGGGGGCTTCAATCAGATTAGTGAAGGATATAATTCTAATGAGACACACAGAGGTTAAAAGCTACTCAGTCATGTCTACATGGAGAAGACACTCGCTTCACAGCAGGAACCGCCATCTCTCCTGGAATCGTTTATGTCAAGTGTCCGACCCTCCTTCAGCACTTCCTGTTTCTCTGCAGCATCCTGCAACTCGTCAGGCAGAGATCCTGAATCCAAACGAACACCATGACACAAACTACACAAGCCTGATTAATCCCTCCAGCACCTCAATAATACAGCAGTCATGTGACGTAACAGTAACATAGAGCTGAAGTACGGAATCAAAGGGGCGGGGTCCAGTCAGGGCAGCTTCCTCCTCTACAATTAGCTGATGATGATCACATGACTGTTAATGGGTTTGTGTAGAAACAGCCGACTGCTTCAGATTTCTGCTCTGAGCTGCGTTCATCTCATCAAACTAATGGAATCCTCCAGCGAGTCTGATTTTTCATTTTATTTTATTCTTTAATCTCAGATCAACATGGATGATAGAGGCGTGCAGCTGCGGCATACAGCAGGAAAAGTGCCACCTCAGCAAAAATATTACGCAAAAGTGGAAACGGCTGCAACAAAAAGTGATGACAAATGTCCTTCAGTTTGTGCTTTGACAGCGTTCTCAATCTAAAGTTGCATAATCTTTGTAGTTTAAAGGATAATTTCCAGTAACTATATCGACCAGAATTGGTTTATAATCATTTCTTCTTGTGACAGATAATAGAAACTTAGAGAATTAAATGACAAAGATAATATCAAGGTTGTGGCTCGGACCTGATTAGATCTGAATGGAGGAAGTTCTACTTCAGGATGTTATGAATGTTCCAAACAATAAGGGCAGAAAGATTTTATCAGTTGACCTAAACTGGGCAGCGAAGAGGGAGATGTAACACAAAAACAGACATAATTAACCATTTAATGTGATAAATGCGGGTTTTTAATATGAAAATGTAAATCCTAAAATCAGGATTTCTGCATTTTTCTTTGCATTTCCATCTGAGCTTCATTAATTTGCCTTTTTTCGTTTTCTATTCTCCTGAAATGATCCAGCACACAAACATCCAGTGTTTATTGCCACTCTGAGTGCAGGGAGGAGATCCGCAGCCTTTAGCACTTCATTATGCACAAACACCTATAATTGAACAAAACATGGTAAACGAAGGAAGGAGCTTAAAGATAATTAGAAAGAAAATCTCAAAGGAGACATTTTCATCCATTACAGTACATAAACACTGCTGGGCCTCAGCTGTCCCTCCTTCATCCTGTTTTCAGGGTGAAATCTTCTCTTGTTGTGTCTCTGCGTCCCATGTGAACCGTCCGACGGAGGCTGCTGCGTCCTTGGCCACCTTCTCCTTGAGAAACTGCTGTATCAGACAGGCTGCTAATGGGGCAATAACATATCCTGAGCACCAACAGCAGCAGCAGTACCAACCTCTGTGGGAGTATTCAGTTACACTGCAATGCTTCTATCTCCTACAGCTCTGACACATTCATCGCTCCTCTCATGAGGAAGAGGCAAAATGAGAAAAGAGAAAAAAAAAGATGGAAACACAATGACGTCCACGCCGCCCTTGTTTCCAATCTGGAGGATACCATTCCACAACAGGAAGGGAGGTAAAGCAGGAAGAGATTTGGAGGCAGTTCTGTTTTCACAGGCACAGGATGGCGTATCTGTGCAGAGCTGCTCATCCAAACAGAGCACCGAGGCGCCTATCAGTGATTCAGGCTGCTATCAAGAAAAGAGCACAGAGTACTTCTCCCAGCTATAAAACCGTGGGCTGCTGCGTTTCCACATCTGCATGATGATAAGTGAAAAGAATCTAATCAATGAGGACGGGGTGTGCTGCTCTGTTCATCAGGTCAGACTCTGACTGTGTCGTCCTGACACACACCCAACATGATACCAAGATAGAAACAGCAACATCAGACAGATACACAAACAGCTGATAAACAATTTAAATCTAAAATCCTAAAAATGTAGTGATAACAGAGTCAATCACACACAAATAGGAGCAGAGAGTTGAGGTGATAAAACAGCAGAGACTGATTTGAAAGTTCCTGTTTGAGTGTTCAAATGATGAAGAGCTGAACATCAACACGGAGCAACAAATTCAGCTGAAGATGGATTCAAAAAGTAAATAAATACACTACTTCTTTACGTTGTTCTTGTATTTCCTGCAAACCACTTTGTGCAGATAAACAAGTAAAGTATGCAAATCCGAGCCGTCGCCTCGCCTGAGTCTGAATAACTGATCATCCTGAACAGCGAGACATCCGGAGAAGACCAGGTGGAGACAAAGTCCTCCACTCATCTGACCCAGTGGGGTTGCGTGGATGAGACCGGCAGCGCCATCGGCAGAGATTCGAGTGCACTGTAACTCAGAGGCACCACAAATATTTTATTCATAAGAAGAAATTTTGAAGCAGCGAGAGTGACTAATGGAGCCACGGGGACTCTCAAACACACAGAGTTAGAACGGGATTGACAGGGTTTAACCCACCTACACCAACAAACAGAAAACACATTAAAAAGTAAAGTCAGAAACGGCGGCGCTCCTTTTATGGGGATTAAAGAGAATGCAGTTGTACCCTGAATGCACCGCAGAGGGTAGCTACGTTCCTTTTAGACCTATCACAGGACAGGAGCTGCTAACAGCACAATGCAGGAAGGTGTCTGCACATTATTTAGCAGACAAACTGACAAAAAGGGTTCATTACACATCTGTGCAGAGCAGGCTATTGTTAAAACACTCAGGTGTATCTGTATTCACCTTGAAGAACAGCACAGCTGCACACATCGCCCCATATCACTGGAGTCGTGATGCAACTAAAGCAAAGTGCAGCCATGAGTGTGTTGATCTGAACCCACTCACTCCATTCCAAGTCACCGCAGCTCAAGATCTCACACTCACAACTAAATATGTGATGAGCTGAGCTGCAACTCACATCCTCACAAACACACGACCGCGTGTTTCCAGTTGCAGAGAAATAAGGAAGAGACGCGTCTCCTCAGTCGGGATAATTAGAGCTCACGCTCATCCTGGGAGACAAAGCCCTGCGTCATGAGAACAAGACTCGCCTGATGAGGCCTCTCTGTTTAAATCCTCGAGATGAGGCGAGCGTGCCCGTCGATGGAATCGCTCCAGGAAACGTGCACGAGCTTTAAGGTGGAGAAGCAGGGACAGACGGAGATAGAAATCTGTAGATGAGTGGAGAGGCAGGAAGGCATCTTTGAGGGAATAAAAGTATGTAGATTAAAGGCTTAGATTAAATCAAATATTTCTTCCTACTGTTAGTCAGAGAGGAGAGAGCAAAGTTACAGGTGAGTCACTGCGTTTGGTGCCACTTTGAAGTCGGTTCGCCTCAGCAGGGTGTGGAAATGAGGGTTTTTCTGAGCGAATAGGAGGACGGGTTGGGCTCTGGGATTAGTACCTTTCTCCTTGCACTTCTATAAAAAAACAGCGTTTCTTGTTGCTAAGAGGATTCACAGGATGTCCCGACAACAGAAAGCAAGGTTTTAGGTTTTAATCTACAAATTCAAGAGGCTGATTCTCTGCTGGTGTTAAACACCTTCAAGTTGACTGACAAGGCCGAGCGTGTAGGTCAGAAAAGAAATCTTTCCAGCTTACAGACAGGAAACAGCCTTACGAGAGGATTAAACTGTGCTCTGCCACCTACAACATCCTGTTAGCAGATCTCAAATTCAAGTGTTGCTGTTTGTTGTTGTTTTTCTTTTCCCCAGGAACGAAACGGGCGCTTGTTTTCTCATCAGTTACAAAACCTCCAAAAAAACATTCCGACTCCTCCATCGAACCGCCTCAGAAATGAAAATAAAATGAAGGATAGCCGTTCAACATCGGCCTATTTCCAGAACAAATACACAGGAAAGCACATTTTATTATCAACATCAAACACACACAAACTTCAGATGATAAGAGGACTACAACCACAAAGGAAATAAGCTCTAAAGTTATTTCTTTGCTTTTTTGGATCTGTGTCTGTTCCTCTGGTCCTTCTGGCTGCTTCATATCTGCAGGCAGATTGTATTAAACCAAAGAAACCAACACTGCAGTCTCCTCCACACGCAGGCTCAGTCTTGCCCTGAATTTAGACACATGTTGGAAGGAACATAACATTTTTTAAATTTATGATTGACACAAAAAATGTTATGCGGTGTGGTGTTGCATAACACATAGCTTTGGTTTAAATCACTAAAGAATGAAACATACTGCGAGTATTAACTATTCCAGATTTAATCCAGAGGGAATCGTAGCAGCAAATACCTCCGAGTGATGCAACCGGATTGTTGATTCTAATCAACCGTTCTCACATTAACTCCAGCAGAAACTTTTAAAGTGAATCAAACTGATTTAAAGTTTTAGTCGTTGTTGTTTTAAACTTGTTTTTCCAGCATGTTAAAGAAATATTTAAACAGAACTGCTGAGGCAACAAAGAGGTCACAATCTGGCCTTCTTACAGGTAACTGACAAAACAAAACTGTTTACGCAGCTGAAGGTAACGGTTCATCTCAAACCAGCTGGACAGTTTCAAAGAAAAGAGGAACAACTACGCAGCTTCCATCATAAACTTCAGCTCAAGGTCAGTTAAGCATGAAAGAAGAATATTTACCTCTGCAGCTGGTTTTCAGTGTCACCAGCGAACTGACTGGCAGCTTCATTCTGCTCGTGGAGAACTTCTCACATGTTGAGCTAAAACAATTCTCTCAATCTCATTTTACACTTGATCTGATTAAACATGGAACCTCATGTGGTTTTACAACAATCACTTCATAAAAAATGAGGTTGAGGTTCTTTTTTCTACGTTAAGCTGCTCTATTCTCTAATAATATTCATTGATTTGATTCAGCATGAAATAAAATCATGTGTTTCCTGTCGACGGAGCAGCAGATTCTCCATCTGTGGCCTTAATGCATGAAAGAAAGAAAGTCTTGTCTTTCAAACCAACACCGGAATCCTCAGCCTGCACCTTACTGTCCAAACCCAGAAAAAACTATGTCAATTTCTCCCTTTAATCCGAGTGATTGATCAGGAAATGCTATTGATTTTATCTACTAATCATCTCCGGAGAGTCTGTATGGTATCGATCAGTGAGGCTTGGGAGGCTGATAGGAGAGGAAATTGTTGCATGGGGGACACGTCTTTTGTAGAGTGCAGCAGCACAGATTTCACTGCGGACATAATAATCACATTTCCCCTCACACACACACGCGCACACACACAATGCCTGCCAGTGCTGCCTCAAAATGGCTGAAGTTTTTTTTATTTTTTTTTTCCTTATGTGGCAAAAGCAGGAAGGAAAAGCTTTTCATGGTAAGTACTTTCTTTGCAGACCACAGCAGTGCCAGGAGGAGACATGCTGCTGAAAATATCCGTAATGGTTGAGCAGAAAAAGCTTCTGTTTACCTTCTGGGCTGATGGGGGGGGGGTTGCAGTGTTACGGGGCTGTTTGCTCTGAAAATGGGAGCATTGTTGTACTATGATACACACACACGTGTGTCACTGCAGGCATCAGAGTCCAGGGACAGTAAATGGTGAAGCAGCAAGAAAACAGGACTCGGTATCTGAGTGGTTTTATTCAGGATTTCAACCATTTGGTTCAAAGAAACCAGCTTGTATTAGATGTAAAGATGTTTTATACTACAAGCTAATAAAGATGGAAACACAGAGCAGATCAGGACCGATGTGGGACACGGTATTAAAGAATATTCATGTTACAGATTAATCAGCTGCACAGTAAGAATTTAATTGTTATTTTTCCAACCTAAAGTTAGTTAGTTTGGATTCTTCTGAATCTCTGAGCTGGAAAATGACCTTTATGAGGTTACTGTGGTAAATGCTGGTTATTTAATATGTTGGTTTCTCAGAATTTTTAACAAAGACGGTGACAGATTAACCAGCACTTGAGCCACATTCATGCAGCTCGAAGAACTTTAAACTGAAGGTAGATTGATCAAATATTTTCAACAATTAATTTGGATGATTTTTGCACTTTTTGAATAATCGACATTCATCACATTTATTCTAAGTTGACATGACGGCAGACATATATGTACAAAACAGTGTCACAACAAAATAATGACGTGACTCCAATAAAAGACCTTAAAAATCACGAGGACTCACTAATTGTTTTGTTCTTTCCCCAAAATCTGAAGGATTGTATAAATGAATTAATATTAGATGGTTATATTTATGGGATCACCTTCATGAATCGCCCTAATTTCTAAAGGTCAGTGTTGTTTACCTCTATTTCAAACACATTGTGCGTGAAGAGAGCTGAACCTGTTTAATCAATCATCTCTAAAAAGCATTTGTAAACTTTTACAACACAGACAGAGAAAATGGGACAAATCTGCGGTAAACAGGAGGTCCACCTGGTCATCCTGTTGAGACAGGAAAAACCACAGTTTGGTTCCTATGTAAGGATTTCCTCTTCAGTTTGATCTCAGTACACAGTATATGATCACAGCAGAAGTCATTGTGTGTCTCTAAGGCCCAACTGACTCGTCTTTCATTTGATCTCTGCAGTAAAACTCTGCTGTTTTTAAAACCTTCCAGGACACAAACAAACTGCAATCAGAGCTCAGGAATGAGGCGCAGAATGACCTGGAAACACGCTGATTAATATTTAACTGGATCTAATATGTGCCATTGTGTTTTATGGTTTTAAAACCAGATGAAAAACAATAATAAGGACTCTGCAAACACTAACTGAAAAGATTAATTCCGCTACTTGTGGCAATCTTGGCAGAAATCAATACAATTCACAGAAGCGAGGTGAAACAGAGAAGACGCGTTTTACAGAGACCGAGCAGTTAATTTGTAGATGATTATTATCGGACACTAAATAATTTGGCACATAAAAATTCAGGAATATTTCCTACCTCAATGTAACCGGCCAGTGTTGGAACAACGATGCCCAAAACCAGGGCAGAAATAGCAGGGACGGGACCCATCTTCAGGCTCTCCGGATCCGCAGCTGTAAATAACTTATATCCTCTCAGATCCGATTAGAATCAGAATCCAGAAGAGTCAGGAGAGTCCTGGGAAGGACTGAACGATCAGAACCTGGACCGAACCGCGCTGCTTGTGTCTTTAAACCGAGCTGGACTGAGTGTCGGGCTTCGCTGGAAATGTGGATTATGTGTCTGTGGTGGAGCTGCTGAAGCCCAGCTGCCTCCTCCCTCCTCTACCTCAGCTGATCTGAGCCACATCTGAGCGAACAGGGCCACCAGGTGGCCAACTGCACCCATCATCCTGCTCAAAAACCCAAACCAGGATCCTGAAGGGACAAACCAGAACCAACTGGCTCGTTTTCATTAAAAAAATAAAATTAAAACAAATCGACTAAAACCTCAACAATATTTATATGTAAATACACATTTTTTCAATATAATCTGCTTTTATTACATTATATGGTCTATTTTGCCATTTTCACAAGGAGCAGTATTTTCTACCTTTGTTTTATAATTAGTACAATATTCTCAACATTTTCATAGTGCAAAAACATTCCTAATTATTTTTTACACTAATTGACTTTTCTTTTTTTACTTGTTGTGGTTTTGTATTTGAGCCCCGTGATCTGAATCTGAAGCAAACATAAATAAAATACAGACAATTAAAAAGAAAATACAAAGTTAAAAAAACAACCTGTTTTTAAGGCAGTTTGTGTTCTTTGATGTAGCCGAAGGTCTCGGTAGGATTTGAACATGTAATTTATTTTATCATTCTTCATGTATCACTCTCTGAGTTTCTTGGAGAACATCACTGAAGCTGCTGTTTGGTTTAATTATCTGAGAAGATCCTCACTCACCGTCTGGACTCATGAGGAGGTCGATCATGTGGCGGAGAAAATTGAAAACATGATGAATCTGGACTTTTCTGCCTTTATAATTCAACATGTTGACAAAATGCAGCATCAAACCATGACAAAACCTCCCCCATGTTTGATAATCGTCCATATAAGCTCACTGTTACAGCTCTCTGCTGACCTCTGCTGTAGAAACCGTTGTCACTCCATGAGACCTGTTACTATGTATTTTCAGCTAAGTTATTTTGTTTCCTTCTATTAGACTTTGGAGATTTGATTGTTGAAAAATCTGAAAATTGCATTTATTCTAACAATCTCTCCCTCTTTCTGTTGTTGAAAAGATTTCCCACATGATGCTACTGCCACCGCCGTGCTTCACTGTAGCTGTGGTGGAACATCAGACATTTTGCTTGAAGATCTGCTTAAAGAGTTTCTTGAATGTCTAATATGAGTTTCTAAAACTCTGAGGAGTTCAAATTTTACACACATTGCCTCCAGCTGCTCCATCATAAAGACTAATGATGCACAACTGCTGAGTTGGACATCATTTACGAGGGTTTATCTCTTCATTTAAAGCTCTGATAAAGTGAGGATTGAGTTTTTCATTGCTTCACTGATCAAGTTCCCTTTGCTCAGATTTTCACTTTGGCAGTTTAAAATTTATTTTAGTTCCCAATTAAAGATGCAATTGCACCTCAGGGAGCACTTTTAAAATGGTTCTTTAGCTTTGACTCACAGCGTGCGAGAGGGAAATGTGGCATCTCACGAATCCCAATGATACAGAGCTCATAAATCTATAAATGTTTCTCTTGCTTTGTCAGTCTTTGTTGCACTATTTACAAATGATTGATGGAAAAGTTTGATTCAGTCTGTTTGAAGTCAAATCCATATCCAAGTACTAAAAAAGACATAAATTCTTTCTGATGGCAAAATGAGTGTTAATATTTAATCATAGACCTGAATTAATGATTTGAGTTTATTTACTATATACTTATAATTATTATGCCTAAATTTTATACAAATAAATAATTAGTTAATCTATGCAAATTCACGAGCATTTGGCTGCTTTAATTGGTTCCCATGATAAACTGTGAAAATATACTTCATCTATCTCGTCCAAACATACATATAACCTTAATCAACTTTCGAATACATATAAAAATTTCAAAAGATGAGGTAATGAAGTGGCAGTATAATCAAAAAACGGTAAATAAATGATAAAAAGTAAATCATTCACTTGCAGTGGAATCAAACCTCAAAAAATGTAATGCTGCTGCTCCACTCTTTGACCACTAGGGGGCACTAACTACTCTCGAGTCCATAGACTGTGGGTCTTCTTTTCCTTTCACTACTCTTTCCTTTTAACATATAAACGATCATTTGTAAATATAGGAAGCCAGCTAATATTTTACGGTATATTAAAAAAAATAACGATGAAACGCAAAGCAGACAGATTTTTGTTTTAGACATGAAAACATCTTGTTGGTCAATAGGTTGATTTCCATTGGACAACATAAGGTGTAAATTTTCTGATTGGTTGTATTTTGGGGAACTAAACTTCAAAATTATTGTTACTATGTATTACGAAACATAATCAGGAACATTCCCGGAGACATTATAATATTAATCAACTAAATAGTTTGTCAGTTTTGTAAAAAAAACATGTTAAAACAGCCTTCAATGCTTTTGCGCCAAAGATTGAAACGACCAATCAGCAGCCACGCTCTGCGGTGTTGCTAGACAGATTATGTTAATATATGCAATGCGGCCATCTCTGCAGCTACCATTCTGAGGTAAGAACAACTTGCTCGTTTTTCACAAAATGTAAGAATGCCAGTGACTGAAAAGTGATCAGATCTGTAGCTTAAATATACAGAATTCTTTGTGTTAACGTAAATAAAATTAGTTTGATGTTTTAGATCATATCTATCGGTAGAAAATATATTTATTTTCCGTAGGTCTCTTTGGAAGTAGCTGTTGTTGTTAGTCCCACCCAAAATGGAGCCCGTTCTTCCTTGTTCACAGCGGACTTGAAGGGCTGGGCTCAACTAGAAATGGGGGACGGGTGAGTCTACATAAATAATTCGGCGCTGAAAGACTTCAAAATTATTTTAGTAAAATAAATCCAAAGTGTGTCTCGTCCCGTGGGGACCGTGAGGTTGAGTCGGTGTGACTGTGCGGCGGCGCGGCAGAGCTACACGGTCGGGTTGCTGATGCGGTAAATGCCCGGTGTTTCTACAGCGCTGCTTTTTGTGGTATGGTCCGGTTGGGACCGACAACCTGCGGGGTTAAAATAGGGGGGAGATAAAATTTGGATTGATTATACCATCTAGATTTGTGAATGAGTTTAGAGAATGGAGATGATCTTCAGTCTGTTGTCGCAGCAAGCGGCTGGATTTAGTCGTCGTTCACCGGACGGCCTGCTGATCAAACCGGCTTTTGCCCGGTTTTACCCCCGCTGACAGTCTGTGTGACACACGCTGGTGTGTGTTGATGTGTGTGTCCCGTCAGCCGATCGAAGTGATCAGACCTGCAGAAATCTCAGCTTCAGGTTAAATATTAAGGAGCTAAATGCGTGAAGTCTTACGGTTATATTAAAACATGTCATTAATAAATGTGGGAATCTGACGCTCCCATTCATAAATTTTAACATATTTCCACTCATATATAATAACAATCTATTTCTGTTTTAAATGAATTTTATTATAAATCAGGGTTATGTCAAATAATAATTCCCCCAAACTGGATTTTATTGTTGTATAATTTTTATTCTCGTCATAATGACATGGTTATTGACATTAAATATGACACAAGTTTGTCATTTCTGTGTCTTTCAGGCCTCTCTGGCAGTCTAATGAGAGAAGTGACGGTGCTGTGCTGCCATGGAAACCAAGCAGGAACCATCACCTGTTTGGAGTCAGGCTGTTAACAACGATTCAAACAACCCCACACAGGTCTGCCATCCTGTTTGTACTGTCCCTTCACCACCAGGTCCAACAGTCAAAAACTCCAAACGAGCCATAATGTTACTCAGTAAAGTCTCAGAGATTTGAAAACATTTGTTTTAATTAAACAGCAGCTGGGATGTTTATTTGATTAGTTATTATTTAGTTATTTCCGTGGCAGTACTCGAGTACCTTCCACCTGTCATGGTGGATATTCAGACTCCAAGCAGAGTTTTTCTGGAACAGGATTTTCAACAATCCTTCTAATATTGTTTTGAAGCATTTCTGTTCTATGCAAATGTGTTTCAGGTTCATTTTGAAGGCAATACTGTGGCCCAGATCGTGTACAGTGGAGAACAGGTCGACAAGCCAGAGCAACAGGTGGTTTATTCAGCAGATGGAAACTCGTTTACCTCTGTGGAGCCTGCAGAGCACACGCTGGTCTACATACATCCTGCAGATGGAGCTCAGGTAAGAAAAGAAGGGGGTCTTTTCTAAAGTTAAACATTTAAAGTCTCAGTTTTTTTTAAAGTGCAGATACTCACACTTTCTGTTTTTTTTAGACCGTTTTCTCTGATCAGCCACAAGTGGCGTATATCCAGCAGGATGGCACGACCCAGCAGGTAAGCTCACCTGCTGTTTTCACATCAACGACTTGTTCCATGTTATTTTTATAGATTCATAATCTGTAACTCATCTTTAGGTCACAGTTCTGCTGCCTGGAGGTCAGAACATGAACGCTGCCAATCTGCATGTTCTCAGTAATGTAGCAGATGCTCCACAAGCCATTCTGGAGCCTGTTTCCCAGGTGAGGACACAGTCTCAAGGAAGGTTTTTAACTTTTAATATAACAGCATAAGCACTAATGAGTTAAATAATATTCACTGTTTTCTGATATAAACACTCGAGTAGAAACATTGTGTTATTTTGGTCTGTGTGATGGAGGTATTAAGACTTCAGGTGAGCAGCAGTCTTCATCAGAACGGAGTCGCTAACGTTTTGGCTCCATGATGAGGAGTTCAAGGTTAATCACGGATTTTATCCCACCGGTTTTATTCTGTTACAAACAGGAGCAGCTGTCTGCATCCAATTCACTCACAGACATGGCCGACATCACCGATCCTCCCACCAGTCCGCTCGGAGCCACAGACTCCACTGATGATTCTGATGAAGCTGAGGATGAAGACTCTGAGATGGAAGACTGGGACCTCCAGCAGCCTCCGATGTTCGACCCTCACAGCCTCTGTCAGTCACGTTTCCTAGTGTTTCCTGTCACTGGGTTCTTTATTCACCTTTAAAATGAATATTTATGTTTAAAACACACAGTTGACTCTATTAACTTCTCATTTATGGTGTTCCAGGGTGTGAGGAGTGTAACAACGCTAACCCCTCAGACTGTCCCGTACACGGTCCTTTGCATCCCATCCCCAACCGGCCGGTTCTGTCCAAAGCCAGAGCCAGTCTGCCTCAGATCCTCTACATCGACCGCTTCCTTGGCGGAGTCTTCTCCAAGAGGCGGATCCCAAAGCGTACACAGTTTGGTCCTGTGGAGGGACCGCTGGTTCCTCAGAGTGAGCGACAGGATCATCACTTCCACCTGAAAGTAAGTCCTCGTCATCTTAACGTTTGAAGAACTTTTGTGCGTCTACAGAGTGAATCTGTCACTGATCTCATTTGTCTTAGCTGTGCATCCTCGATGCAGAGAAGAATGGAGGGAAATCAGCTGACATGTGGTTGGACCTTTCTGATGAGGAAAGCTGTAACTGGATGATGTTTGTGAGGCCTGCTCAGAACCACCTGGAGCAGAACCTGGTGGCCTACCAGTACGGCTCTGAGATCTTTTACACAACCATCAAGCACATCCAGCCCAAGCAGGAGCTTAAGGTTGGAGAGTTTCACAGACTTGCATGTATTGATCCTTTTAATGTCCCGCCCTCGTCATCGTTTCTCACATCATCAGAGAGAGTTTATAAAAGTGAAAGTCTGTGTTTTATTTTGAAGGTGTGGTACGCAGCATCGTATGCAGAGTTTGTCAATCAGAAGATCCATGATGTTACAGAAGAAGAGAGAAAAGGTGACGGTTGTGTGTAACCCTGTCAGTGTGGTGTTAACGCTGTTCGTCCTCGTCCTCATGTTGTCTCGTTTGTCCAGTGCTCCAGGAGCAGGAGTGGAACTGGCCTTGTTACGAATGTAACCGCCGCTTCGTGAGCTCCGAGCAGCTGCAGCTACATCTCAACATGCACGACGACAAGTTAAGCTCCGTTACAAGGTTCAAACATTTTTCATCATCTCTCATTGTGATCTTCTTTTTTTCAATGTTTATCATGATCATGTGACCTGATCGCTGTGACTCAGATCCAGAGGTCGCGGCAGAGGCAGAGGAAGGAAGAGGTTCGGGACAGGAAGAAGACCCGGGCGCCCGCCTAAATTCATACGCCTGGATCCTCCTGTAGACGCGAATGGGGACAAAACATCAGTGAGGGAACGTTTATCAATGTTTGATGTCTTAATTCTACAAATATTCAACAACCTTTTATATTCAGGAAATGCTGGACTTGATGGAGAAGCCGCAGGAGGAGGAGATGGACGGAGCAAAGAACGGAGTGAAGGACATGTTGATGGAGCCGGAGGGGGAGGCTGAGACTGAGGCAGGGTGTCCGCTTGTCCCCCCTGCTGAGGAACCGCTTCCAGAAGCCATAACACCATCCTCCAATTCAGACCTGTCTGTTCCACTAAAGGAGGACCCGGCATCGAGCAGCCAATCAGGACTCACGTCGCAGGACATGCATCGTGCCAAAAAAATCCGAGTGAGTGTTCAGACTCGTTACTCGTCTCGGTGTTTTTCTTTTTTTTTAGTGGCTTTAAACAATGTGTCTCTCTTCCTCGCTGCGTGCTTCCCTCACAGATGGATGTGCAGGTAGGTGAAACCTGGAGGATGATGGGAAATCGTAACCTGTACAGAAACTATTTATGATGCTAATGTTCACGGATCTTCTGACACCACAGTTAGTCCATCAACCTGTTCACGTGTCCCAGCAGATGCTGCATGTGAGTGTTTTTCTTGTCCTCTCAGAACGCGGCGCTGCAGCACCTTTTCATCAGGAAGAGTTTCCGTCCTTTTAAGTGCAGCTTGTGTGGAAAAGCCTTCCGGGACAAAGACAGGCTGGATCAGCACCTGGGGGTCCACGGTCGGGACGCTTATACCTTTTCCTGTCACATTTGTAGTAAGAGTTTCGTGAGCGACTCGGCTCTGGAGGACCATTTAGTAGAGCACACAGAGAACCGCTCCTACTCGTGTCTCTTATGTCCCGAGACATTTGAAAGACTAGAACTGCTGAAGGATCACGTGGAGGTGCATTCTGTGAACGGCAGCTTCACCTGTCCCTCCTGCAAGAAGACGTTTACTGACTTCATACAGGTTAGTGGTAAAGTCGTTTCCTGCTGTCAAGTGTTTGTGTTAACGAAAACTGCAAGAAAAAGTGTTTTTGAAAAGTACCACATTCTCTTGAGTTCCTTTTAATATTCATTTAACACAAACATTCATTTAACTGCAGGTGAAGAAGCATATCCGCTGCTTCCATTCAGAGAAGATCTTTCAGTGTCCGAACTGTGAAAAGGCTTTCTGCCGGCCGGACAAGCTGCGTCTGCACATGCTGCGCCACTCTGACCGCAAGGACTTCCTGTGCTCCACATGTGGCAAACAGTTCAAGGTGAGCTGCAAGATGAGACGACTGAACCATAACAGTAATAGTCGTATTCTGTGATGTTTATTTTGCTGTGAAATTCAGAGGAAAGATAAGCTGCGAGAGCACATGCAGCGCATGCATAATCCAGACCGAGAAGCCAAGAAGTCTGACCGGATCCACCGCTCCAAAACCCACAAAACAAAGACCCCCACCTCTGATTATGAGAGCTTTGCGTTTAAATGCAGACCGTGCATGATGGGATTTCGACGCAGAGGAATGCTGGTGAGCTGCAGCCTTCACTCTGTTTGGTTTGGAAATCCAGAACCTAAAGCGGTTTTTCTTGTTTCAGGTGAATCATTTATCTAAGCGTCATCCGGAGATGCGTATCGACGACGTGCCCGAGCTGACGCTTCCAATCATCAAACCCAACAGGGATTACTTCTGTCAATATTGTGATAAGGTGTTCTTTCCTCTTTGATTTTAAAACTTGTGCCTGAAACAAAACTCCAGCTTTCTTTGCATCATTGTTTATTTAACGAACTGCAGGTGTATAAAAGTGCCAGTAAAAGAAAAGCTCACATACTGAAAAACCATCCCGGGGCAGAATTACCTCCCAGCATCCGGAAGCTGCGTCCTGCTGCTCCAGGCGAGCCGGACCCCATGTTGAGTACGCACACCCAGCTGACTGGAACCATCGCCACAGCCCCAGTCTGCTGTCCACACTGTGCTAAACAATACAGCAGCAAGGTTAGCAGGGCTTCATCCTCACATCGCTTCATTAATGTCGTAAAATTGGCTGTAAATCTTGATCGAACTTCCTGTTTCTCAGACAAAGATGGTGCAGCACATCAGGAAAAAACACCCAGAGTTCGCTCAGCTGGTTAACACCATCCAGGCTCCTCTGACTGCAGCTGTGATCAGTTCAGCTCCGGCGGTCATCAGCGCAGACGGAACCACAGCTGAGGCTGTAGTGGTGAGAATAATCATTTATTATAATAATTCAATTATAATCAGGTTTAGATTTGTGTCTTTGTGTCCACTGACTCTGTTTCACAGGTTTATTCTATTTCTCTCTGATACAAGTTATTAGATGTGTGATTCCTGTTGTTGCAGACCACAGATCTGCTGACTCAGGCCATGACAGAACTCTCTCAGACGCTGACCACGGACTACCGGACGACACAGGGAGACTACCAGAGGATCCAGTACATCCCGGTGTCTCAGGCAGGAGGCAGCCTGTCCCAGCCGCAGCACATCCAGCTGCAGGTCGTCCAGGTCGCTCCGGTGGGTAAACGGCGTGTTACTTTATACTTTGTACACGATCAGAAGGCAGAATGAGTGGATCAGATACAGATTGGATATAAAAAGGAAAGTCATTGTGATTTCCTGCATGTTTCACAGGCTTCATCTCCACATTCCCAACCCCCGACAGTAGATGTGAGCCAGTTGCATGACCCTCATGGCTACAGTCAACACTCCATCCAGGTACAACACATCCAGGTGTCTGAGCCCTCAGGCTCCTCACAAGGTGCCGCCCAGGTAAACCAACAAATACTGGGATTGAGTTTTTTGTAACAAAATCTAAAAAAACACAATTTTATATCCAAACAATGTGAAAGAGAGAAATTACTGTAGAAATTTCTTTCCTTTTTAAACGTTTATTTCTGTTCTCAGGGGACCAGTCAGCCTCTGAGTCCAGCCTCCCAGCAGCCCAGTCAGGACCTGAGTCCTGCCCAGCTGACCCCGGTCACTTTAGCTCAGACTCACAACCTGCAGGCTAACAGCGCCCAGCAGCCGGGCGTAGTGCAGCACGCCTACATACCTGGAAACTGGAACTACAGAGGCTACCGTGAGTCCTAAACTTTCACCTGCAGTTAGAAACTCTCTGTTCCGTGTGATGATAATCTTGTTACTGTTCCAGCATCCGAGATCCAGATGATGGCGTTACCTCACACTCAGTATGTGATAGCTGAGGCTAGCACACCTGTATCCGGGGTCAACAGCAACCAGGTGAAAACGGTGAGTCACCTCCACTTCCTGTTTATCACACATGAAAAGGGCAGCCATGTTCTTGTAATCCTAAATACTTTTCTCTGTCTAGACACACTACGTTATTTCTGAGGGTCAGAGTGAGCTGGAGACAAAACAGGCGACTCCTCAGAGCACAACACAGACGCAGAGCGAACATCTGGAGCAACAACCTGCAAATCAACAAGCCGCCACGCAGTACATCATCACCACCACCACCAACGGCTCCGGCAGCAACGAAGTTCACATCACAAAGCCATGAACTTTATAAATCCAGTAAATCCTCCTTCGTTTCCTCTGGAAGTTTTTACGTGTAAATGAAGAAACATCCCGTCGATCATACGAGAGGAAACGTACCAACACAGTTTTATGTGTCTGAGTTTTAAATAAACTGCCAGAACTTTGTCAGTAAATATTGAAAGAAGAAAAAATGAAGTTTTTATTTTTAACATAATATAAAGATAAACTAAATGGAACACTAGTTTTAAAGATATGGACTTGAATAAAGAACTTGGCGAGATTTTTTTTGTTCTTTTACAGGTTTTTATGCTCATTTTTCATTTTGTGTTACAGACATTTCATTTAGTATTTTACCTGGTTCTGATTCTGATTATGTTACACACAGTGTTGATGATTTCAGATGGGATTTTTCTTTGAACGTGTAAGAACATTTGATTTACCTGATAGATTCTTCTCAGTTCCTACAATGTAGAATGAGCTATTTTAATACTCGTCTTTGTCACTACTATATTGTTTTTGTAGTAAAATATAGAAAAACAAACACGTTAAGCTTCATTCTTCAAAACGTTTCAGTTTTGTTTTAATTTTATTGCAAATTTCAACCAAATTTAACAGAAACCCCAAACTTAATGTAAAGTTTGTGGAAAAAAACTCAACTGCATATTAATTTAAAATCTTTCTAAAACCTTGAATATATTTTTTGTTATTCCAGGAGAATATTTCATCTCTGAATATCCAGATCAACAATAGAATATTGAAACGCTTCAAACTAAAACATGAAGCAGTAAAATGACTGGGATGTTTGTTTTTAAACGGAATGACGTCATCTGACACGGATCTTCAGGTTGTTTTTACTCAGTCTGGTTTAACGTGTTTCTGAGGTTATGATCTAATTACAGTGACTGTTATTTAGTTGTTTTAGGAGTCGTGATTCAGTTCATGAATGTGTTTGATGTGGGATGATGTCAGCTGGTTTCAGTAAAATCAGGATAAATAAAACTACCAGGTGTTGTGAAGACAAGTTGAAACGAGACTCCCATCGAGCACCAGTTCACTATTATTGGATATATTTATATGATAATGCAATGAGTGAGAAATATAAATATTTATCCTACACCGTTACCTTTAATGATAATATGATTTAATCCTAATAATTTCCTTTTATGTAATTTACATTCTCAGATATAAAGCATCAGAGGGAGAGTGGGCGGGACTTGCAGCCTCACGTCTCAGGTGTGCGTTCCTGTAAACTGCCTCACCTGACTCACAAGTCTTCGCTCGTTCAAGCTGTAGTTCTTTATTTAACCACTAGGTGGCAGCGTGACCCAGAGAGCAGAAATGACCATGTTTTCCATGAGTGGAAATGCAACACAGAATACATCTACAAGAAAGGTCAGAGCAGACTCTACTTCTTAAGGAAGCTGAGATCTTTTAATGTCTGCACCAAGATGTTGCAAATCTTCTATAGGTCTGTTGTGGAAAGTGCAATCAGCTTTGCAGCCATCTGCTGGGGCAGCAGCATCAGAACCAGAGACTTGAAGAGAATCAACAAACTGATCAGGAAAGCTGGATCTGTGCTGGGAGTATCTCTGGAGCCGCTGGAGCTGATTGTACAAAAAAGAATGCTGGACAAACTGATGAAGATGATGGAGGACTCTTCTCACCCTCTGCACGACACAGTGATCAAACAACAGAGTGTGTTCAGTGAGAGGCTTCTTCAGGTCCGATGCAAGACCGAAAGATACAAAAGATCATTCCTGCCTGCAGCCATTAGCCTCTACAACAAGAACAGACCTTGATCGTTATTATTATATTATTGTCGTATTATTGTTTTTGTTGTTGGACAAAAAAAACTACTACAACGTTGAATTTCCCTTCTGGGATAAATAAAGTATTTTTCATTTCATTCTTAAAATGTATCTGATTTAAATCAGTTGCCCTCATGTTGTTCATGTCACTGCAGCTCAGACTTGTTACAGAGTTTGTAACTCGGAGTGTCTCTGGATGGAGCAGAGCAGGTTGGTCCTCTTCACAGGTGTGATTAGTGTGTTTAACACATTCCTGCTCGGCTGGAATGCAAGAAAACAAAAAAAAACAAGCTTGATAAAACAAATCTTCCAGTCTGACCAGTTTAACATGCTCCTCATGCTGAAGGCTTAATCATATACGAGCAGGTGGATATTTCACACCCAACAGCTCAACCAGCATGTCACGTCCATGCCTCTGCTGAGAGACGTCCACCCAAAATGTCAGAGGGGACCTACACAGGGAGAGACGGGAGGCTGGGACTGGGCCAGTGAATGGACGGGGGAGGTGATGGAGGACGGAAAGGGAGAACCGGTTCAGAGGAACCAGCAGCAGCAGAGGTAGGAAGATCACAGTAACTTCTAACACTGAGCTTTGAGTGGCAGGTAAAAAATATTGGTGCTTCAGGGAGAAAAATATGTGTGTAATGATGGTTGTACAACAAATGTTTTCTCATTTCATTTCACACATATCTGTCAACATGAGTGATTATATCTAACTCCATATTGGTGTAAAAAGCAGCTTGTTCAGAGACGATCCTCAATAAAACAAGTGGGTCAATCACTTTCCATCATTTTTATCAAAGCTTAATGAATCAAGTCACGTCAAACTTCAGATTGTATTTAAAACATTAAAAATCTGCTCTTAAAGCAACAAGAAATACAAATATAAACTGTAAATTTCCATCTATAAAACTTGTCTTTCAGGTTAGACTTATTCATTTAATCATTTCACTAGTTTGTATTATTTAATAACAAAACTTAGCAAGAAATTACAAGTTTGTGATTCATAGTTTTATGTACATTTTTACAGAAGTTCTGCTTTTTAACTAGAACGGGTGTTTCCTTCATTCACAGTAAACACAGACGCAGGTTTTGGCTCTACAGACCCAGTGTTGCTACAGTAGGTGTAGTGTGGTTTGTCTGCCAGCTGGAGGCGCTGCTGCATCCCTCTCTGTCCCTGGAGGAAATGGGCTGCAGGCTGTTGTTACTGTGTTTTCTGTGGATTGTTCTTGGAGGTTGTATTCGTGCCCTGAGGAGCCGCCTGCAGCCAGGAGCCACCCAGGTGAGCACAGCCGTGTGAGATGGGACCAACTTTTTACTCTCCTGGTTATTTATATTCAGTTTATTCATTGAATTTGTTGTAATTTAAGGGGGAACCTCCGCTTGTGGAACAGCAGGTTGCTGAAACTGAAAACAGGAGAAACCTGTTTTCATTGTGAGCTTTAATTATTTTCAGTTATTTATTTTATTTAGTATCAGTTGTCATGATATTTTTATGATACATTATGTTTATTTGTCTAGGATGTCGCAGACTGAAAGCACATATATCCACATTCCTTTAATCGTTGCTTTGGCCGACAGCCTGCTGGTGTGTGTGCATCATGAGCTCCTGCAAGACCCCAATGTGTCTCAGATCGAGGCTCTTCAGTCCAGACTGGAGGTAAAATGGAGAAAACCACCTTAAAGGAATAAAACTACCTCCTTCTCACAAGCTGATGCCTCAGGCAAACCATGTTGTCTCCTGTGTTTTAAACACTATTTGCATGTAGATCAGTTTAAAGTCTTTGTTGCTGATGTTACAAAGATGAGACGTTCCTCTCAGGAATACAAAGATGTTCTAGCCTCAGGCAGCACATACAATCACAGAGCTGCAGCTTTCTGCATCCTGAATCAGCTGCACCACCAAAGAAGAAACATTAAATGTTTTATCCTCTTTTCTTTTTTCATTTTTAACCATCAACAAGCAAATAAAGCCAGAACACTGACTCCAGCCTGTGACTCCTCCTCTGCTCCCTGCAGGCAGTGGCTCACACGCTGGAGAAGGCGAACGTCAGATCAGAGGCGACTCTGGACCATGTTGATCGAAGTTCCACACTGACAGACAAACTGAAGCTCCTCTGCACTTACCTGCAGCAAAGGTGAGTTCAACATCATATGTTTCCATGGAAACACGGGTCAGAAGCCTCCTTTAAACCATCTTAATGTGAAAACAAATAAATAACTCCAAACCAACATTTTACTAATGAATGGGAAAACAGAATTTCTCATTTTTAACTAATTTCTGTTTATTTTTTCACTGAAAAGGAGGTTCAGTTTTCTTTTTCAGTATTTGTGATGATTATTCTTTAAGAACCAGAAAAGGAGAAAATCTGACTTTAATGTTACATTTTTAACCCAACAACAACAAAAAGTCACATGACAAGGGTTTTTTCTAACAGATCAGTCGACCCTTCAGACATTTATCTACAAGCTCACGTGAACAAAATGATTTATTGGCCAAGAATAAATCAGATGGAGAATGTTTTAATATTCTGCTCCCGTCTGACAGGACCGAGTCCCTTCATGCTCTGGTCCGGGTGCAGAGGGATTTTGAGGCCGGTGTAAAGGACCTGCTGCAGGGTTTTGATGGCCTCTGGACCCAGCTGGAGGAGCTGCACACCGGGGTCACGTTAACCAAACAGGAGGGCCAAGGCCACAGAGACCTGACCTCGGTTCAGACAGACACAGAGGTGAGCAGGTGTGAAGGCCTGTCTGCAGATACGTTAACATCTCTGTGTCCACGTTCACCACTTCGTCACCTTTAAATGTTTATCATTTCTGTTTGTTTGTCCAAGACTTTGGTAGCAGAACTGGGTCAGTACAGGAACAAGCTTCAGTCCTGTGAGACCCGTTTGAAGGACAGTACACAGCTCTTACAGGTGAAGTTCACCTGGTGGAACAAACGTCTGTAATGTATCTTGTTCTCATTCTGAAAGCTCTTTGCCGTCTTTCTGCAGGAGCTGACCTGGAGTCACGCTCACATCAGTGACAAGGTGAACAGTAGCTGTGAGTCTATCTGGCCAGAGTTTCTGCTTCAGTCCAACATTGAACAGGTACACTGACCTCTGAAAGAAAACATGTTGAACTGTGTTCAAAGCAGCAGGATTGAAACATCTGTCTCTCTGCAGTTCGACAGGGTGCAGGAAAGCTTCATCTCACTGGAACAGCAAGCTGCTACCTTCCAGACACACCTGGACGGACTTGAAAAAGAAAGTCGGAATGGACCTGACAGGCCTCTCGCTCATGCTAATGGGACCCGTTTAAACTCAGTCTCTTCACAAACCTCCATAAATGTTACTGATGTTAAGCGTTCAATGTCTGCAGGTGCAAAAACGAGCGCGTCAACGCTGCGTGAGCGGTCGGCTTTGAAAATCTCCTCCAAGTTAAGATGCCTGCACAAACCTGGAAAAAAAACATGATTTTAATTCAAATATAAACTCTTTTATTTATGAAGATTTTTGCAAATGTTGATCATTTGCCTCAAACTTAAATATTTATTGTTACATTGACTGTTTAAGACCTAATAACTTGTTGGAAATTTGCTTTCCGTCATTCAGATTTTGCTCATGTTGGTTTATGATCATGAAAGAAAAGGATTTCAAACACAAGAGGGCAGAATCTCCTCAGCTGTGACAGGAACTAAAAGACTTCCTCCCAGATCTTTGAGTGAACTGGCACCACTTCTGTTCACGTGCAGCTTCACGAAAAAAAAAAACGGTTTGGACAATCGGTTTAAACCCAAATGCAATATTTAAAGAACGCAAATGATAAAACTTTGACTGAGTCTTATTTTTAAGATTTTTGTGCTTTTTCAAAATCTATAATTTAAATAACTGATTGAATTGAATTTTAATAAACCTTTTAAATATATATGAACAGGTTGTGTTTGTTTTTCTCTTCTAATGATACACAGTTTACAGAGAACTACAGTTTAAAACTCAACAATGTGAGAAAAACAGATGCGTTTTAAAGAATTAAAGAAACATTTTTGAATCTGCAAAACAACCAACGTTTTTATGTTTAACTTAACTGTGGATCAGAATCAGATTTGACAGAAAACAGACTCGTTTTTTTATGCGTTCATGTGTTTTACATCAGAAGTGCAGCTGTCAGGGACTCGACTCGTCTGCAGACGGGTTTACAGAATCGGTTGTTTCAGGTTGATCTTCAGAATCGTCTGTAGTTTTTCTCTGTCTCAGTTACACAGACGTTATTCAGGTCATTGTTTGGATACTTGATGATTTAACATTCCAATCACTGTATTAGTTGCACCAAACTCTTGTTCAGAGTAGCTTGAAATGTTTAGTGCTCTGCAGGAATAGTTGGTTTAAGTTTTATTCCTGGTCTTGTCAGACTGGTATTTGAAGTTTAGGGTGGAATGAGGGAGAGGAAGGTAGAGAAGGGCTGCAGAGGTCAAAGCTGGAAGCGTTTCTGTTATTACTACAAACTGAGCAGCCCTCTGGACCTTTAGGTAACACATGAATTATCTATATTCAGTTACCATGCAGCACCACAAGCAGCTTTCCAAACTGAATTCCTTTTCAGGATCGAGAGTAACAGAGTTGTAACGGTCAGTTGGTAATTGATGGCAGCCATTAGGTAGCAGTTGTGCAGACTCTGTACAGTGTGCATGCCATAGATGTCATTTGACCGTGGACTTGCCCTCCATCTGCCAGATCCTGCATCTGTCTGACTCCCTCACACTGGGGAAGTGATTTGGAGAGGCGGGGTGCACGCCCCGGGGATCTGGGATGAAAGGAATGTGAGCTGCACGGTGCGGGAATCGAGCTGTCACAACACCAAAGATACAAGTTCATCATTTCTGGATGTTATTCTTGTTTGAATTAAAAAAAATCAACATGATTTCATGTGAATATGGAACAGCTTTTATAAATCAATCAGGAGAACACAGACGAGACACTTCTGATCTGATTCATGTTTGAAGGAGTTGATTTGATCTGATTTAGAGGAGAAACGGTGCTGCTGTACGTCCTGGTCCCGTCCACCTCACCCTCCTGCTGTTCCATGTCCAAACCAGCAGAGGGACGGAGATCCGTCCAAGCAGATGGTATCAGCTATCTGCTTGCTGTACGAGTGAGCAAATGAAATTACCAGGGGTTTTGTTTAGTTACACTAAAACGTTGATAACTAGTTTCCTCACATGCAGCTCCAGTTCTGAAGCAGAGGCCGTTTCAAAGCAAGCTCAAGTGTGTGTTGTTTGAGAAAATATGGTTCATGGCAGAGGTCAATCCCTCGACTTATTCCGACAATTACTCATGATCAGGTTTCACTGGCGTACACATTTGTGCTGATCCGTCCTCTGATGGCTCTGTGAGACAACATGCCGCTGCCATCTGATACAAACAAACTCAAGAGCTTGTCAACAAACTTCCCTCAGAACACAGCGAAAAAAAAATCTACTTTTAAATCTCTCTTTACCCTGAAAGTCAAAAACTAACATTTCAGGAGAAAAAAAGTAAACTTTCACGTGATCTCTATGTCGTCATGGTGATTTTTATTTTAGAAAAACTGAAACTGTTTCGTCTTTGGGAGTTAAACTGGATTCAGTCAGTTTCAACTTGACTGAATTGGATTTGGAACTTTTCATTTTTGTTTGATATCCAGAAGTGAGTGTTTGAACTGGTGCTGCGGCGCCTTTTAAACATCACAGAATCCCAAAATATACAAGAAAAAACTGGAAATGTGTCATTTAAAATAATTTTAGACTGATAAAGTTATGATTTGTTTTGAAGACATAACTTGTTGTTATTAATCTCAGCATGTTTTTCTTGGTAAAAAAAGCTCTAAACAGCTGGGAGTTTGGTGCATAGTGATGCTTTAAGTTGGATTTGAGACTTTACACAAGGAGCAAAAGGCCGCGGCTCTGATCACACCCACTACGTGCATGGTTGCTATTAAAGGTCCGGACAGAGAGAATGAAGGGCAATGCCACTTTTAACCAGAGGCTGTTGGAGCGGACAGCTGCACACTGAGGCTAAACATCAAAACACCAGCCACAGATGTACACAATTAGCAACATGGTAGACATTTGTGGAGCAAAAGGTCCATAAACTGGCAACTTATTATGGTTGATCTAACGTGGCCGGAGGGAAACCTGAACTCAACAATGTTAATGGGCTTTTAGTTTGGCTCGAATCGTTCAACCATCCAGGCTTTAATGTCAAAGAAGGCTTAACTCCTCTTAAAATCTTCCTAAAACCTTTAAAGCCAGCTCTCTGTTCTGATATAAATATCATCCCAGACAGTCTGTGTACTTGTAAGTGTGTGCATGTGCATAAAATAGGTGTGTAAAAACACGGTGAGGGGGGAAAACGACACAATTAGTCCAGGGGGAGGGTGCGAGCGCCACGCTCAACCTGTTTCCAATCATTAGGAAATGCTCAGCTTCCTGTTTGTGTAAATATTTTCTTATTTTGTTTTCCAAGTGAGCAGGGGAGAATAATCAAGCCTGACCTTCCTGCCCTCCTGTTTTTCCATCTCATGGATGTGGCTCACCTTCTTCTTTGAAACCAAACGTATGAAAATGTTCAGCGTCACCAGCAGCTGTCAGAGAAGGTTCAAAGTGTCGCGGATGGATGAACTTTAAAGGTCACGTGGGGCGGACACTAAATCCAGCTGGCGACTGGGTGGACGAGAGTTAAACTCTGTTCAGATTAAACTGCATCTATGATTGATAATCACTGATTAATTGTAGATGGATGCTTCATCTAAAAGGTCACATTGAATTATTAGTTACGTTTAAGTTGCTCAGATTCTTAGGAAAATTTTAGACAAAGCTGTCTGCAACTTTATTTATTACTTTATAAATCTTTACCCCCTTTGACTGATGCTGTTAAACTCTCTGTATGGATTACATCACCTGCCTTTTATCTTTTATTTATCTTTTATCTGCGTTGCCAAAGAAACAGACAGCTTTATTTCTCAGCATTCCTCCCTAAGAACTCCTCTTTTCTTGCTGGAATTGCTCGGAGGCATCTGCAGACGACGAGGCTTTGAACTTTGGATTTCCTGCTTTTTTGGTAGTTTCAGAAATTCAGGACTCAAATGCTGCACAAACCTCGAGTTACTTTGTTAGAAGAATTCTTCTAAGTTGAGGAAATTATGAAGTTAATCTAAAAAAAAAGTGGTAAAATTTGGAAAAGAACTTGATTTCAGCTTTTTTCCCAGTAAATATATTTAATCTCAGTTTGAGTAAGAAATAATTAAACATAATAAAGGAACCAAAAACACAAGATTATTGAAAAAAGAATATATAATTATTTCTGGTAGTTTGAAATGTTGTGTTTTGGACCAACACAGCTGGATTTGATGACTTACAAACATTAGATCCGAGTCATTTGACTTGATGAAATCAAAGCAGCTCCTGGAAGTCTTTAAGCTTCTACTCTCCTCTCTGGATCAAGCAGTGATGTGTGAGGCGGCTCTCTGAGGAAAGGCTAAACAAACAGGCCGGACCCGGCACAAAGAGTCCGCCACTCAGGGACATGTGGCAGTCCGTGTCCCCACCCCTTCACACCCCCCACCAAGACACTCCAGCTCTTCCTCAGACCCTGAACGTGGAGCCAAGAGAAGGAAAGATGGAGGAGGAGGGGAGAAAGTTCTGATTCCCATTCACTGGATGTCACCTCCTCACAAAGGAGACTAGATGACACTGCCACTAAATCAGAGTTAATGGACTCTTTTTTCCCAGTCCTACATACATGACAGGGGGCGTGTGTGAGTGAACCATGAGGGGGTGGGTGAAGGTGCCCCTCTGCCCCTTTGAAGGGGCACATGGGCCAATGAGGGTGAATGTTTTCCACTTGGCATGAAGACCTCACTCAACGAAAAGCCTCACTTTCTATTTAACACTAATTTGTTAAAGCCGTCCATAAAATGCCAGACTTTTGCCAAACTGTTAGATATTTTAAAAAGATAAATGTTACTCATGTGATGTGTTTGACTGCTTCTTTCAGCGCTGCAGATTTGTGAGTTTAAAACAAAACAACAAAACATCAATCACCACTTTAACAGGAAGCGCTGCATTACAAAAACCATGTTGGGCCACAGGCAATCAATCACACCCAAAAGATGAAGGTACGACATCACCATCACTGGGCCTGTGGGGCAATTGTCAATGTGCATGTGAACATTTATGACACAATGAGGAGCCAGACTGGGGGACAACAATTTTGGAGCCGTTTGTTATCCTCCCTACAGTGCAGTTCCCAGTACGAGTCATCCCACCCGCCCAGCATCCCGTCCTGGGCTCAAAGTGCACTGCTCAGCGGCCACAGTGAAGATGAGTGAAGATGCTTGGTGTCATTTGGCAGGCATTCATAGCCAGTGCTGTCCCCGCGTCTTTGACTACACAGGGGAGACACAGAGAAAAAGAAGTGGAGAGACACGAAGCCCCAGGTACCGACCTCATTAGCAGATAAAAGCAACCTCTCTCTGCGACCCCTGACCCTGGAGGTTTCCATGGAGCCTTCCACTCAAGCCATAGATGGGGCATGCTGGGAATTTTTGCAGCAGGGTGGGGGTGAATATGAGCCGCTGTGAGAATTATTAAGTTCAACCCCCCTGCCTGATTCTCTCAAACAGAAATCCATATTCGTTCTGAAGGTCGGACGATGCTCGTGTCTGTTTCCTGCTTTGTTTTAGTCTTAATTCAGCTGAAGCATTCAGCTCGTTACATACTTGACTTTCTTAATGTCTTAAAACTTATATTTGTGCTCAAAGGTTAGTTTTATTTATAAAAGCAGGATTCTGTAGACCTGCAGCTGATGATGAGCGGTAATATCAGGAGTCAAGCTAACTGCTGCAGGAACGTTCCAAAGCCACGTTTTACCATTTAAAGCAGAATAAAAATCATTTCTAGTAATTTGGGTGAAAGCTTCGTTGATATAATTCCTACTCACACCTGCTGTGTGATGTCAGTTTAGTCAAGTGGGGAATAATATCAAATCCTCACCATCAAAACCTTTTTAACAGATTTAGTAAACAAATCATAAATCTGACTTGTACACAGCTGTAAGTCTAATTTCAGTTTAAAAGCTTTCAGCTAAAACATAGAACCTTCCATTTAGTTTGAGAAAATATCCAATTAAATATTTTCACACCTTTTATTTGCATGTTTGTGTATTTTTTCCAACAGAATGACGTTTGTGTTGCTACAGTAGCTTCTGTCCTTCATCCTGCTGCAAATCAGCTGATGTGTTCATGACTTGTTTTGGTTTTTTTTAACCGACATTATTTCAATCACTTGTAATGTCATTAAGACAATTAAGAAAATATTTTTTTCTTTATTCTTTATTTATTATTCATTTTTATTTCTGTAATTGTTATGTTGGGATCAAACCAGCAGAACTGAGACAGAGTCACGTGTCTCACTCTGATTTCTGTCTGCTGCAGTTAAAACATCCATTTATAAGCTGTTGTCGAGGTTTTCTGCCTCCATGGTGAAATTTGACTTCAACAACTTCCTTTAAATCTTCTTTTAAATAAATCACACACGTCGTAACTTTGTTTTAAACTGTGCTCAAACAAGTAAAAGCTGTTATTGTTAGTTATTGCATGAGAATGATAATAAACATAAAAGCCATAAAGTATCAGACTGTGTTGTCATTCTGTGTGTTATATACTGTATGATGCAGGATGAGGTGTATCAGTGCAGCATGCGTGTTATTGTATGTAAGTGTGTATGTGGTTTGTGAAGAACGAGGGGGGAGTGGGGGTTATATCTTGGTCATGCTGACTGAGTTTTATAAGCTGTGGCTAACCCCACTCCCCACAGCTGACTGAATATTAAATAAACAGAGCCAAGTGGCTGAATTCAGCGGAGTGAGTGTTCAGGCTGGAGAAGCACTATTTCACCATTGCCGGGGCCTCCCCTCATGGGGCCCCCACATCAGCTTGTCTTATTCTTGGCAGCTGCAGTGGAGAGAGGCAGGCCTTGGGGTGGTGTGTTGGATGTAGTGTACAAGGGGGAGGCGGGAGGGGTGGGGGAGGGGGGGATGGAAGTTGGACACAGTGAAGGAAAAAGAAAACTTCAGTTGCTATTTGATGAAAATCACAACAGCAACAACAGAAAATCGAATGCTGGAGCGTCGCTGACTGAGTTTCTGTTCAGAGCCAAGATGAAAGAATCTGGAATTCAAGTTTTCAGTAATCCAAACTAATGCTAATCTTTAATAGATTATGAAGTAATTAAATAGAATTACATGGTTTGGATATACAGAGAAGCAAAAAGCAGATGCAACTCAGTTGAACTTACCTGGAATCCTTATTTTCCTTGTAAATTTAGGTTCATTCACACGTTCAATCACTGATTAAAATGACTCACGTTTGTAGATTTCATATTTAAATATTGGTGGTGCAAATGTTTTCTTATGTAATTTGGTTCCAGACAGGACATTAAAAACATCATCCTCTGTGTCTCTTTATGATAGAAACAGAAAAACATGTTTCAGTTTTATTATTTTGAGGGTCTAAAAGCTTCTGCTTTTTGCTCCAAGATGACGGATACACAATGATGATCAACGATATTTAAAGAAAGTCGAGCTACAAGAGCGACACAAGCGTTAAAAAACTGTTCAGTAACAAATGAAGCAGATCTGCAAGTGATTTAATGAGATAAAAATGGGAAAAAAAATGTAAGTAAAGGGTTAATTGTTGCAAATATCACAATTTTCTGTGCACGAGGCAGCCATATTGGATTTTGGGTCAGATATAGAAAACAATAAAAATCAAAGGTCTAAAAAATGAAACTAACACAAAAGAGCAGCAGAACTTGGAAAGTGACGATATAAATGATTTCAAGTCGTGACTGAGGGAGTTAATTTACAGGACAGATGTGATGATTCATAAAGGGAGGAGAAAAACAACAACGTGAGCCAAGAATAAGCAAAAAGGAAGATAAAAGATGATTGAAAACATAAAACGCAAAAACCCATAAATGACTTCTTCACTTTGCCTGAAAAACATTTTGCTAATCAGATTCCACACCTGTGCTTTCCACCCACACGAAACCAGAAACGGCAGACTGAGAGAACTCCAGACAGGAATTATAACTAATGTGATATCACGCTGCTGTTTGATATGTATACATGAACACTATCGAGTCACATACAGCAGCATCTGGGCGGGTCATGGGAGCCATTTCCTGGATGAAGTGAATGTGCAGGGCTTGAGCCTCCCACACCCTGCGCCATAAACACAGCTGTCAGTCTCGTGTTCGCTGTCACTGCCAGCTCCAGAGTTTTATTCTCTCCTCTCAGATTAATTTGGGCTCCATGGCTGAGCAGGCAGCGAGTTCTCCATCAGCATCCAACTCTGTTGTTGGTGGGAAAGTTCGGCTTACTTGCTGACTCAGCTGATTTTGCAGAAAAGAGATATACTTGTTTACAGAGCAGCTTTTTGCACGCTGCTCCAAAACAAACATCGACCATCTCTAATGATCCCAACCAAAAAACAGCAACGCACATAGTTCAGCTAATTGAAGCCAGTGTCTGTGTTTTTTTTTTTGATGAATTGTTGTCCTTTTCATATCCCTCCCTGTGTGACTCCCACACTGCGCTTCAGACCTCCCACAAAACACACACGTACATGCTCAGTAGGGCAGGTAGGAGCTGCATTTTAGAAAACACTATTTCATCTTGTCCCCAGAAAAGCAAGGGTGCGAGTGCAGCTCGTTGGTTTTCAAAGGGTGAATGGAAAAAGGAACAGAAAGACCCAGAGATTCTGACAAAGACAGAAAGAGTATAAATGCGTGGTGGAGGAAAATGGAGACCGAAAGGAAACAGTCAGATTTAGATGGGAGCCACTTGATGAAAACTCTCCGAGGACTCTGCTTCCCTCTCCTGCAGCCCCATGCAGGTCGGCGTTCCCTCTCATTCTCCCTGTGTGGTCCGGAGCTCAGTCATTCCCAAACAATCGGCATTAATCCAGGGAGCAAGGGGCCTGAAGCACAGCGCTGCCAGACTGCCAGAGCACCTTCACCCGCGCCTATACTGACACACGCTACACAACACCCTCTGAACACACAAAGACACGCACCAATAGACTCTTCCTTTGATCAGCCTCAGTGAAAATGTGTGTTATACAATCATGTAAAGCAGCTTTTGACTTAGAAAAACACGTCGTCACAAAACTAAAAAATGTCCCAGATATTATCTCACTCAGGTTTAACCAGAAAAAGAAAAGAAAAAACATTCTTAGCACATTATAAGTTGTTTTAAAATAATTTTTCTAGTTCGTTTTTACCATAAATGTGTCTGTTTCATCTTTAATTTATTCTGTGCATTAGTTAACTCTATATAAACGCTGGAAGAATTCTTCTCATTTCATCAATTAACTGTCCAGTTTATGTGAATTCCAATTAAGTTTCAAGTAGTAATGTCAAATTCCAATTTTAAAACAATTACAGTCCAAAACAGTGAAATTATATTGTCTGAGACCAAAAAGGGCCAAATTACAAAAAATAACGATAATGATATCAACAGATTTGACTGAATGACAGAGAATTTACACAATAAATAAAATATTATTTTTAGTTCATTTTACTTTTTTCTAATTTGCAAATGTTAGTTTAACTATTTTTATAACCTCTAATTGTAAGTATAAATAATTTGCCTGCCAAACTCTACGACAATATAATAAAAACCCTGAACTTTGTTTCGGCTGCAGTTGGCGTTGTAAATAAATCAGGCTGAAGCTGTTTCAAAAAGTATGTGTGTATCTATGAGCATGTATGTGTTTATACATGTGTGCAAATATATATACAGTACTGTGCAAAAGTTTTAGGCAGGTATGACAAAATGCTGCATTATAATAATAATTTAGTTTCTATTCATTTGAAAACTTTAAATAACATCAATATGTGCTGTGAACATCCGTTTCCTTGGTTGCACAAAGTCAGAGATTTTCTGGGCTCCAGCTGTTCTGATGAGACAAACATAATCCATTTTAATTTATCCTTTTCTTTCTCTTTCACATTCAGTTTAACATCAAGGGTTTAAAGTTTGGCTGCTCTCCCTCAGATAAAATGCTGAAGTTTGGATGCTGCAGCTTTAAATGTTTATTCCTGGAAGTGTAATAGCTGTAATCAGCTTTAAGTCGGATTCAGTCATTTATCTGAACTTACACATTCATCAGTTTTCTATAATTCTAGCAAACAGATGATAAATTGAAGTGTCTGTGACCCCGGCCTCCAGTACAACTGGACAGAAAATATGTCTCACCAGGGGACCTAACTTGGCTCTCTGTCTGCCTCACTCAGTGTAATTAGCAGCTCTGAACAGCCATTAGTCTCTCAGTTCAGACTGACCTTGACACCACGTCCGGTACCCAAACTTCACTCCACCTTGCCTGTCAGCTTGTAGGCCAGAGGTGAGTGCGCTGCTGGGACGTTAGCTGGATGAGGCTGTGGAGAGGAACCGGGTCACTAACTCTCTTACAACCATTACTGTAATTATAGTCGACATTGTTAATTGTTTTTTTTCTTGCAGGGTCTAATGTGTTGGTAGGTGGGGGCAGCAGTGATGTAATTAGGGAGAGTGGAGGAGGGGGTTGGAGGTTTTTTGCAGGAGACATGAGTTGAGTGGGGAGGAGGAAGCAGGCGATGGAGTATGGGATTGAATTGTCAGTCCAGGTTATGATTAGCAGGCACAGATGCGGCCATGTGAGAAATGAATTTCATGCCTGTTGAGTCTGCAATTTCTCCTGGAATGTGGAGGTTTGCTGCTGAAAGAGCTTTTCAGTGCAGAATAAAAACTGAAGCGGAAGCGGGTGTAAACACGCTGCCGGTCAGTTTAAAAATATTATCCTATATAAAACACAGTGAAGCTCGTATGAAGGGACAATTCTTTACTTTAATGGGACTGTGTAGAACATTCACATGGAGCAGACAGCAGAGATCTCAGTTTGGACAATATAAAAACTTTAAAGCCCGTGTAAAGTAACAACAAATGTGTGTTCTGAGTTTGTCACTGCACAGGATTATTAGTTATTAGTCATCCAGCCAAATTTGAATGATTAAAAACACTGCGAAGCATATGAAATTTGGTTACAAAATAATGAAAAAAGGATGAGTTTTCTCTGTTCTGAGATGCTGGGGGCGTGTCCGCTGCAGGTGCTGAAACCTGTCTGTCTCATCCTCTAGCAGCACCTCCTTCTCTTCCCCACATCACTGCATTTCCTCCGTTTCTGAGTTCCAGCTGGTTCGTTAAGTTTGAGGTTCTACCCACATGTAAAACTGCACATCGCTGCTTTTTGAGGAGTTGAAATATTTCCACACAACCGCAATGCTTCAGACTTGTTGATCAGTGAAGGAGCGGAATGTGCTGCTACGCCATTCTGAGCTTTGTTTAGCATATGAAGGCAGCAGGTGGCAGAAGTAGCTCCTACCTATCATGCTGGTTTAGTTACTGTCTACTGTGTGGCTCCTCTGCACAAAATCAACCCAAAGCTTTTTCAGACGGTCATCCCTCGGATGAAGGAGCGGGAAAACCACTGAAGCTACCGCACTGTACGGTTTTATATGACGAGAGCAGCAGGGGGCGGAGTTATCCTGAAGGGCCCTTTTAGACCCGCCCATAAAATCCTGAAACAGAAAACTCTTGAAACGCAATTTGAAGGCTAGCTCCACAATTCAGTTTTTAATTGTAACTCCGTAGCTCGCTCATGTCGATTCGCGCTTTACAACATCAGGAAAATCAGAGCCTTCCTCACAGACCACACCACACAGCTTCTGGTCCAGGCCCTGGTCTTGACCCGGATCGACTACTGCAACTCATTGCTGGCCGGTCTTCCGGCGTCCTCGGTTAAACCTCTGCAGATGATTCAGAACGCAGCAGCACGTCTGGTCTTCAACCAGCCCAAGAGGGCTCATGTCACTCCGCTGCTCATTTCCCTGCACTGGCTTCCAGTTGCAGCACACATCAAATACAAAGCTCTGCTTCTGGCTTACCAGACTCTAACACACACAGCTCCTACTTACCTTCACTCCTTCATCCAAACCTACATTCCCACGCGTCAGCTACGCTCAGCCGCTGAAAGACGCCTAGCGCTTCCACCACAACGTGGCATGAGATCATGTTCCAAACTCTTCTCCTCTGTTGTCCCCCGATGGTGGAATGACCTACCAAACTCGGTCCGATCCTCAGAGTCTGCAGCTACTTTTAAGAGCAGACTTAAGAC